>CM002484.1:12569067-12579744 GCA_000325765.3 Leersia perrieri
TGTTCGCGCCATCTATCAAGGCACTCGAGTTTGCCACTGAACTCGAGAGCCACTTCGCCCCCTCCTCGAGTAGACGCCGCCCCTCGGCTATCTTTTCCAACCAATTATGAGGTTGGGAAGAAGGTGGAGGGACAGGAGCGGTGCTCGAGGGAGAGACTGCCTGGTCAGTCATGGCAACGATATCCGTTGAGGTGACGGTGGTCGGAGGAGGAGCATCGACCGCAGGAGCACTAAAAGTAATGATGTCAGAAGCAGCATGGATTATTGATGGAAGTCAAAATCAACGAAGAACTTACATTGGCTGCGGAATCGAAGGCAGTTTGGGGACCAGCTTCGGCAAAGGCTTGGAGGGGACCTGCAGAGATTAGGAATGAGAAAAGGTCAGGAACGGAACTCGGAAAAAAGCCCTATTCGACTTTCCCTTCTATGGTCATTACCCCGGAGCCGCCGAGCGGAGCAGGGGCAAGGGGACGTCGAGTCAGAATGCCCCCGCTTTTGGGCGGGGGCGATGCTTTGGCTCCTAACGAATTGGGGGTCGCCTACAACCCAAGATAGAGCAAACGTTACGAAGGCGAAATGTGCAGTACCAGATCTACGCAAAAGGAAATCATACCTCAGATGAAGCTACTTCCCCTGCCTTCCGCACGGGTTCACCCGTAGTCTTCTGGGGGTCCAGGGTTGTCGAGGAAGCTAAATGGAGGAGAAACAAGTGGATCAATCATGACAAAGTGCTCATCCTCTCAGAAAATGCGAATGTACATTGTGGATCGAGATTAGAATCCAACCTGGGACGGTTGCGGCAGCAGTACCGCTCGCGTCTCCCGCCTGCTTAGGGGTCTCTTCCCCTTTCTTCGCCCTCTTTGCTTCCCCTTCAGGGAGGGCTAGAGCCTTGTTCTTTGTCATTCTCGTTAGAAAGAAGATTGAGAGGATTTGGGGAAAGGAGTCTCGGCGGAGAGCTTTGCGACGATTGGGCTGGATGCGAATGAGGTGAAGGAGAAACCGATGGGTTTTTTTCCCCTTCTATAGACCAACCTCGGATGGTTCAGTTTCCCAGAAATTTTCCCGCCTAGATTTTTGGACTTCAAATCGAATTCAATGAGATTATGGCTTGATTTGTCATCAGGACTCCTCGCCTACTCGAGATTCCTGGGTAAGGTCGGAAGGATTATGTCGACAACCAAGTAAAAAACTTGGTTACCGATTAGGCATACCCTCGTTTCCCAAAAAAGTGTAGTATACCGGGAAGGTATATCTTCATGGATAAGGAAAGGAGAACAAAGTACGTGAAAGATACGGAGCAATACAAAAGCTGGACGGTGTAATTAAGGAAACAAGACGGAATCCTGACCGTATGGAACAGGGGTTCTCCCAATCTTGAGGGATTCCAAGTCGGAGTCCCGTTCAGGGACTACAGGGAACCCGCGGTATAAATGGGTTGCTACCCCCATGGGCGCAGGGAAGATCGATCAAGCCACCGAAAAAGCCGAAGCCCTTCCCATAGTATTAGCCACCAAAGTCGCCGAGATTGTGTTTCGAGTCGCTCGAGTACGATCTCGTCGACATCTAGCTTTCTACATATTGTACTCTGTACTCGGGGAATCCACCCACCATCAATCCCATATAAACTGGAAGTAGGGTATTACCTTCTCAGGGCCTGAACCAGTATAAAAAAATCCTTGCCTTAGAGTAGCATCATGTCATATTATTATAGCCTTACGTCAACGTTCCCCCGTCTTATACATACCTGGTCTATGAATACCAGCTGTTGACAAGATGCAATCCCTAACAAAATCACGAATGCGCTCCAATGTGAATTCCGGCGGCCTTTGATTAGGTTGCGGCCGAACAGGAGGTATTTGTGGAGCTTGGGATACAATCGGCAACACAACATTACTATGTTGGCCATGATACCCATCTTGAGCCGATCTATCTAAACAATGGTTAGGGACCGGCTTATAATAAGTATTGGAGCAAATAGGATATGCATATGAAGTAACAGAACTAACAATACTAATATGAGGTGGATAGTAATTGGAAACAGTACCATTAGTTGTGGCATAAAAATTTGGATATGACTCTAAGGCAACGGTCTGATCGGCTATGGGCAGCTCGGTCTGACCGGCCATATGCCCGGTCTGACCGGCCCAGGGCACGGTCTGACCGGTGGTCAGTGATGCGGTCGGACCGGCCATGTAGGCGGTGATCGGACCGTAGTGTGGTCCGATTTGACCGACAGTGGGGGCGGTCAGACCGGCGTGACACCCGGTCGGATCATCGGCATGAACGATTGGTGTGTAACCGGTCTTGTGTATTCCCGTTAATGCATTTGTTCTATCATAAGTGTATTGCGTAGGAATAGAACTAGATGTAGCATTAGAAGATGGTAAATTGGCTATTGTAGAGCCGATTTGTTTATTATTATCATTAATTCTATCATATGAAGCATTATTTAGCTTATTCATGCAATTATCAATATATGAATCTGTAGAACGAAAAGTAATTGGGGAATTATAGTATACCGGTACGATTCGAGGAAGTGGTGCAATCCTTTTGATGACGCCATCAGAAGTCTTGACAAAGCACGCTAAGAAAGCCTTCTTAGCTTCCGCCGCAGCTTCCGCCAAATACTTTTCAAGTGTTTGTTTCTTCTCTTCGGGTAAATCCTCCAAAGTGTACTTGGTCTTCTTGTTCATGTCCGCCATGGTTGGTGAAGTTGATTCCCAGAGATTAATTCTGGTCGGGTTGGTCGTGACCGAAATACTTGACCGTATAAATTAATATCGGTCTTTAATCTTTTTTAATTTGCAGACGTATGGATTGTAGCCAAATTAGAAATTAGGCTTTGTGATCCTACTGTGTACGGAGCAAAATTAACAAGGCAATTAGTCTTTCCGTAACAGTGCACGACTAAGTATATATGTAATGTATGGATCGGTTATCCTTTGACTTTCTATATAGTATATATCAACCGATCTGTGGTCTGATAGGATTTAAATTACCTTCTCGGTAAATCGTGTCCGTGTATAGTAGTACTAGTAACCGAATGGGACACAAAACAATCTACTGCAAGCTTGTTCCTGGTCGGCTTGATGGATGTGTACACGAAGATTGCTCTCGTCACCGGCCAGAAACGACGGCGCACTGCTGCTGTGTTACCCGGTCAAACTGGCAAAGCAACCGGTCAGACTGGCCTGCGGCAGAAGGACACGGCCGATCAATAGTGGTGCGGCCGGCGGATCAATAGATTGAATTTAGCGGCGATGCAAGATAATAGATTAATCTGATAGTTAGCAACAAATATTCGGCTATATTAGAGCCGAATAAATTGTGTCGCCATAATCGTGTTGACGTCTTTCCCGGCTAACACGAGACTCACCTAAAGATTTGCGGTGTTTATAACTTGGAGTCGTCAACCACATCAACAACAAGGTGGGTTTAGAGATAACCAAATCAGCTTCTAGGCCGATTTAGACAGATTAGGGATCAAAACTAGCCTCCAGGCCGATTTAGATCAAAGTAGAGGTAAACACCCGTCTCGTGGACGAATCGGAAGGTTTACAGGACAAACGTACAAAGAAGATCGCACTCTTGCAGCGAAGACGGACGGTTTACAGGACAAACCGATAAAGATCTATGGCTAAAGCTAGTCTAGATAAAGGGTAGTGAAAACATGGCTAAACTAAAAGTAGAAGAACGATTTAATTTTTGATATGTTGTAGAGGGTAGAGATTTGAACCGGCCTTAGCCTCCCAACATATATAGGGAGGGGTGGTCTTGTAATCCTACGAGTCTTTTCCACGTCCTATTAGGCTTACAAATCAATTAGGGCTCTAAAACTATACTTTTCACGCAAGGAAATAGAGATATACCTTAATTGGACTCGGGCTCAGGGCCCGACGGTCTGACCGGCCATATAGGCCCGGTCGGACAGGCCCACCGATCAGACTGCCATATGCTGCGCGGTCGGACCGGCCATGTCCGTTTCGGCCGCTGCCTTCTTGGCACGTGTTCGGTCTGACCGGCTAGTGTACGGTCTGACCGGTCTTGACGGGAAACCCTAGGCTCTTTTCAAATTGACATCAAATTTGCTATATTCTACATTAGTGCCAAATTTGGTTGTCAACAAAAGCGATCCACCCAAGCAAAGCGGTCAGCTGTGAGTTGTGGCGCTAGTGGCACTCCCATTTTGCAGCGGTAGGCAAGGTTTGCAGTTGCACGTTGTACATATGGGGTATTTCATTTGTTGATCTCAGTGGCAACTGGCAAGAGCTTCAACTGGGATTTTTCTGTATATATGGGTTATTTACTTTGTTGTTTTTGCATTAGTAAATAATTATTTGCTATTAAATTTATACTGTTAGCACTCCCCATATCATTTTGCTTGGGTGAAACTTTTTTCCCGAGTCGAAATGCTGAATGTAGCCTAGATCAGCATTAAAAGTCATATATATTAGGAGTATTTTGGTATTTTTCCATCGCTCTCATACAAATTTTATTCGTTGGGTTGAATTTAATGGTAACAATTGAAAGGGTATAAGGGGTACTTTTGTAATTTTTCCATCACTCTTGTACACATTTTTTATGTCATTGAGTCTTGTACACAATGGGGATTAGTTAAAGGGATAATCTACTCCATGCCACTGAGTTTACATCGATTCAATGATACCTTTGACTTTGTCGAGTTCTAAAATATACCCTTGATTTAGCAGTTTTCTCTACAATAAGCCATTAGATCCTATACGTTCTTAACCAATACCCAAAATACCCTTTAGACATACAAGATTGACTATTAATTCAATATGTTAGAAGATCATGAAAATTATGAAAACTTTCACCTAGCATCCTAACAAATTATTATAGTTTGTGGGTATGTTTTAAGATTATTTTTCATATTTTAATTTTTAGAAAAATATTTTCTTAATCTTAAAACATACATACAAACTATAACGATTTGTTAGGATACTAGACAAAAAATTTTATAATTTTCTCGATCTTCTGACATGATAAATTAATAGTCAATCTTGTATGTATAAAGGGCATTTTGGATATTTATTAAAAATGCATAGGATCCAAGGGTATATTGTAGAGAAAACTGCTAAACCGAGGATCGATGCAAACTCAGTGGCATGGAGTAAATTTTAGGGGTATTTTGGTATTTTTTAATCACTCTTGTACACAATATATTGTCCTTTTGGCATAAATCGACTGAGCAATGTCATTTAAATACCCAAATTCTAGTATCAAAATTTGGCACAATATAAGTAGATAATTAGCACAATAAACTTCATTAATCCAAACAAATTTCTGTAATTTACAACCTATCGAAATGCCCATTTATAAAAAATGCTTATGTTTTTCAATACTCCGTTTTGCATGCGTAGATATTTCTAATATGTTGCTTTGCCTCATATTCCTAAGGTTTTCATCCTACATTCCAACTTGATAGTTAAGTATAATACATTAATGGTCTTTAAACCTTATAGGTTGTGTCAGGGTTGCGGATAAGACATACCTCATTCTCCACGATTAACACAATATACACATATGGTATACCGAACATATACGATTTATTTCCATAAACAAATAAAGAGATTACTAAGGATAAAAAGAAATATTCTCCCAACCCCGGTGACTACGGAGTCCTATACGAGGAGGATTAGGTCTTTCCGGATATCGTGTTGGGTTGTATGTCTTTGAGTCCTTCTTGGAGACACGGGTAACCGACGATATAAAAGGCGAACCCCTGGAGAGATCTAGGGATAAAATCAGACCACCAGCATATCCACCAGAATCCACGAAGCCGGAGTGGCCAAAACCAAGTTGCTGAGATAACCAGTCAACCCTTCCAACTACTATCTTATCAAGACCCACTTACTACCTTGTACTATGTGACTCCACGAGATCAATCCCATATAAACTGGATTAGGGTATTATTCTACTAGGGACATAAACCAATATAAAAATCCTTATCCATGTGTATGTGCAATGTCGTTTTACGTAGGTCCTTACAACAGCTTACCTTAATACCTACTTATCTGGTATATGGTATTACCCGTCGACAGGTTGTGAAGTGGCAAGCTCTTTGATTAATGAGTATGTTACGCTGAGATTTTCATGCAACAACTTGGCTACTAAGTACTAGCTAACTTTGTATGGACTAGACAATTTGTTTTACTGGAACAAACAGTTTGGAAATTATTGTGCATTGTTGCACTCATTATACAAGTTCATTCACCGTGAATATAATTTACTCTTGAGATTATTGCCTATGTGTATTTTTTCTCTTTCTATTGGCGACTTTTGTAAAAAGATGTTTCCAAGAAGGGTTAAAATTGTAAGAAATCCAAGAGTATCTCTAACTCGATGGAGACTCAAAAATCTGGACTTCTGTAAAAAGATGTTTTCGGTTCACTGATTGATTTCTCAATGTCTGCATTTTATTTTTAGCCCAGCCATACAATATCCAAATCGAAATAAAAATTGATGAAAGAAGTATGCTCCAATATTTCGCTTCATCCCAAACTGATAATTATAAAGATTAGATGCCGGACCACATCGCACGAAAGGTACGTCTAATCTGTTTAATTAGGTGATCGACTGTGAACGTACGTTTGTTATCTGATGGCCTCTCGTTGATTGTAAACAAATAAAAACAAGAAGAAATATTGCGGACGTTTCTGTTGTTATCTCAAAACAGTATCACCAACTTTGCCAGCATACGGCTCCCCTAATTTTTTTTTCTATCATAGCCATATGAATTCCTAAATTCCAGAATAGCTAGTTTTCCCCTTTCAAAAAGAAAAAAGAAAATAAAAAATAGCTAGTTTTTCATCACAGATAGCTAGTTAAGTTTACATGAGTTATCTTCCATTCGTGAAATAGGAAGCTAGATAATACAAAATGGATATTGGCAAAAATTGCCTATTTTTGAGCTGTCGATGTGCCATGCGACGGAAGGAGTAGGGGGAAGAAATAAAATACTCTAATTCATTGATTGATTCAACCTGTCGATAACTTGTCTCCACTTATTTTTATCGGTCAGGAGTTGCTCGAAGACAATAATGAACTCGATAGCTAACAGTAATTCTGGCTAATGGTAGTAATGTCCATCTGAATGGGCATCTAGCAGAGTGTAAAGGACCTTCGTGATAAAACACGGCAGCTGACAGTAATTTAACCGGAGAACCGGTTGACCAAGGTCATTGTTGGTTGGGAAAAGTCCGTTTGTCCCCCCCTAACTCTTTGTTTGGTCTAAATCACAATCTTAAACTATAAAACCGGGTAAATGACATCCCCAACTATCTATACCAGATATTTTACCCCCTTAGAACAGTTTCAGAGTAGTTTTAGTACATGTGGGTGCCACATCAGCAAAAGATAGTATAAAAAAGCCATAAGGCTCACTTCTCATCCTGCGTTCTTCTTCCAGATCGACAAGCAGCCGGCGAGCTCCCTCCTCCAACCTCAGCCTCGCCGCTCTCTCCGATTTTAACAAAAATGGTAGCGATTAAAAATGGTAGTGATGGCAGCGACAGCCTTTCCAAGCTCAATATCAGCGGCAGCGGCCTCCGGGCTGACAGGGACCATGAAGCTTGGTAGAAGGCAAGGTGAGCAGAGTGAGGGAGGATACGACAGGCCCGGGCGCCGCCGCTGACTTCGGCCGCCCACGCCGAGCCGCCGGACATCGTCGTCGCCATCATAGCCACCTCTGCCGCTAGTTGTAGTAGTAGTTGGTAGTACCCCATATATATTGTATTAATATATGGATGATAACCATATACTACGCCCGTCAGGATTACAGATAAGGGATATCCTCGTGGGCCGGAATCATGAGAGTATATAGAAAGTATACCTACATGAGTACGGAAAGGAGATCAAGGTATATAAGGAAGTAATAGAAGAGTATGTAAGTAGTCCGTATAGTAGGGGATCAAGACGGAATCCTATTCGTGGGGGACGGAAACTTTCCTAACCGTGTGGGTCTCACAGTCCGAGTCTTACCCGAAGACTGCTGGTTGCCCACGGTATAAAAGGATTACCACCCCCACGGGTTAGGGTTAGGACAGATTGATCAAGACGCAACAGGAGCCAGGAAGATAGTTTCGTAGTGGTAGCCACCAAAGCCGTCAAGATCGTGTTCGAGTCCTTTCGACTACGATCTTGCCGGATTCCTGTTTCCACATATTATACTTTGTACTCGGGATCTTTCCCACTAGCAATCCCATATAAACTGAAAGTAGGGCTACTATCTTCTCGGGGCCCGAACCAATATAAAAATCCTTGTCTTAGCTTTCCAGTCATGTCGTACTATGTTAGTCCTTACGCCAATGTTCCTGTCATCTACATACCCTGTCTATGGATACCAACAGTTGACAGTGGCGCGCGAGGTAGTGGGGCTTGGCGTTCAAGGACCTCACGACATGCTGCCAAACTACATCGACTACTACACCAGTTGTACCCCAGCGGTACCCATACCGACAACACTGGTGTGGACTCAAGTCGGATCCATTGCTGTCCCAATCTGCACTACTACTTCAGTCACTCCTGGCCAGCCAGCGGGCGCGAACCAAGAAGACGTAGTCGCAGAAAGGGAAGCAAACCAGACGTCGACAACCCTTCCCGCCCAGGCGGAGGACAGGGCACCGGCTGCTGCAACGACAATGGAGAAACTCCTCGAGGCCATTTTCCGATATCAGGCCCCGGTGAGAGAATTTCGCATCAAAGTGACCACTTGGTGTGCCATCCATAAGACCACCAAGCACTCTTTGGAAGACTACAAAATAGTACAACACGTCAAGGCTTATGTGGAAGAAAGCGGTCAGCAAGAAGAGGCATGCATGTTCGCCAACTGGTGTCCGATCCACAACAGCAAGACGCATAGCATCCTGGACTTCAGAGTATACCAGAAGGCTGTGAAGCATACAAAGCCTCGAGAAACATCCTGGAGAACTCGAGTCCAACGAGACACAGAAGAGGTGGAAGGGGATTCTAGTTCTGACCGTCTCGTCGGAGCTATTATCTCCGACGTGCAGGAGTCCTACACCTCGCGACGATGCAGGAGATACTTAGCGAGACACCCTACGATGCCGTCGTGAATCCTGAGATAACACAATGGGCCGAACGGATTCGCACAATGGCCACAAACCTTGATTGTGCGTTCAAGGAGGCAAACAATGAAACACCACCTGAACCAACCAATTCTAAGGTGGCAAGAAGAACTGCTGCAGACGCGGAGGCAACGGCACAAGCTTTAAGAGCAACAGCCGCTGCCAACCCAAACAGAGACGCCAACGGTTGAGTACTCGAGGAACCAAGCGAAGATGATCCCAAACGTCCGCCATCCTAGGGCACGGGCAGGGCAAGGGCAGACACCACCCGCGGATCACGATCTTCATGACCGCATCAATAGGCTATGACGGGACCGACAAGAATGATGACATCTCACGTCACACTGCCGAGAACGTGAAGAAGAATGAGTAGGCGGTGGACGGCGGGAGGGCAAAGCTCAAAGAGAGGACCAAGAAGCCTGCGGACGAAGGGAAGGAGGGGAAAATGACCGCCAGAGTCGATCCCCCAGCAGACATAGCGATCGCAGACAAGACAACAAGGGGCGCGAACGTCGGGAATCCCGCTCCCTCCATCCTAGGAGGAATCAGTCGCGAGGACACCGATCTAGAAGCCCTCCTCAGAGTCCTAGAGATCCGTCATCATCCTCGTCCTCCGAGTCATATCACTCCCGGCGACCTAAGAAGTACTCGAATCGCTCATTCTTCATATCGGGTGGTGGATGGAGGGCTTTTGTGTCAGCACTATGAGAAGTTCGGTGGCCGGAGAAGTTCAGACCAGGAGCAATAGAGAAGTATGATGGAAGTACCGACCCAGAGGAATTCCTATACGTGTTCCGTACTCTACGCCGCCGGTGCCGACAACAACGCGTTGGTAAATTATTGGCCCGCCACACTAAAAGGACCAGCACGGTCGTGGTTGGTGCACCTCCCACCACATTCTATCACCTCCTAGGAAGACCTGTGGCACCAGTTCATTGCAAACTTCCAAGGGACATACAAGCGACATGCCGTCAAGGATGATCTGCACGCAATGACCCAAAATGCATGCGAGTCGCTGAGGGATTACATCCGGCGTTTCAATGAGTGTAGGAACATAATCCTAGACATCAGCGACTCCTCGGTAATACGATCCTTTAAAACCGGCGTCAAAGATCGCTACACTACTCAAGAGCTAGCGACCAAGAAGATCACCACTACTCGAAAACTATTCAAGATCGTCAATAGATGTGTCCACACTGACGACACGCTATGACGGAAATAAGGGAAAAGCAAAAAGGGTGAAGATAGAAAGCCTAACGGAATGGAGGTCCCAAAGTCGAGTAAGGACAAAGATCGCAGAAATAGGAAACGTAGAGCGCCCACTAAGGTTCTTGCCACCGACCACGTGGAACCCTCGAAGCGCGCAGACCCGCAGGACGACAACCCTCGATGACCGTGGTGCCCAATCCACAAGACAAATTATCGCAATCTAGAGGAATGCAGTATCTTCTAGAAAGCCCTAGCCCGACAACAAATCCCCAATAAAGGCAAACGGGTTCAGATGGTCGAAGCCAGCTCGACTACCGAAGATGATGACCAAGTTTTCTCGGACCAAGAACTCCACGTCTCC
>CM002484.1:12579844-12592731 GCA_000325765.3 Leersia perrieri
GTGCAGTGCGACAAGCGAAGCCTAGACATGGTAGGACAGACACCCACCGCTCCCACCACAAGCAACAGGCCAAACAAGAGCAGAAAGATTAAACAGATGGACATCCAGAAGATGGTGCCTATCATCAACATGGTCGATTCTGAGGTCCTCGTAATCTTCTTCGACAATGCGGCTGAACCGACCGACAACGAGGACCAACAGGATCTGTGGACACTAACGTTCGCTAGTATCCTCACCAAGTATGGAGCCGGATCGGCGTTCACGCTAACATCCCCAATAGGGATAACATATGACTGGATAACCCATCTACAATTCCCAGCAACAAGTACCACGACAGAGTATGAAGGACTCCTCGCAGGTCTGAGACATGCCATACACCATGGTATCCAACGTCTACAAATATTCGTAGACTCAGAACTCATGAACCCCGCGGTGACAGGCTAGCTGCTTACAAGTACATCAGACGCTGTCTACACCAAAGAACTCTAAAAGTTATACGACCAATTCCAGACCTGTATCTGCACATGAGTTCGTCGTAGGAACAACACAAAAATCAATGCTCTGGCTCGACAAGCCCCTCTCCGAGGACTACCTCCTATAGGGATGATCAGATACAGCCAAACATCGCCATCTGTCTAGACAATAGATACCAGGGCTCGAGGACAAACTCGAGGAATAAAAAGAGCAGCCGTTCCGAGCATCCAACAAAGTCATAATAACACCCTCAAAGACGCAGATGTGCCTACAGCCCTCCGGAGGATCGTCCACAACGACGTTGTTCGAGCACAATCTGTCCGAGAAGAGGGGTCAGGAATTTCAGTCTAGCATGAGAACAAACTGTATTTACCTTTTTTGTTTCTCTAGATTGTACACACATGTATATGGAAATAATACAGAAGCCCAATTCAAGGCCGTAAACCTTGTTTATTACAAACAATTGCATACCTTCATGTTGAGATCGAACCTACTTTTCCTTTACACGGTCTGATAATGCCTCCGAGCATCCCATGGGATTCTCGGCTGGGGACGCCCAGAGCGGATAAGGCTGACTTAGATATTAAAGAACCAAAAGACCATGCCAGAACTGGTTATGTAAGAGAGTTTAAGATGTGTATTAACCAAGTCATGTAACCGGAAATTGGGTTTTCCAACTTCATGGCTGGGGGCTAGGAAATTGTTGCTTCAACAGGGACATTGGTCCACCCTAAAACGTTCTACGAGTAGAACGCTAGGGGCTTCGACAAGAATCGCCTTTATGTTAGGAAAATGCGAATTATTCTTCAAGCCTTGTTCCCTGAGATTACGTTCTCTGCGGACAACGCTGGGGGCTAGAGAATACCTATTCCTAACATAGGCTAAGTGATAATGTTCTTGTCTTATGGATACTTTCAAATATAACATGATTACAGAAACTTCCGAAATAAGATAGAGTTGTTTTCATTACTTTACAAAAGCATTACATATATACACATCTATTTAACAAGATCTTCTCCAGATTACAGGTTTTATCACCACTCCAGCCATTGAAACTCAATAGACTTGAAAACCTCCTCGGCTAGAGGAGCAAGTCGTTGAGCGGACGCATCTATTTCCGAAGGCGATAACCTGGACCGGTCAAAGCCACCACGAAGAAACTCAAGATCCAGCCGAGGGTAGGCGTTATGGATACACGCGAGTACGTGACCACCTGCATACCGACTAGCACGACGTCACTCTTTCCTGAGTGCGCGGTGGCTTATTCCCTCAGCTGGATGCTTGCACCTTTAATCTAGGATACGTAGCCTGTGGTGGTCTTCTCTGGGGCAATCCTCTCGATCTTCAGCTCTTTGTAGACGAGATTGAGCGTGGTACAACAGTTCTCAAGATAGGAGTTGAGCCAGACTTCACGACCTCTTAAGGTCCTGACATCTTTGTTCTCTTTCGCCAGCGCCAAATCCTTCTCGAGTTCTGCCTTCTCCCATTTTGTCCTCCAGTATTGGGCATGGCGTTCGCGTTCGGACAGCATCTCGAGAAGGTCTACAAAAGGGTTCAACAGATATGAGGAAAAACCTAATACAATGTAGATCTAATGAGGATGGTCTACAAACCTAAATTATGATGCATAAGTGGGACCAAGTCGAGACCTGAAGGGGAACGACTAGTCGAGTCCACGTTACGCTCGTCGGCACTAACTACGGCCACCGGGTCCCGGAAAGGGGAATGCGGGCTAATCAATGAGTCACGGTGTTCGACAACAGGGACATCCATTGTAATGTCAACTCTGCAAAAGTGCTTCCAAGACATCAAAAAGAAAAACAACACATTTCCACAGAGTACCAACTCGAGTACTTAAAAGTTTAAAGATTACAAGGTCCTCGAGACCACTGGGTTACAAAAATTACCCCTGATAGAAGGGAAGAATGCTGTTGGCGATCGGGGAGACCACTTTGGCGAACTAGAGATGACCCGAGTTCACCTCGCCCTGACGGCGAATGTTCTCAAGGTCCACATCTGAGTAGACGGCCTTGAAGCATGCGAGGATATGCGCCGTGCCGGTGCGAACTCCAGTGGTCACGGTCTCCTTCATCTGGCTGGTGTACTTCGGGCGACGCTTTCCAGCGCCGTCATGAGTTCTGCCAGGGCCGCCGTCATGGACGTCTCATCCCCGGAAGTGGGGGCCTCTACCTCTACTCTCAGGCTGGCAACCGTCTGATGGAGGGTTGTGTAGCTGGTCTGGAGGGAGTCCTTGAGCGCGCCCAGGTGACCTTTCAGTTTGTCCATCCGTGCCTCCAGACCCTTGTACCGATCATTGGAGCTAGCATAGAGCTCCTTCATCTTGGCGAGGTCCGCATCCGACACCTCCAGCTTCTTCTAGAGATTGGCAGTTTTCTCGTTCACGTCATCGATGAGGGCACTAGAGTTCGCGATTGAACTCGAGAGCTCCTTGGCGTCCTCTTCGAGCAAGCGACGCGCCTCCGCAATTTTCTCTACCCAGTTCCGAGAATGGGAGGGGGTCGTACTCGGAGCATCGGACGACAAGCCGGTCGCCGCGACGACATCTGCTGCCGCAGCCAGATCGCTCCCCAAAGACAACATAGTCGAGGAGGCCCTGAAAAGGAAGATCGAGAAAGAACACTCTCAGAAGAGACCAAGACACTTTACGTACCTAGTCGAACGGATAGGGAGGCTTACCTCGACCACATAATAGGGAGCAGCTTTGACAAGGGGGCCAGCGGGGCGAGGGGCTTCGCGGGGCCCTACAGTTATCAAAAGATAAGGATACGAAGTGATGACAAGGACAATGATGAGTGACCCGATCAAGAACTCACCTTTCCCCTCACCATAGCGCTACTCGGGGGAAGGGGCAGGAGAAGACGACGGGTTGACGAAGCCCCTCATTTGGCGGAAGGAGATAGAGGGGTCCCTGACAAACTCGGGACGACCTGCGGAGAGAAGGTTGTAAAATCAAGATGGAGCTAATGCATGCTAATGCTTCCAGTAATTAAGTTCTTCGGAAAACCCCCGTTACCTCAGACGATGCTGCTCTCCCTGCTTTTTCGGCAGCTACGACTGCCGTCTCCTAGGAGGTAGGGGCTGCAGAGGTTGGGGCTAATAAAGGGGAAGGATTGGATCATTAGAAGATGCGGAAACCCCATTCTAGCAAAAACCCTAGAATGATCCTCTTTTCCCGAGTAATTCTTTGAATGAAGATTAGAGGAACAAGATTTGAGAAGAATCTAGAGGGACCACGCCGGATTCACTTCCGGTAACTAGGCCCCACCATCCATGGCGACAGCCTCCTCCGGGCGCGGTTTCTTGGACACTCCCTCTGTGACAGTCGAAGCCTTGTTCTTCGCCATCTTAGGGCTTCAGTGCAAATGCGAGGAAGCCGGCAGTGGGGGAGGACTAAGCGCAAAAGGTGGTGGTGAACAGGAGCGTGGGAAACAGAGATGAAAGGGCGTCGAGTGTGAATAACCTATCCCAGTAGATATCCCTCCCTTTTTATAGCTTGGTACCCCGATGATTTAGTTTCCGAGATTTTTCCCGCCGAGGATTTCCTGAGACAGTTAAGGGAATAGAATTTGGACTTCAAATCAAATGAACAGATGCCAGAACTCTAGGTTTGTTGTCGTGATCATCTTGCCTTCTGGTAAATTCTAAGAATGGTCATAAGGGATCATTTAAACAACCAAGGGTAGAGCATGCACTAGATAACATTTGAGTTGAAGTCGGAGGCTACTGTCAGGATTACAGATAAGGTATATCCTCATGGGCCGGAATCACGAGAGTACACAGAAAGGTATACCTACACAAGTACGGAAAGGAGATCAAGGTATACAAGGAAGTCATAGAAGAGTATGGAAGGAGTCCGTATAGTTGGGGATCAAGACGAAATCCTATTCGTGGGGGACGAAAACTTTCCTAACCGTGTGGGTCTCACAGTCCGAGTCTTACCCGAAGATTGCTGGTTGCCACGGTATAAAAGGATTACCACCGCCACGGTTAGGGATAGATTGATAAAGCCGCAACAGGAGCCAGGAAGATAGTTTCGTAGTGGTAGCCACCAAAGCCGTCGAGATCGTGTTCGAGTCCTTTCGACTATGATCTTGCCGGATTCTTGTTTCCACATATTGTACTTTGTACTCGGGATCTTTCCCACCAGCAATCCCATATAAACTGGAAGTAGGGCTATTATCTTCTCGGGACCCGAACCAGCATAAAAATCCTTGCCTTAGCTTTCCACTCGTGTCGCACTATATTAGTCCTTACGCCAATATTCCTCTGTCATCTATATACTCTGTCTACGGATACCAGCTGTTGACAACGCCCATCTTAAAATAGATGTCATTTTGATTTTTTTTATTTATAACCTTCGATCATTCATGTTATTTAAAAAAATTAATGCAAATATAGAAATGGATAGTTCATCCTTAAAAAATATTTTTTTAATAATAAAGTAATTTATAGAAATAATAAACAATATTTTTATATTTTTTGAATAAGATAAAGATCAATCTTTACGAATCGAAAGTCAAAACTTCATCTATTTTGGAACAGAGGAAGTATTTACATGTATTAAGGAGTATTTACAAATAGATTAATAACCAAAAATAGTTATATTTTAGGACGAAGATAATACCGGAAGGTTTGTGCAGTTAGATAACTATGGATAACAATGTAAATTGATCTAAATACAAAATTCTATTGTAATTGTATACAGAAGATAAGAGTTGTATATCAATTTAATATGTTTGAAAGCTATAGTATACGAAATACTCCTATAGCCGTATATAGGTGAAAACATATATACGATCTGTATAGCAAATCCAATTCCACTCCTAAAATCAATATCCGTGCAAATTGTGCAGGAAAAATCCTCTAGTCGATCATAAGATCATATCCTATATAGCATCAATCAAGAACTTGAACAAGATGATATGATGATGCGATTTCTCCATAACTCGAGGTGATATTCGCGAGTTCGCATCCGCAGCAGCTAGCAGCACAAGAACTTGAACTGTGGTTCTTTAAAGATTGAACTACCAAAACTTTTCGAAATTTTCTTCTGTCCCTGTCGGTGCCGTCTACAAAGCTGTAGCCGCACGACAAAGAAGTTGTAAATTATTGGTTCCAGAAGGGGAATTATATGTAAATCTAGTGCCACACGAGTGGAGTATATTTTTCTTGGCCTCGTCCTCTTCTCTGATTCTCTCTGCTGCTACTACTGTGGGCCGGACTAGAGCAAGAGTGAAAGCTTGAGCCATCGCCGCGTGCTTGCCGCTGTTCGCGTGCGATTCCGACGAGGTTAGAGGTGAGATTTTTAATCTACCTACTAGTTTGTCGCACGATTGCTACTTAGTTACACGCTTTGTTTACTATTTAATTTATTTTGGGGGAAGTTTTTATCTTTCCAGATTTTGTTCCTTTTGGGGGCAGATTGATTAGTGTGCTAATCGCGCTCTTTTCTTGTTTTAAGACGGTGGTTGCAACATTTTTTTGGATTTGGATTGGTGGAATTTGTGGGTTTGTTTTGGTGGTGAGATTTCTATGTGAAGTTGGGGGCTTGTGGGGGTAATGTGTTGTGAATCTTTATAGTGGTTTCTTTTTCTTCTTTCGTATTGATGTCTCGAGTAGACATTGGTTTGATTAATCAAGTGCCTCATCATTCTTTTCTAATTGATGTTACTGAATTTTCATGTCTCTGATAGACTGATAATAATTTACTCTTTTTGTGGGATGATAGTAACTTACTTTAGTACTAGTACATAGCATGTAAAATTTTACAGTACCATGAAAAAGATAATGATACATCTAGTTTGATAATTCTTAAGATATTTTGGGTACTAGTTGGAGTGCTGAAATTTTCTATTCAGCTAAAGCCTCGTGTTGAGAAGGTGAAAACGCCGATTCAGCATTTGAATTATTGCATTATAAATCATGCATCTTTGGTTGAGCATGATACTAACTGTTTGCTTGAATGCTATGGAGTAATTTGGTACTTCCGGCTGCTTGCTTATTGGAATTGTTCATCACGGCTGTTGTCTGAATATTTTGTTTCCCTTTCTTTTGTTCCTGTTGAGACAGAGGCTGGGAACCTCAAAGTGGAACAGGACTAATGGAGGGTGGAGGCGCAAAAGATGGTTCTGCAGCGGCAGTGCAAACAAGGGGGAGTGGGGATGATCACAAGGCGCTGCCGCGTTGCTGTGTCAAGGCGAAAGCTGCTGTGGCTGAGTCTGAGGCCAAGTGCCATGCCACGGTGGTGTCAGGGTGGTTCACAGAGCCCCGCTCGCGTTCCTTTGGTATGTCAGAATTGATTGCAGATGTTATGGACATAGGATTATCTGTATTTCTTTCTATAGATTCTGGTGTCTGAAACCAAGTTGCTGAGACACTGTATGTGCAGGTAAAACAAGCAAAGTACAGTACTTCAACAACCCAATGTGGCCTGGTATTTCTCTTCTTCTTTCCCAGTCCTTTTCATGCTGATGTATATGATGCATTGTTACCTGTCGAATTCGATGGATCTAAGGGGCGAGGGCTGATAATCTATTTATTAATGGAAAGTTTAGCCTGGATTAATTAAACTCTGAAATGCTTCTAGAATCCTTTCTGCTTTAGAAATGTAGGCCGGATTTCTGGCCTATACCCGCCAGTTACAAAACAATCTTGGCCACTAAATTTGAAATGGTATTCAGTGACTTTGATGTTTGAAGTGTTATACATCACTTTGTTCATCAATGTTTTTATCTGGAAAGTAATGTTTATAATACACCATTTTCTATAAAAGTTTTTATCATCTTTGAAAAAACATATGATGGACTATTCTACTAGGTTGTAACTGAAGTCTGTTTATATACACAGGAGAAGCTCATTCTCTGAAAGTAGAGAATATTCTGTTCAGGGGAAATCACCATACCAAGAAATTTTAGTTTTTGAGGTCATCTTCACCCACTAGGCTATCTGTGTATGTATTAGTTTGTTTAATCTTGAACCATTTTTCGTATAACATCTCTCTATATACATGCAGTCCTCAACTTATGCGAAAATTCTGGTGCTTGATGATATTGTGCAGTTGACTGAAAAGGATGAATGTGCATACCAGGAAATGGTTACTCACCTTCCACTATGCTCAATTCCATCCCCAAAAAGTGTATCTTTCTGATCTCGGCCATACCATATGTTTGCAAGCCTGAAAATTATGGAAGGATTTTGCTAATTTATGGATATAGAATGTTTGTTAGTTTATTCCCACACCGTGTTGATTTCCAATTATCTAAGAAATTTCTTGTTGGATTGAAGTGATTTAATTTGACTGGAGAATGTTGTGCATGTCCCATGGTGGGACCTTTCTTCTGTGATATATGGGGTGGTCCTGGTCCATTCATTCTGATGATACTTGGTTATCTTGATGTAGGTTTTGGTTGTTGGAGGTGGTGATGGTGGAGTGCTAAGAGAAATAGGTAGACATGCTTCAGTGGAGACCATCGATATATGTGAAATAGATGAGCTAGTTATTGATGTAAGAAGCATCACTTGACCTATGGTTCAAGGTAGAATAATGTATGAAGTCTTTAAAATAATCTATGTCCTGAACTATGCAGGTCTGTAAAAATTTCTTCCCACAATTATCTGTTGGATTCAAAGATCCCCGTGTTCAGCTTCATGTTGGTGATGGTATGTTGAGGAGTTACACCAGTGGACCACTTATATTTATTAGCTATCCATGTAAGATTAGTGGCACAACACATAGCTGTGATGGTTGAGAGTTGAGACCATAAATTTGAGACCCCATTTTAAGAGATGGTTTATCTCATGCATTTTCATCTTTTACATCCATATATGACGTCTTTGTGTTTGAAAATTTCATAATAGATCTGCTTTTGTTTTGCAGCTGTGGATTTCGTGAGAAATGCCCCTGAAGGGAAATAGATGCTATTATTGTTGATTCATCAGATCCAATTGGTGAGATCTTGCTATTACTAAATCATTGTATTGTGGGTCTAGTTTAGGAATATCTTTGTCCATTTTCAATGCCATATTCCAAAGGGTTTGCTTCTTTATCGATTGCCTTTCATGCTGTTCGATGGATCGCAGCATGCTTGTATTTTTCTTATTAGTTGACATTTGTTCCCTCTTATTTAAATTTAGGAAATTGTTTTTAATTGTTTAGTTTTGTTTTGGGCTAGGAAGTGTCTAGGTTTCAGTTTTCATAATCCTGTTGTTTCTGCACTTCATGAGGTTCCTTCTTACATTACAGGACCAGCTCAGGAGCTTGTGGAGAAGCCCTTTTTTCAGACAATTTCTAGAGCTCTAAAGCCTGGTGGTGTTCTATGCAATCAAGCTGAGAGTATGTGGCTGCACACACATCTAATCCAAGATATGCTTTCTATCTGTCGTCAAACATTCAAGGGTGCTGTGCATTATGCCTGGACAAGCGTTCCTACCTATCCCAGGTTTGGTGCTATATGCTTTATCCTTATGGTTTATAGTTTCCATGTATCTCATTGATTAATTTTAATTATGGATGTCTAAGTCTTTTAGCCCTCAATAATCTGTGCACTTTCTGCTAAATAGTCAAACATGAAAGGATTAATACGCAGTGATTTTGGCCAGCAGGGTTAGAGTTTAAAGTGGTCATACCTAAATATTTTATTTCTGATGATGAGTTGTAGATTGGGATACAAAAATGCTCATATTCATGGTAGTAGAATTTAAATTTTTATATATCTCGCTCAAGTGCTTCTCTTTTAGAACTTCTGGTGATGCATAATTGTTCATGTTTAGTTCTGGTCTTGCATGGTTTACTCAGTCTAAATATTGTCATCATTTTCTGTTCATGTTTAGAAGCAATGCATGCCAGATATTTTACTAATTTTCTGTGGTTGGTTATGTTTGGAATCATATTTTCTCCTTTTTTATGTGCAGTAAGCTAATCATGTAGCCAATTGTGTTTGCAGTGGTGTCATTGGTTTTTTGCTATGTGCGAAAGAAGGTCGAGCAGTGAACTTCCTTTCTCCTGTTAATCCAATTGAAAAACTGCAAGGGGCTATGGAAGCTGGAAGGGAAATCAGATTTTACAATTCAGAGGTTTATTGACTTCATCTAATTCTGTCATTTGTTTTCATAAGCTCTTATCCTATACATTGTCTTCAAGGATGTTTTCTATTTCCACCTTGATGCAAGATTTCCAATTCAACTTTACTGTTTAAGAGTCGCTCATTGATGAACTTGCTTGTTTAATAGATTCATCGGGCTGCTTTTGCTCTGCCAACATTTGTAAGAAGAGAACTGGAATCGCATTTGGAGAGTATTTGTACTGAAAAAGTAGGTTGTTTTTAACTGCTCCATTCCTGACTCTTGCTGTTTCTTTTATGTCTGCTAGGATATTTCCTATTGTTGTAATGGAATTACTAGCGGATACATTATTTTTATGCCGAAACAGGATAAATCAGAGAACAATCCAGTGGCTAAAGCAATGAAGATGAAAATAATGCCGAATAGTGCCATTCCGACTGCTTCATAGATTTGGGTAGCCATATGCGACATCCATGTTTATTATGTTTGACGTCCTTAGCAACAGCAACGGCATGAAGTAGTAAACTTTAGCATATAAAATATCTAAAGTAGAATAATGGGAGCAATCTTGACACCTCATTGGGCCACATCATCAGAAAATTGTTAGCCATTGGATTAAAGTTTGGACGGTGAATTCAGTAGTGACAAGTACACAAGCAGAGAATGGTAGGAAAAAAAGAGTGGTTAAAGTTTGTGGAACTAAATAAATTTGGAGGACTCTAGAGACTTCTTGACTCTTGGTCCCGTGACACACATACACACATACATCAAAATCATTTCTTAATAAAGGGTGAGTTAGTACTTAAAAATGACAACCCTATTATTACGTGCTCCCTCCACTTAAAATATAAATAAGACATATTATAATTATACGGTCTTTAATACTATATTTTAACCATTAATTTTTTATAAGATAATAAAAAACTATAAAATTTATATTGTATGAAGATTCATTCAAATATAAATTTAATAATGTCATGAGTAAACATATATCATTAATTTAACTATTAGTCAATATTTATTGACTTTGTAGAAAATAAGGACACTTTATATTTTATTTTGGCACAGTTGGAGTGTCTTTTATATTAAAATTTATATTTACTATATTATAATCATCATGATTAAAATGGAAAAGTTAAAGTTGCGCGAAAGCGCAACATCATACACTAGTATTGATGAATTACGGAACTGTGAGAGCATAATGTCACTGTAACACCGGCTCAAGTAAAACTATGCTGTTACTGATTGAATAAAGGGGGAGCAGATGAGATGTGCACCAAAATGTACTTATATTGTCACAGGCTCACGGCATTGATGGGTGAACTAATGGCCTTTGGGTTAATGCTCGTGGCTCACATCACATGGACGTACGATGTGCCCCTTTACCCCTACGATTTACAGGTCAGTTTTGGCAAGCCTTGTTCACCAAGATGGATATTCCTCAGAATTTGAGTACTGCTTATCACCTTCAGATGAGCTGACTGAAAGGGTGAATCAGTGCATGGAGATGTACATGAGGTATGCAACCGTAGCTTCACTAACTAAGTGGGCCACTTGGGTTCCTTTAGGGCCTATTTGGTTGCTCGTATGAGGTATCCAGACCAAACTTAGCCAGGTTCATATCCAGACCAAACTTAGCCAGGCTATGGATATACTGATTGATGCAATTGTTTGGTTGCTACTATTGATTGAGCCTGTGCACGAGGAGATGCTGTTTGGTTGGTTGGATAGAAGATGTCGTGGGTAAGAGATGTTGTTTGGTTGGTTGTGTGGGACGGTGAGTTTACCCCTAAGTATTTAATGAAAATTTGCCTACGTTTAATACAAAAATTTGAGAAAGAGCTACGGTAAAAATACCGAATATTAGAGAAAATAAATCCTCGCTTAACCGTATTAGGGCATCCAGAAAAAAAGGGTAATAAGCAATCAATGTTGCCTTACTACCTGGTAGTAGGAGCTGGTATTAGTTACAACCTGTTACTAAGCTTACTACCGGCACTAAGCTATTAAAATATATTATTTGCATGCATATTTGATCAATCTCCTCCCTGGAAAAGCTAACGTGGGCCCTGTCTTATTTGCCATTCAGGTATTAAACATTGTGAAGCAGGTAGAAAGCTATTCATATCTGACATAAGGACCCGTACACTAATACCCACCATGGTTATAAACATTGCTGATGCCCTTAGTGATAAGTACTCACACAACACCATTAGTGGCAGTAATTACTCCAGTTACCAGAAAAAGAAATAGGAAAAGGGAAAGAAAGCAAAAAGGAAGGTCTTCTCATCGATTTGTGTCGTCCACTCCGCTCGCTGGTAGCCAATGAGGATGAAGCCTTGCGCATCCCACCGGGCCGCCGCTCGCCCCTCTTCACTGCTTGCCCACCGTGAAGAAGCCTCGCGTCCTGTTGCAAGCGTTCTAGTCGCCGGTGTCAAAACGGCTAGAATCGGCGAGCACAAGCCCAAAACCGTCGAAAAGCCGCCGGATTCGACAGATCGACGGCTGAAAAGAGGAGGGTAGGCCGCCGGCGGTGGCGTCCGTTGCTCGCCGCTCCATCTCCATCTTCTCGAGGCCGGGCCAGGCATACCAGATCTACCGGGGAGAAAAAGATGAAGTCGTCACCGTGGTGGGAGGAAGGAGCTGGTTCCTGGTGCCCGAGAGGAATGGGAGAGGAAGGTGAGTCGACCCTGCAGCCTCGCATGCATCGCCCGCACCCGCGCTTGCACAAACTGAGCCAGGCTGAGGAGCGAAGGTCGATTTCCGCGTTCCTCTTTGGCCTGGCTTGGAGGTGCATTTTGCACCCGCGCATGTCGAATAATTAATCTTTTATCATCTATAGACTCAGTTTAAAGCGTTATATACATAAAAGTGACAAATAGTTAAATGTCCTCCGCAAGCTCTGGTACACGCCTAATCAACCAAACACTCATCTCCCTACTGGCCTGATGCGAGCCACCTTGATGCAGGCAACCAAACACAAACACACATCTTCAGTGTGGGGATTAAATCGAATCATACACAACAAAAACGAATAGACAACATTATGGCAATCAATTTTTAGGTGTCAGAAGCAAAATTATTGTTTCTGTTGTGGTCAAACTCTAACGATTAAAATATGCACAATGCATAGAGACCGTCAGATGCATGAAACGAGGGAGTGTAAACGATGATTATTGATGAAGCTTTTTTGATGTGGGTCCCGTCTTTTGATGTAACATTTAGGATAAGGCTGGATATCGAGCCAGCTCGGCTCGTTATAGCTCATTAGCATAACGAGCTGTCTCGGCTCGGGTCGTTAAGATAACAAGCTAAAATCCCAGCTCGGCTCG
>CM002484.1:12592831-12606648 GCA_000325765.3 Leersia perrieri
CAGATGGCGGCGGCAGCGCGGTCGGGCGAGAGCCGAGAGGAGAGACGTCTGATTGCGATTGCGATTTGCGGCTGTGGGTTGCGTTGCGGGCGTGGTGGGAGTGGGAGGAAGGATTTGAAAGGATTAGGGTTTGGTTACTAATTGGGTCTTATTGGGCTGGACCAGGAGTTCAGGAGGCTATATTTTTATTGGGCCAAAAAGCTCGTTTTAGCTCACGAGCCAGCTCGAGCTGGCTCGTTATCTAAACGAGCTAAAATGCCAGCTCATCTCGTTAGAAGAATGTACCGAGCCGGGCCGAGCCGGTCACGAGCCGAGCGAGCTAACAAGCTACGAGCTGACCGTCCACCCTAGTTTAGGACAGTAAAGTTTGTCTTATCTGCATGCATGGTTCGAATCTACACTGGACATGCTCTTAGCTCAGTATTGGTATAACACAAACTACCGTTCCTCCCTATGCTGCTCTCCTTACAAGGCATTGTTTGGATTTGATCTACCATACCACTTTGATCCTACCGAAGAGCTCCTGAATGACGACCAAATGCTCAGAAATCTATCGTTTTTTGACCATTTCCAAAGTTGGCATTCAAGTATTTTGGGCCATTTGAAGTCCTGGAGCATGTGGGGACAGTGGCATACAAACTGAAACTTCCTACTAATAGTCTGGTTCATCCAGTCTTTCGCATTTCTCAGCTCAAAGCATTTGTTCCTTCTCACATACCAGTGTTTTCACAGCTCCCATCAACTCTGAAGCTAGATGTTGCAAATTTGGAGCCCTCTGAAATCTTGGATCATCGCTTGGTGCAGAAAGGGAATTTGGCGCTGACTCAAGTGTAGGTGTGTTGGGATTCTTTGCCAGTGGCCTGCACAACCTGAGAAGATTATGATGTGGTGCACTCACGTTTTCCTTCTGCCTTAGTGTTGATGGCTCTTAACGACATATTTTACGCCGTTAACGCATGCATAAAATCATAAATATAAAATATCCAACATAGTGGTAGGGTTTATATCTAACCATTTCTTTCTACAAGTGTCGGTGAATGTTTGTATGCATGTAAAGTTATGAAGTTTTGGAGCCCAAAAACCCAATTAACCATCTCCAAAAAGACCCGATGCAAGTACCAATGAGTTGAGGGCCCTAAAATCAGTGTCCAGACCGAAAATCGGGGCCAACAGAGCCTATCACGGTTCGGCCGAACCACTACAGAGGCCGCTGGCCAGGCCAAGTTTGGTTCAGCAGAGGATATCTTCCCATTGTCGGTTTAGGTTGCGTTCACTTGAAGAAATTGCCATAGCTTGGACACTTGGCAATTGGAGGGTGAAGATCCTCACTGGATACTTAGAAGAAACTCTATCTTTTCAACGCACCTTCACCTATAAATACCCCTCTCATTTCACACTTAGAACACACCACAACACACTTGAGCTGAATTAAAAGAGTCTCTATTGTATCTTTCATACTTTAGAAATAGGTAGATAGTGAGGGGAAGTTCTGGAGGAGTGTGCGAAAGTTTGGCGCTCTCTTTAACTTGTACTCTCTAGGAGTCGTTCTAGAGGAGTATCGAAGCTGTCGGTATACTCTACTCCGGGTTCAGCACATAACTTCTTCTATAAATTAAGCATTTGAGATCATTTCTTTATGTTATTTAATTACTTAGTTTAAGTAAGATATATTTTTATCTTTGCGGGTTTATTGTTTAGGGCCAGTTTGTTTGAGCTGTAGCTTTTGGAGCTTTTCTGAAAAGTTGCTGCAGGCTTTTCGTTCTAAAAAGCCAATCATAGCTTTAGAAGATGTGTTTTGGTTTGTGGGTTCAAAAAGCCAAAAAAGCTCATAAAACTGAGCTTTTCAGCTTTCCATACAAACTCAGCTTTTCTGAGCTTCTGGCTTTGCGGAAGCTGCACGAAAAGTTAGATGTTTGTTTGAGTTTCTGGCTTTTCACGCTTGTCCATAAGCTAAAATAAACAGGCCCTTAGGATTCGTACTAAATGCTCTAGTACAACTGAGCACACTTTTTAATTCTTGTCATCGATTTTCAGTTTCTTGTTCTATATTGTGAACTACTTCCTTCATTTTATAATATAAGATTTTTTAACTTTTTTATTATAAAGTTTGACCATTAGTCTTATTAAAAGAATTAGTGTGAATATAAAAATAATAAGTCATGTTTAAAATACTTTTATGATAATAAGTAAGACAAACAAACTAAATCCATAAATTTTTAATAAGACAAATAGTCAAACGTTATAAGAAAAAAATCAAAACGTCTTACATTTTGAAACTAATAGAGTATTAGAGGATTAATATTTGGGGCTATTGCATAACTGACCCTATTTTGATTCCTAGCTGCAGATTTGACCTAATTTTTTCATTTGTATTTTTGACCCTATTTTTTAAATTTGAAGATTAAAACTAACCCTAGTCCGTTAAGTAAAGTTGACGGTGTTAACCAAGACATATATATTGACGTTTATACCCTTACATATTTGACCCTACTTTATTAAACCTTCTTATATATTTGGCCTAAATTTGTGCTTGATGTATTTGTAACGAATATTTATAATATTCGTCCCACATTTGTAAATAAATTGACATAACTTTCAAAGAAAATTTGACATATTTTAATTGTTTTTAACTGATTTGATAGATATTTGTCAAAAATTCAATAATCGAGCTCACTGATTTCCATTGCTCTGTATTTTATTGTGCCATTGGAAATTGTCACTGAAGAATTTTATCATGTCATTGAAATTCAACAACCTCAATCAGTAGCTATGATGCCGTGCGTGAATCAGTAAAAGAAAAAGAAAAAAAGAAGGAAGCCGTAAATCAGTGAAGGAAAAAGAAAAAAAAAGAAAGAAAGAAGGAAGCCGGTCGCCACCCTATGTCTCCGCCGCCGGCAGCTCCCGTCCAGAGCCCGACCAGCCGCGAGCATCCAGAGCGCCGCCGGCCGCTGGCCTCGCTAGGGGGTCGCCGCCCTGCCACCCCGCTGCAAGCCGGAGCACCGCCGTCCGCCAGCCTCGTGCTTGGGGTCGTCGTCCCGCCGCGCTCGTCGCCCCACCGGCGTCGGCTTCCGTCCGCACTCGCCGCCCGCCGCGCCGATACCGTCCGCCGGCCCTGCGCTGGGGGGTTGCCTCCTTAGCGCGCCGTCCCGCCCCACCCTACCCCGCTGCGTCGCGCGTCGCGCTGGGGTCGCTGCCCCGTCGCCCTATGCGTCCGCCGCCGCCATGCCTCCCGCTCTAATCCTAGAATGACCGGGGAATGAAGCAAGGAATTAGGAAGAGAAGAAGAAATAAGATTAGGTGCAGTTCTGTCTTTTCATTTTGTCTAGTTTATTTTTCTATTTTTTTTACAGCCATCACTCACAACAGGCTAACAGTGGGTCGATTCAATTCTGATAAACGGGTCAAATATGCAAAGTGTAAAAAGTAAGATCAATATACAGTTAGCCCTTAAAATAGGGTCAGTTAGATAATTATTCTTTAATATTTTACTAGCTACATACTTGGAGCATGTTGAATATATGTTTCTCCCTTTTCTACATATGGCACTGTTGCAAGGTTATTACATGTCAGGTGATAATGAGAATAGATGGCGGTAAATTCACCAACTACATGGCCCCACATGTCAGTTGGTGGAATAGTGGGCGTTGAGAATTGCCCTATTAGGTTGATGCCAATGAGGCTCAACAAAGTAGCAATTATTTATGAAATTTGACAACTCCAAAAATTCAATATTAAACAATTTTTAAGGGAAAAACATGCATGAATCAAAGCAGCCCTCTATATATACTCTACTACTACCTTCGTCCCAGAATGAAGCTATTTCAGCTTCATTCTGGGACGGAGGTAGTAGCAATATGCCCGTGCGTTACAACTGGTGACAAATTTATCCTATTAATTAAGTGTTTTGTTTTTGCCTTGATGATATGAGTTCATTGTCACTATATGAATGCAACGTGACAAGCAGATCAACCTTATTAAATTTCTTGCGTCATATTTCCACACAACACGAATAGGAGAATACGGGCTTTGTTTAGTTGACAAAATCTTTTGAATTGGTGTCACACCAGATGTTTGACCGGACGTCAGAAGACTATTTTGACCGGATGTAACAGGTGGGGTTGCTGTTTGTCTGGCAACAATAACTGGTCTCTTACTTTACACACATGGAGTATTCGGCTGGCGGATAAATTAATCTGAGAAGCTAACTGATACGGCCCCCAAAAAGGAATTTTATGGCTTGCGATATATTGTTCTGACTAGTGAATACCAATATGCCTTGCATCACATTGTAAGGCAAGATGAGATTCAAAATTAACCGTCCTCTGGAAATTCTCCCAACCACGGTGTGTATGGAAAAGACCCTTCTATAAATGGCTGGATACCCATATCAGTTCCATAATATTTTGGGCGAATGTTGCCCATGTCTTACCTTTCTGGTGTTTAAGTGGTATGCCAGTCCACGGTTCAATGTGTGGCTCAAGAACACGACCTCCTTGTATGGATGAAATCCAAGGAATGTTATATAACCAGTCAAATTACTCCTATTGTTAATATCGATGAATTATCATTGTCAGAGTCCCACTCAAATTTTTGCTCATCTATTGCTTCACTGTTATCATATTCATAATGACCAATATATTCATAAAAGTTGATATCTTGTAAGGTCGAGGGTCCAATTTGACGAAATTCCTGTCTAGGCACATAGCAAATTGTATGCTTCGGCACCCACTCCATTTTGCCATATGATTCATCAAGAATATATACCCGGTATGGATTATCAACAAATGTACAGTAAATCCCCTTCTGTGATCGTCCCAGATATATATTTGAATAATCCATATCTCCAATATCCAAAGGTGACTGAGGTGGTTTGATTAGTTGGTACTTGCCAGAAAGTGATATTCTGCAAATAATGGTAAACTAAGATATGTTAATACACAGAAATTTGAATAGCATAAGAAATTAATGATATCACTCATTAGTGTGTATACCTCATAACATCATTGGTTTGGCAACGTACATAAAGTACTCCTCGCCAGTAGACTGCGTTCTGCAGAAAATGTGGACAATTTGGTCGTATCTTGCTCAAAGTTCCTGCAGCCTCCCCTTCTCGTACAAACGACCTCTCCTCCCATTGCTTTGTCCTTGATGAGAAAACATGCAGGATGCATGGCGATGGTGGCCATTCTATTTCCTCTATCATGGGGTCTAATTGAACATTGCGATGAAGTACAGAAGCATAGGGCATGACACAAGCATAGGGGATTACAAATACCTCAAACTGTGATGACAATCTGGGGTCAAAGACAAGGTACTCCTTGCTCTCATTGTACATCCCTGGATGAGAACTTGGGCATGGGGGCAATTGTACCCACTGTCGTGTGGCCGGGTTAACCACATAATACTGTTGTGTAGCCGGGTAATCCACATAGCCATCAAGCAAGAGAAGCCCATTGCAGTGGTCCCTAACTATGGAGTTGTGAGGCAAATAGTTAAAGTTGCCGGATATCGTGGGGCCTATCGAGGGGCGGGAGATGAACTCAGACAAGATTAGGTCATGGAAGTTGATGAATATGCCACCCACCAAGTGTGGAAGGAGGTCCACACGCAGCAGGCAATGAGCATCGATGATGGTGCGCCAAGGCTTGCAGACACATCGAGAAATTGCAAGGCAGCGCGGTGCAAGACGATGGAGGATGTTTACAAGGACATCTTCAGGTAGCAGGTTTTCCATGCCCACCTATTATTCCAGCATCTCTAATATAATCTGTATATGCATAACGAAAGAAAGAATAAGTTTCGTTAAATAGAACGAAAGAAATAAGCAATAATCTGGGACTGGCTAATAATTTTCAGGGAGAATTCAGATTTTGTTAAAAGTTTGTTTGCATTCATTGTTCTGATGTTTTCCAACATCCAAGCAATACCAATAGGAAGCTATTCATGCAGTTGCAGCTACTGGTCCGAGCTAGGACTAACCCAGGTATGTTTCTCAGCAAGTGTAGCACCATATTTTCCTAATGTTTTCTAATAAATTATCCATACAAACAACTTCTTCTATGACTTTATGTTTGGAATTGGTCAAATTATATTATATGTAGAGATCTTGTGCAATTGTGATGCTAACAACTGATCATGTCCACACTGAATGATCCCATATAGACCATGAGCCCAACGATCATAGTTACCAACTCAACATGATAGCAGGTTCTATTTACCTCCAGTGTTTTTAAGAAAACATTAGGTGCTTTTTTCAAACCTAGTCTGCAAGGAACTGATTTGACAAGGGTATATAAGGCCAATTAAATGAAAGGCTTCCACTCAGCAACAGCAATACAATATCAGATAGAACTGCGACATAAGATGGAGGAACAATCAAACAGAACTCCATCACTTTCACACTTTCTACAAATTGTAGCCTCACCTTTAATAGGGATTCAGCGGGTGATCCATGTTCTTAATGGATGGATCATTGACGGATGAGAGCTTGTATGGATTAAATAAATACTATAAATCACTTAGAAAAAGTCATGTAGCCATTGTAGAATGTTTCTGGAGAAATCATACTTTTGGAAGCATGGAATGAATAATCTGTGGATAATGTATCATCTATGGTGTAAAAAAGAACATGGCACCTAGTTAGTTGGGGTGTTGATTGAGTGGTTAAGTATGGTCTGCTTGGTGGATACATGAATTTCTTGCACATAATTGTTTAGACTTGTGACTAACCATGTACTGGTGTAAACTGATAATAATCTTGAATGTCCATCCTCGCTAGCTTGCAACTACCAGTATTCAACCTAGATGATCATGGATCTTAGGAAAAGTTTTTTTAAAAAATAAAATAAAATTCTCTCCATCACATACTGCAGATTCGGAGTGCACAAAGATGTTGGTGTCAGAGAGAGACGAAGTGACCAACTAGCTGTGTTTTCCTACCATGAAAATAGAAAAGATGCTGAAGAGCACATTCGGCATCTTGAATTTTTATTTTTATACAAGAAAGCCACACACGCAGGCAAACCAATGAAATCTAGCGAAATTTCACCGTTGCCTCCTGAAAGACTAAGTATAGTTAATTAGAAAAGGGGTGGCGTTTTGCAACAGAAATCTAGCGAAATCTAAGTCACCTCGCACCTGCCCATTAGATCCAATCAATGAAGAGATCGTATTCAACCTCTACTAGAACTGAGGAATAGGTGAGGAGGGGATAGATAGGAGGAAGGAGGCGGCGAAACTCACCGACCGGCGGAGGCAGCGCGTCTTCTCCGGCGATTGGGTGGGCTAGGTATACCAGCACACACCTTCTTTCTATTAGTGGGGTTTCTCAACAAGGATTGGAGGCGGCGGGGATGCTAGAGCTGGGCGTTTGTTTCATCACTTCATCGATCTCCTCTTTCTGACCTAATCGTGCAGAAACTCCTCAATCGATCTGCTCTTTTTTCTAGTACTAGCCTTCTCCCATTTCCGTCCGACCAACCAAACATCCATCAGCCTACTCCAACATGACAGTTGCGAGCCGCTGGCTTGCCTCAACGGTGATCCAGACGTGCTAACGCCGGTGACTACTCTGGTCCTGGTGTCCTCGCCCTGTGGCTAACGCTCGTTAGCAACAGCTCCCGCAAATCTATGGTTAGCCGCTCCGGTGCCGTGGACTACAGATTTTCCCCTAGGGACGCGCCGCTTAGGAACCCTAGTTCGGGATCGTGTGGTGTTCAGTGCGCATCTACTGTCGCGCTGCATCAAGTATTTCCCTCCCGGTGTTGGTTGCAATGGCTGAGACCGGGATGGGTAAATCTCATGTTCATGAGAGTACTGTTGCAGATCTGCTTCAAAATCTCAATCTCACCTCTCAGGAAGAGGAGGTGGTGGAACTGAGTGACGACGAAGGAGATGATACCACGCCGGCAACGGAGTGGTTCCTGGTTGGGAAGGTGCTCTCACTGGCTGTTGTCCATGCGACGACGGTGTTTCGCACGATGAGACCGGCTTGGGGGAATCCCTACGGTTTGAAGATTCGCACCATCGGTGAAAAGGATCAGAATTTGTTTGTAGCAGAATTCAAACACAAGTTTGACATGGAAAAGGTGTTGAATGGATCTCCATGGATGGTAGGACGGCATGCCCTAATGATGATCGACTCAAACCGACTAAGATTAGTTTTGATCACATGGATATCTGGGTTCGTATTCTGAATCTCCCTTTGGGTTGGATGAATAAACAAAGGGAGGAAAGGGTTATGAATCTTATTGGCTTGGTGAAGAAGATGGATGTGGACAAAGACGGAAAAGCAAGTGGCCCCTATCTGCGAGCTAGGGTTGCCATTGAAATTGGTAAAGCTCTTCGTCGGGGAGTGTTGCTCAAGACGAGACGAGATGGGGAACCAGAATGGTTCGATATTCAGTATGAAAAAATACCATTCTATTGCCTTGCATGCGGGGTAAATGGGTCACTCGGAGCTGGTTTGTTCGAGCCAAGTAGCTCGCAATGAAGAAGGGAAGCTGCCATATGATCTTAAACTCCGAGCACCAGATTTTAAGAAGAAGAAGATACAGAGTTTTTCGGCGGCAGCGGCGGATTCTTTTGGGAGTGGATCATCTAATAGTTCCAGCTTCACAAAAAATTCCCAATCCCAATCGGAAGACAGGAGATCGGGTTCAAAGGGTGTTTCGTCTGAGAATGATGATGATGAGGTGGTGTCTCCTCTCAAGGTTGGGACGAAATCTGTGGTGGTAGGCGAGGGTACCACGTCTAATGCGAGTCGTCGGATTTTTAAAGATAATTGTGATGAACAGATTGTTCAGAGGAAACGGAAAGCAAAGGGAGTTGCTTCCACTGTTGTTTTGAATCCTGATGTGTTGTTACCTGCAGGAGACACAAGCTCTCTTGTCCCTTCGGGTATGGTGCAAAATATGGTGACTCAATTGGTTAACCAGTCAAGTGATAAAGGTGTGAGGTTGGGGGATGATATTCCAAGCAAGAGATCGAAGTCTTACAAATCTGCACGATTGGCGGCGACTACGGGCAGCAGTCCCCGCCAGGCACAATGAATCTTTTAAGTTTCAACTGTCGGGGTTTGGGGCAACCCGAGGCAGTTCGAGAGCTTTGTAGCCTTGTTAAAACCTACCGACCAGAGATGATTTTCCTTTCAGAGACTAGATTTTTCTCTGATAATATTCTTGGTTTGAGGAGGAGATTGGGTTTCGCTAATGGTGTGGGAGTTGGATCCTTTGGCCGTGGTGGTGGTTTGGCTCTGCTTTGGTCGGAACGTCTTTGTGTGAAACTCTTGTCGTACAATAAATCACATGTGGATGTGATGGTGGTAGATCCTGCCACTGATCAGGAACGATGGCGTTTTACTGGTTTCTATGGAGAGGCGAGGAGGGAGAATAGGGGCCAAAGTTGGGAGCTTCTTCAGTTTCTGAATAGGCAATCCACGGCACCCTGGTTATGTGCAGGAGATTTTAATGAAATACTTGATGCAAGTGAGCAATTTGGTGGTGTGGTGAGGCCTGAGAGACAAATGGATGGCTTCCGGGATGCTGTGAATAGGTGTGGTTTTACTGACCTTGGTTTTGTCGGACTACCGTTTACGTGGGACAATAGACAGCAAGGAACCCGGAATGTCAAATGCAGGCTGGATAGGGCGTTTGTAAATGCAGGTTTTAGCAACCGGTTTGATGATGTTCAGGTCCAGCACATTCAGACCGCACAATCCGATCACTGCTGTTTGCTTATTAAGTGTAGTCATAGAACGACGAAAAAATGGAAGAAAAAGAATTTTAGGTATGAGAATATGTGGAGGAAACATCCAGGATACCTGAAGTTTGTTAATGATGTGTGGGCTGAGTCTGCAAGTCCATGTGATATGGCTGATCTTCAGCGTCGTTTGAGCAGCATGGGGGCGAAACTTCAGGACTGGAACACTGATGTTTTTGGTTCTGTCAAGAAAGAACTCACTCGGTGTAGGCGTGAACTTGAGGATGTTAGGCGAAATTCTCTCCATCGGGGCCCTTCAGGTCATGAAAGAAGATTGATGACAAAAATCTCTGATCTTTTGGGGAGGGAGGAGACAATGGAGAGACAGCGATCGAGAATTTCCTGGTTGAAGGAAGGGGATCGAAATACCAAACTTTTTCAAGCACATGCCAGGGAAAGGGCGAAGGTGAACCGTATTACAGCCCTACAGGCGCCGGATGGGCAGCTATGCATAAAACAGGAAAGCTTGGAAAGTTTGGCTGTCGAGTTCTATCGAGGGCTGTTTACCCGCCAAGATGACCTAAACCCAGAAGCAGTTCTATCTCATGTTCCAGCAAGGGTGACAGATGCTATGAACGTGGAGCTTAGTAGGCCGTATTCAGCAACTGAGGTGAAACAGGCCTTGGATATGATGGGGCCGAACAAAGTGCCTGGGCCGGATGGGTTTACAGCTGGATTTTTTTCAGATGCATTGGAGTATGGTTGGGCCGAGCGTGACGGCCGCAGTTTTGGACTTGCTGAATGGAGGTTCCATGCCGGAGAATTTGAATAAAACGATTATTGTGCTTATTCCGAAGATCAAACAGCCGCGGGATTTGAAGCACTTTCGGCCAATTTCTTTATGTAATGTGGTGTACAAACTTTGCTCCAAAATTGTTGCAAACAGATTGAGAGGCCTGCTGGATGAGATTATTTCGGAGGAGCAGAGTGCTTTCATTCCAGGACGGTTGATAACTGATAATGTCCTGGTGGCGTATGAGTGTACCCATTCTTGAAAAGAAAGAAGGGGAAGAGTGGTGCTTGTGCAATTAAACTTGATATGACTAAAGCCTACGACCGAGTAGAATGGGACTATCTCCATGGAGTTATGGTGAAGTTGGGCTTTGCTGTTCCTTTTGTTAATTTGGTGATGAAGCTGGTTTCCTCGGTGTCTTTCTCGGTACGGGTTAATGGGCATTTAACCGAGGAATTTAGACCAACAAGGGGAATTCGGCAAGGCGATCCAATTTCCCCGTACCTTTTTTTGCTATGCTCGGAAGGATTATCTTGCCTCCTGAAATCAGTTGGTCCAGCTCATATCGCTAGGGGTGTGAGGGTCGGTATTCATGCACCGTGGATCTCACATCTCTTATTTGCAGATGACTGTATTGTTTTTACTGAAGCCTCAGAAAGGGGTGCAGATCGTTTGCGGGATATCTTGGAGTTTTACAGTCAGGGTTCAGGTCAGTTGGTGAATAAAGAGAAATCAGCTATCTTCTTTAGTTCAAACTGTGGTGATGAAGCTAAAGATGTGGTGAGGGAAACCCTTCAAATTGCTACTGAAGCTTTGGCCGAAAGGTACTTAGGGCTACCTACTGCTCTTGGTCGCTCAACAAAGAGCTCGTTTGAGTATATGCCGACAAGACTTCGTGGTCTGGTTGGTACTTGGAGTGGTAGGGAAGCAAGTGCTGCTGGTCGTGAGGTTCTCTTAAAATCTATCGCTCAGGCAGTACCGACATATCCGATGAGTTGTTTTTTAGTGCCAAAAGATACTTGTCACAAGATGAGATCAGTGATGGCGAATTACTGGTGGGGCAACTCTGCTGATAGCCGGCGTATTCACTGGCAGAAGTGGGAGCTGCTCACCAGACCAAAGGTTGCCGGTGGCATTGGTTTCCGAGATCTGTGTTTATTCAACATCGCCATGCTAGGGAAGCAAGGGTGGCGGCTTGTACAATCGCCAGAATCTTTGTGTGAGAGGGTTCTCAAAGGCCGGTATTTTCATGATACTGACTTCATGTCGGCAACGAGGAAAAAACATGCAAGCCACACATGGAGATCGATCTTGGCAGGGAGAGAGGCTCTATCCATGGGGCTGATTCGGAGAATAGGAGATGGCATCACTACCAGAGTATGGTCTGATCGTTGGATTGCTAATCACTTCACTGGAGGCCAATTTCTCCTGTTGTGAATGAAGTAAATACAGTTGATGAGCTTCTGGGAGAAGATGGGCAATGGGATGTGAATAAAATCAATCAGGTTTTTGTCGGTGTTGATAAGCAGGCGATCCTGCGCATGGTGGTGACAGGGAGAGGACCAGATTTCTGGGCTTGGGAACTGGAAAAATTTGGGGTCTACTTTGTAAAATCAGCCTACAAGAAGCTGTATGAGGTTTATAACAACGATCGACGAGATGTTCCTGCCTCATCTTCCTTGGATAAATCTTGGACTCAGGTGTGGAAACTGGTTGTACCACCGAAAGTCCGAGTGTTTTGGTGGAGAGTGATCAATGGCTTCCTCCCAACTAATCATGAGCTGAATCGTCGACATATCGAGCGACTGGCGGCCTGTGCTACGTGTGGCAAAGATGCCGAAACGATACGGCATACCTTAATGGAGTGCACTTTGGCGAAACAGTTCTGGTGGCAAGTCAAGGATCTCACGGGGGTTAAAATTCCAACACTAAATCGCACGACTTGGACAACTGATCTTATTGATCCGGGGGTGATCAATCCTAAGGATGCAGGAGTGATCATTTGTGGTATGTGGGCTATTTGGCATTCTCGAAATAAGAGGAAACATGGTGAGGCTCAGAGGCCAATACATATTCAGGCGCGATGGGCAATAAACATGGCTTTTGACCTTTGGCAGCTCAACGGCAGATCGGAAGGGAAGCAGAATAGCACGGTGCCGGTGGCATGTTGGCGAGTACCTGAGCTGGGATGGTTCAAGTGCAATGTTGATGCTTCCTTTAGTATAGAATCGCAGTTAGCAGCAACTGGGACGATTCTGAGGAACGATACAGGGCAACCTTGTCGCGGAAGATCAAAATGGGTAGGCAGTTGTTCAAGTGTGTTAATGGCTGAAGCTTTAGCTTGCCGTGATGGTTTGCAAATTGCAATGGATCATGGAGTACAACGACTGTGTTTGGAAACTGATTGCCAAACTTTGGTGAATCTGTGGAAAGATCGAAGAAATCAAAGATCTGAAGTTTCGGCTATTCTCAGAGACGAGACATGGAGGAAATGAGTAGTGGTTTTATCTCTCTCTTTTAACTTCATTACTCGTAACTGTAATATAGCAGCTCATGCTGCGGCTCGGCTTGTTTCTGCAGATGATCAGGTGAGGGAGTGGCTGATAATCCCACCTGAATTAGCAGAATTGGTGAGGGCAGATTTTCCTGCTACTCACGGCTAATATAAAAGCCATGGCTTGACTCAAAAAAAAAAAGGACAGTTGCGAGCCAAGCCTGGTACAGGCAACAAAATAGGCCCAATAATAATAAAAAAACACAATCAGGCCCATTCCCACCATGGTCCATACTGAATCCCTCAATCAGTTAGGTGGTCCCCGCCCTACGCGGCGTGCGTGGCGAGATGGCGACGGAATGACGCCACGGCAACGAGGGCATGAGCGCCTGGATCTGGCCTAGGGAGCGGCAACTTTGGATCGGTGGTGCCTGCCGTGTGTTACCGTCTTTCCGTGGTCAGTTTATGTTGGGACGAGGCTAACGTCCGGACGTTCGATCCAGGACGAAAAATTGGACGCTGTTTCACTCCACATACGGAAATGATTCACATGTTTCAGTACACAAAATAAAAATGTTTGAACGAAAAATATTTCAGATGTTTCACGAGTCAGAAAAATATTTTATCACTCAGTAGAAAATATGTTTAGGTCTCTTGTTTTTGAAACATCGAGATTCATTCTTTAAGACATTAACCGAACCCGAAAAAATCGAAGACAAAAATCTAAAACAGTGTTGAAATACTCATTAAAACATTAGGATCCAACACAAAGAAACATCAACATACACGAACTGAAAACATCAAAAATCGCAAAATATTACAAATCGAGAT
>CM002484.1:12606748-12617910 GCA_000325765.3 Leersia perrieri
TCGCCCCCGCCTCGTCGGGCACCGCCACGCTCATCGTTGCCGTCCGCCGCCGGTCGCCGCGCTCGCCGTCGCCGGGCGCTGCCGCCGCTGCTACCGCCGTGCCCGCTGTCGCCGTCGTCAGTCGCCCCTCTCTCTCTTCGCATGCGGTGAAACATCTGCAACAAACAGGAACGTGCGCGGTATATAAAGGCCATCGACGGCTGCGACGCGCGAGCAGGCGTCCGACGGAACACATCAAGTCGGACGCCCGGCTACAAGCATTTCTAATGGCTTGGCAACGGGATGGGGTGGGACCGGGTTGGACAAGAACGTCCATGCCCTCGACCCCCTTACTCTTCCTCCGGCCCCAACCCTGCAATGCAGAGCTAGCGGGGCATATCTCCCCACACCCCTCCCCTGCCCCTGAACGCGCGGAGCCCCGTAGGGAGTCGATACTCCAGAAAAATCAAACTCACATGGCTCAGATCTGTCCGGCGGCAACGATGTCAACTGCAGCAGTGTCTTTTCGGAGCTGAGACGGCGACGGCTTGACAACGTTGAGGACGAAGAGCCAGCATGGATGAGGATGTGATAGGGTGTCGTGTTGAGCCGCCGCCGACTGGATCCTTGGAAGCATCGAGGACGGTGAATGCATGTGGGACATTGGTGAAGGGCGCCACACCACCGACTGGAGCCTGGCGGCTGCACGTTGGGCGCCGGCGAAGGGCGCCATGCTGCCGACTGGACTCTGGCAACAGCTGCCCGTTAAGCGCCAACGAAGGTTGTCACGCCACCGGCTGAACTGGGCGTGGGGCGCCAGGGTGACGGTAGCGACTGGACAACCGGTGAAGTGGGCGGTGGCCGGAAGAATGGAGAAGGATTTAGGGTTTGTTAGGTCTATAAGTGGGCTATTGGACCCTAAATATTAGATTTATACAAATAATATATATTTGGGACCACATGAGGCACCCCACGAGCGAATGCCCCCCCCCCCCGCACGCGTGGAAATGACCGGGGCCCCGCCCCCAATCCCTCGTGGGTACAATATTTACCCAACCCCGGCCCCATAGGGACGGGTCCACACACCCCACCCCACCCCCCAGCCAGGGAATTATCAAGCCTAGTGGGTATCCATAGATCAAAACTTCGTGCCCTTTAAAAGTGATGAAACTAAGTTTTATATTTACCTATGAAACGCCAAACTCAAACCTTAACTGAAATGCAGATTAGTAGCTCAAGTGACTCATTTAGATGCAGCCAATGAAAAAGGATATGTTCCTTTCTCTTTTTTTCAGGTTAAATTTGTCTACAATAGAATAATAAAGTTCATGAGTTATAGATTATGTGCAATTCTGATTTTATCCTAAGTCAATGATTCTATGTTTCACGATCAATTTAGAAAATTTTATAGTCCAACAACATGGAAATTAATATTATGAAATATTTTTCATGGTGAAACTAACAACATAAAACCTATGGTATTGAGCTATAGAAAAAAATTAGAAATATATTGTTTAATCTTTGATTTTGCAGAAATAATCGGACTGTGAAACTTTTGACAGAAATATTCTGGTGCCGTAACGTTCGGAGAGGCAGCACGAAGAAATCCGCACTTCATGGTATTTGATATCCTTTGCAGGGGATGGTGTAATGGCAAGCAAGTTGCAAATAAGTGTTGCATTATCCGTAATTGAAGCTGAGTTCATTGTAGCGAAAAAAGCAAACCAAGAGCTATTATAACTAAAAAGTTAGTTAGTGAACCTGGGTTTGATCAAGAAAAGTATTTGCCATTTTGCGACATTTTAATGCTATCACCACTTGAGTAAGAATACAAGTTTTCATTCAAGGTGAAAGCACATTGATGTGCGTTATTATTGGATTCGTTATGTATTCTTAACAAATGCGGCTTGAGGAAGTCTACACCGATGACAATGAGGCTAATATGATGATCAAGGTGATGATAAAGGAGAAGCTCAATGTTTGCTGCAAGCTCACTAGTATGACTGCCAGAAGCCATTGAGGTCTTCCATGATGTTGGGAGGTGGAATTTGTTCCCTCCACATGGAGATTTTGATCTAAGCCTAAATNAATCGGACTGTGAAACTTTTGACAGAAATATTCTGGTGCCGTAACGTTCGGAGAGGCAGCACGAAGAAATCCGCACTTCATGGTATTTGATATCCTTTGCAGGGGATGGTGTAATGGCAAGCAAGTTGCAAATAAGTGTTGCATTATCCGTAATTGAAGCTGAGTTCATTGTAGCGAAAAAAGCAAACCAAGAGCTATTATAACTAAAAAGTTAGTTAGTGAACCTGGGTTTGATCAAGAAAAGTATTTGCCATTTTGCGACATTTTAATGCTATCACCACTTGAGTAAGAATACAAGTTTTCATTCAAGGTGAAAGCACATTGATGTGCGTTATTATTGGATTCGTTATGTATTCTTAACAAATGCGGCTTGAGGAAGTCTACACCGATGACAATGAGGCTAATATGATGATCAAGGTGATGATAAAGGAGAAGCTCAATGTTTGCTGCAAGCTCACTAGTATGACTGCCAGAAGCCATTGAGGTCTTCCATGATGTTGGGAGGTGGAATTTGTTCCCTCCACATGGAGATTTTGATCTAAGCCTAAATATAGCCCAAAAGTTCAATAAATATGAGCCATTAATTAATCTCTTGATCGATGGTGGATATTACCTCATTCTTTGGGGTATGAAGAAAAACCATGACCTCCCTTTGAGAGAAGATGTGAGAATGTGTAGCAGCCATTGACCTGAACACAAGCCAAGCAAACACAAAAAGAAGAGAGGAGAATGGAGAAGAAGAGGAGGTAGTTGTCAGCTCTGGTGTTCTTGCCCGATGTTCAACAATTCAGCGATTGGGGCTCAAATGTGGTCGAATTGGCACCATCCTTGATGAGTTCGTTCTACACTTGTAGCAGATTAATCTGGTCAGATCGTGTGAAGATTGGTTGAGAGGAACATCATACTTAGGTGAGATTTTGTCAGCTTTGAAGGGACCTACAGACTTGCATTTGTGCCGAGTTCTGTGCAATTTGCATTCCATATTTTGTGGAGTTTGCACGTGTGGTTTGGAAGATATGAGCCGAGAGCCTTAGGGACATATGTGCATGTCTATGATATTCCGCTATTGATTTGCTAGTTAAAACTATACTAAAAGTTTATGCCAAGATGGGGGATTGATTGTTTGAAATACTCCATCCGTCCTAAAATACAAGGCTCTATTCATTTTGTTAGGAAAAAGATTTGACTGATAAATTCTCTACTATAAATTTATTTTTATGGCATATAATTTATGTTGTTAGATTCGTATTCGTAAGTGCTCTCCTATGGTTATACTTTCTAATATCATAATTAATATCTTAATAGAGAAATTATAGGTTAAACTTTTGTTCCAATAAAATAAAATACGCCATATAAAAAAAATGGAGAGAGTATATTTATTGGGTAGTAAAATTTTTCTCTTGTATGCTGAAGGTGCTTGGTTGAGCCCCAACAAATTGTACATTTTACCGATCTTAAATACTCCAGTGAAGTTGTGCCTTTAATTTTAGAAAAAAAATTGTTCTCTACCATTGAAATTTTCGGGGTTTAGGATTAGATCATCGAAATGTTTCGGTACACATTAATACAACCCAAATTCTCCTCCGTTATATTTTTTAAGCACTTCCGTTACCTCCCGTGAAAATCCAATACACAAACACCCCCAACATTCGTTTTAGCCCTTGCCGTCACGCCGCCACTCTCTGGCCTCGTCGCCGCGGCTGGGCGAGGGCGAGTCCGCCTCTTCCCAGCACGCCTCCGCTTCCTGACGCACGCGCCTCAGCCCTCAGGCCTCCCCTCCTCTCACGGCACCTTCGCTCCCCTCCCACGCGACCTCTCCCCTCCCTCGATTGACACCAATTCAGTTGTAGACAATAACTGAATTTTCTGGATCTTTGGTTGCATCAGGAAGAAGACCGCTAAAACTGTCACTCAAGAAAGTTCTTCACCAACTAGCTCACCACCTAGTTCTGGACCAATGACAAGGAGTAGGGCAGTTGCAAGTCCAGTTTTGGGACATGATCAAGTTGGATCACCTAGTAGTTCTGGACAAATGACAAGGAGTAGGGCAATTGCAAGTCCTACTTTGAGACATGAACAAGTTAGATTACCTGGTGGCATTCCTAGGCACTTAGATATGAAATAGAAGAAAGCTTGTGTTATGTGTTGTAACAGGATACAGCAATCCTCTAAATTTTGTGATGATCTAAATTTTATGATTGTCTGAATTTTTTTCACGATGGTCTGAATATTTGTGATAGTCTTAAATTTTGTGATGGTCTGAATATTTGTGACAATCTGAAAATTTTGAAATAGTCTGAAATTCTTGTGATGCTCTGATATTGTGATATTATATGATGGTCTGAGTTTATGTTGCCTTGCATCAGTACTGCCATTACATTTCACTGTAATTAAACACTCAAAGTGAACTCAACTGAAATTACAGCAGAGAACATCTATCACTGACCACTCCTTGCTGAAACCATCGTCAACAAAACTAGAAAGTTTTCAGTTTCAACATTGAAAAGGGAAAAGTGACATCACATTTCACTGAACTCAATTGGAACATCTACCAGCGACAATAATGCTCTGCAGAATGCCCATCAGAACACTGAACACCTCACATCCCATAATATAGATTGAAGCCTATGCAATGCAATGCATCTCTAGAATCATGATCTGAACCAGCTTCGCAGATGAAGAACCCCAACCGGTCCACGAGCTCGTCCGCCGCCGGGTCGTCGTCACTGACGAGCGCCTTGCAGAGGAACGAAAAGATGCACTTTTGGAGCGGGATCAGGTAGTTCACGTCGACGGGGTCGGCGGCTGAATTGTCGAGCTCGGATTCCAAGGCGGTGAGCATGTCGTCGTCGATGATGGCGGAGCTCGGCCGCTCAATCACACGTGCTGCAGAGGGGGTAGATGGAGAAGGCCTTGGTTTGGCGTCATTGTTGAAAATTAGTGTTAAAAACATCATATATATTAAAATATGAAGGGAGTATATATTACTGATTTGCGTCTGTAATGATTGGGTTGCAATGATTGTAACCAAGGGCACCCATCAACATTTCGACATCTGTTTTTATAGGCACCAGTACAAGAGTTTGAATTGGCTGACCAAATCATTTTGAGTATGACAAGTGTGCTCCATGTGAATCACAAGTGAGTATGAACCATGTACAGGAATTAATTGTAAATCACATTAAATCCAAGTACAGTTTGGGAGTATGGAAATCAAAATTTCAGGACCTTTACATTCAACTACATTTTACAACTCGCATATATTTGGTTTTTTGGCATCACATCATATGCCTGAAGCACTGGCAACCAAAACTAACAGCGCAGAGAAAGAAGGAAAAAGAAACTCTGCACATGCCACAGACTGTAGCAGGAAGAAAGTAGATTACAATTCCTAAATGGCCAGATTTAGCAAACCACCACAAATAATGCGTAGGGAAAGTTTCAAAACCATTAGTATGTGTCCTACTCCTAATGACAATATAGTTCAATATGGAAAAGTTCCTGTTTCAAAAAGGTAGGAATGCAATTTCATTCTCTTGGATGACATATAGGGATCTTCATCAGGTGTTGGGCAATATAAATCTACTGCTGATGCTGCCGGCCGGGACAACAATGTTGATGGAGCTTCATCCTCGTCAATAGCGACAGGTCGTTCATCATGAGAAGCTGGTTCAGAAAATGGTGCGTCTATGCTCTCCCAGTTCAGGCCATCTTTGCAAAAAGGCTAGGCTCTTCATTGAACCATTAATCCAAAACGTCTACATAGCCATGTCTGATTGGGCCAGTGACATCTCTGAGTTTGTAAAGCTTCTTACAAGACTGTTACCAGTATTATTAGTAAAGCAGGACGAGTACTACCAAAATTCCCAAATACATTCCATATTCCATCATCTTTATATTTTCAGTTAGCAAGAATAAAGCCCATAAATAAGCAAAAATTGGAAGTAATTTTGCAGCAGCTAAAATGTTCTGCCATACAAAATTGAGTAATTGGATCCCCATCAGGAGTAGATCAGATCATCAAGAATTCATACCATGAGGTGAGCAGCTAGCAGCACTTGGCAAAACAGGCAATGTCACGAGGGAAACAGATGGCTTAATTGAGGACAGCTGGTGACAGACGGGGATGTGCCAACCTGGTGGCTGGACGGCTCGACGCCGCAGGCACTCCGTAGGGAAGGCGCCGATGGGCACTTCAACCCTCACACATAGCGGGCTCCTTTTCAAAGTAAAATGGCCGATACAGTCCTTGATCTCTCTATATCTCTATCTATCTATATGTCGGTGTAAAAAGCTTTCATTATCTAACAAACAATCTATATGTGGGTGTGAAACGTGCAGATCGAGGGAAGGATAAAGTTATGAACAGAACGAGCTGAACAAAATGCTTAGCAAACCAGAAAAGGAATCCCAAATCCCTCATGAATATCAACAAAGGACAGGCAACCAAAAAGGTGACGGAAAATTTTCAAGTTTTGAGGTGGCATGATAACTAGCGATTCCCCTATTATATAAAGGACCAAAGAAATTTGTCTATTCTTCTAGCAGCAGGTCATGCATAGTAGTGACTAGCCACAACAGAGGGGAATATATTAGTATTTGAACAGAATCAAGATAAGAAATCCTACGAACAAAGAGAATGCTTTATTTCACAACCTATGGAAGCATACCAACTTACATCGGAAAATGATCTTACGGTCATCAACACTCAACAGTGAGCCACATAACTCAATAATCTAAAATTGTGGTAAGGAGCTGACTGCCCTTGAGTCGTCAGTTATATCTGCTAAACAGATAAAAAGAAGTAAAATATCAATGCCCATGATTTATGCACATTAAGAATGTACATAACATTTCTATTTAATGTGAAGAAAATATGAAGCCTGAAGCCTACTTTTATTTTTACCATTTGCACTTTGCCACAAATAACCACCAACTTCAGGGCTCAACCCATGGAGTTATCTAAGCAATTCTAGAAGATGGCTACGCTTGTGGTTATTGCAATTTAGTTAGATAATACACAAGAATAAGCCAAAGGATTTGATGATAAGCACACTACAACGCAAATATTGCAGCATAGATGCATATGTTGTGCCAAAGGAATAGCTATCAAAGTAAGAAATTGTTTTATTGATTAGGAAAATTTGAAAAGGGGTTGAGATTTTCAGTTTCAGGATTTTACCTCGAGTCAACAGTAAAAGATCTGCACTAGAATGTGTAGAGAAACAAAAGTGAAGTGAATGGAAAATGAGGTAAGTAAAAGGGTTAAAACTTTCAGTTTCAAGTTTTCAGCTTGACTAATGCAGCTTGATGATTAATTTACAATACTGTACACTTGAACTCTATTGGCTATTAGTTGACAGAATCAAAGAGGCTAACATGCATAATAGGCATAATGAATGGCACAGTTGACTTGCAACAAAATCGATGCATATGCATGTAATTCAAATAAGTTTTGTATACAAGTAACTCAAATATATGTTGAGCAACTCTGAATTTTGCAGCCTACGTATAAGTCCAGTTTCAAAATCTGCAAATGAAATTAATTGACATGTGCTGATTAATTAGTAGTACTCCCTCCGTCTAAAAAAATAAGGCGTCCTTGTTTTCCATAAAGTCAATATTTGAATGTTTTGACTAATAGTTAAACTAACAATATGAATGTTTAGTGTTATGCATGCGACATCATTAGATTCGTATTTGAATGTGTTCAAACAGTGTAAATGTTATAGTTTTTAATAGTATCTTATGGAAGAAATTAATGGTATTATTGAAGATCGTGTACAATTATAATATGCCTTGTATTTTAGGACGAAATGAGTGAAGGTGGCAATTAATGAATAGGCAAATATTCAGATACACACAAACACACCTTGTATAACAAGGAGTAGAGATGCAGCATTACAATCCTATGTACAGCAGTTGCTACTATTGTAATGCTTGTGCGGCATTCCATTTAATATTAGAAAGATTGTCACACAACACAATTCAAAGCACAGAAAGATGACATGTTCATAAGCATATTGAAAAATAAAACTTCTATGCCAAACTTGTATAGAATTGTGCTAAAATTGATAAAGAACAGATATAAGACAACCAGCATATTGCTCAAATTAATTCTAATCATTATTGGCTCTCAGATGTTGGGCTGCTGAAAATACAGATTTTCGGCCTCCTCAACTCAGGCGTTGGACTGCCAAAGAACTGGTCTCCTACCTCCACAACACCAGGATCAATTATCACTGATTGACTATATTCCTCAATGTGCGATATAGTAAACAGAAAATAGAGGTAACAGTACACACGTAAATTGCTTACTGTAGGGTGTCAGAAGTGCATAAAGGTCTATTTAATCAAGCAGTACGATTGAGCATAATGTATTCAGATACTTGAATAAACAGACTAAGAATCAACGATACAGGATAGTAATACTATGTGTAAATACTAGTAATACTCTAAATTACATACAGTATCAAAAGCAAATGTGAACCACAAAACTAAAGCAATTTATAGCTGTTACCAGATCAGATAATTAACTAGTATCACAAGAAGAGGAAATTTGTCGCTTGTCACAGGATTAAGGCCACATACGCAACTAGAATTGTCATTTAATCAATATAGACCCCATTCGTCATTGAGCACACAAGAAAGCAAGATTTCCAATAGAATACTCACTGATGAACAGGCACTCAAAGCCTTTCAGTGTTGCCGCTGTCCCAGAAATCCAATTGCCGCCGCAGTCTCACCGGCAAGGAAGACGGAGATACAACGCCCTTCGTCGCCGGCGATCTGCAGAACCAAGGACTACGGGAGAAAGAGGAGAAGTGGTTGATTGGGGTTTTTCGTGCTGATCGAGAGGTGGCTCAACTGAAGAAGAAATAGGGAGAGAGAGCAGAGCCTCGCCGGGGAATCCGCGCATGAAGCAACCATCGTTGCGCCGCCGCTGCCAGCCATAGGAGAGAAACGATCCTCATCCCCTCTCAATCTTTTTCTAATCAGCCCTAATATAAGGCAGCCCACCAACAGCCCAATTACAAATTCCAAAATACAAGTTGTCCACAACAGAAGATGAACCAAACCAAAAGCATCATTATTTTATTATCTGTCGAGTGGTGGGGGTAAATACATAGGAGTATGTTTTGTGGAGAAAATCATCCCACACACACACACCGATCGTACGTTCAAAGACTAGACACATAGGAGGCAAGGACTAAAAGATCGATTAAGCAGGAGGACTAGTAACAGCTGCTACTGATTAGCCCAGACCTAGCCATCTCTATGTGCATCGATACTTCAATTGCGGGGCTTCAGCGACGGAAAGGGCCTGCTGCACCACGCAGGCCACAGCAGCAGTTGGATGTCCGCCCGGTTGTGCCCAAAGCCGTCACGTCGGAGGGAGTCTGCTTCCTGGCTGTCCCAGAGGCCGTTGAACTGAACGCTGAGGATGACTGCGCATGACCTAGGCCGATGCCGTGTACCCAGTTGTCACGGACGATGAGCATGAGTGGGACGAAACGCGAGGTTTCGCAGAAGGTTACCGCCATGACAGCAATGGCGCGGGCGAGGCCCGACGGGACGAATCGGGCCATCTCCTCCAGCGCACGAAGCGTGGAGTCCCTGCTGACTAGCAGCGCCCTGTACCCGCCGACCAAGCTGAAGTAGTCGTCGTGCAGCCTCAGCACCGTTGCTCCTGCCGAAGCGCGCCTTGTTGTAGAAAACGTACCAGCGCCCCGTCCTGTCCGTGAATCCCGCGATGTAGAGGTTGTCGACGCGGATCGCGATCATGATCTTGTCAGCTTCCTTGTTGACGCCCGTCAGCTCCAGCATCAGCCACCCTGGCGGCTTCCGGTTGTACGTCTGCTGAGGGAGCACCCACGTCCCGTCATACGGAATTATCTTGGCGCGCATCCTCGCCATCAGATCGCCCAAGTCGCCGTAGGCGACGTCGAACGAGATCACTTCGTGTGGAAGGTGCCCGCTCCTGCATGCAGATCGACATGACACATTAGTTCAAAATTACGTACACTGCTTTAATAACTAGTAGTACATTGAATTGATTGATTGTTGCAAGTACATGACTTACTGTGCTGGGTTGAGAGGATCAGTGTCGTACGCCACACACTGATCCATGCCGCCAACCATCAGTATGAAGGCCACCAGAACACTCGCCACGCGGGACTTCATGCTTGATCCATCTCACTCAGCTGGTACTAGCTTGAACAAGACGGCCGGGGATGGCCCTGTTTATATAGTGCCGCCCCGTGCAATATATCTCTCTCTATTAATTAATTCTACTCCAATTAATGGTTTACTCTCTGCGCTAGTCACTCTTACAAATTAACCACTCTATCCCCACACTACTACAGAAATGATTTTTTTGGCGTTAGGGAATATTTTTTTATGGCGGCTACAGGAAAACACATGAGGGGGACGCTACGAACCGCCAGCAAAAATATGTCTTCGCTGGCAGCCAACGTAAGCCGGCCGTCAGCGAAAGACTGATATTTTCGCTGGCGGTCAGCTTACGTTGGCCGCCAGGGAAAAACGGTTTCTTTGCTGGCGGCTCAAGTGAGTGCGCACATAAGCGCGGAAGGTTCTTTGACACGACCGGAATTTTGTCCCTGCCGGAGCACGACGACCTCTCCAACTGGCCAAAACCGACTTCATGACATAGTTATAGGATTAATGTATTTATCGTCGGACATTATACTGTACTAGGACAATTGTATATATATCGATTGATCAAGTATGTGTACTCTCGACAGTCGATTTGCTATCAACATATATATATATATTATTCTAACATATCAGCCGCGTACTGTACATACGTCTCTAAAATACGTAAACTAACAAAAGAATAAAAAAATATATTACGTCTTTTTTAAAAAAAAGAGGAGCATCTTTGCAGGCGGGCCACATGTCACAATTATACCAGTACAATATTTTTTCTGGCGGTTGCTCATTACCTTTTTTTTCTCTTTTCACTTGTGGGCCACGTGTCCCCCGAAATGTGAACCGCCAGCAAAGAAATATCTTCGCTGGCGGCTGGTCTAAGCGAGCCGCAAGCGAAGATAAATCTACGCTGGCGGTTGGCT
>CM002484.1:12635712-12646937 GCA_000325765.3 Leersia perrieri
TCATTCGTTGACTTTGTTAAAATATGACATGGATTTTTATAGGGCGTATCCGGACGTCCGTTTCGGACTGATTTATCGGACGCCCTCCCAAAGCTAGTTTGTAAGTTTATGTGATAATGATGAAAGTGCTACTTCCACCGTCTCCAATTTTAACTTTTGGGTTGCAACTTTGATTATTCGTCTTATTTTTTAAATTTATTGCAAATATTTAAAATTATAAGTTGGGATTAAAATACCTTTAACAGTAAATCACAAATAAAATAAATAATTTTTTTAATTTTTTTCATAAGATAAATGGTTAGAATTATAACCCAAAAGTCAAAATCCCTTAAATTGGGGGACGGAGGTAGTAGATGATGTAGTAATCTCCTCTCTTTCTCCAGTAGCAAGCTTTTCAAATATTTAAAATAATTTATCTTTTAAATTACTGATCCAATTGACAGTAGATGATTGCACCATTGCATTTGTTGCAATTAAATCTTTACAATGAGATGTCACATGATTACATTTCTAATAATATTACTAAGTGAAATATTTTTAATCATACATGAAACATCGAATTGTAATAGTTGAAACATCTCAAGAATACCACATACAACATTTATAAATAAAATATTAAAACATAAAAAAAGATTGAAACATCTTAGTACTACCATGTGCAACATTAAAAAATATACATTGCAACAAAAAACTTTAAAACGTGCACAAAGTTAAGTACTAGTTGAAACATTCTCTTTTAACATGTGAAACATCTAATTTTAACTATTGAAACATATATTTATTATTCATTGAAACATATTTAAGTGTGATCTTTTTTAAAAGATCTAATTACAATGAATGCAATGATATAATTAAATCATAAGTCGGATGCATAGTCTAGGAGAAAAAATCATTTTAAATCATGCTAAAAAGAATTAATACCATACATGTAACTGCACATGCAGTGTGCAACGTGCTAGTGTGTAGTACTAATACTGCACCACCCGTAGGAGGAAAAAGAGATAGAGACAGAGCGTTGGGCATGTGGTTGGTCAGCGTCCGTTCGCTCAACGTTCGCTCCGGACATTTGATCCCTACCATTTTCCATTTTTATATGTCAATTATATTAGGATTAGTTTTTTGAAAGTTGGATTAGTTTTTTGTTAATACTCTGTGTCTTTCTATATTAGGATGGGAAGGTTTTCCCCTTTGTATATTGATCTTGTATGTCGTATGGGAAGGATACGTCGCCGGTCGGCACATGTGATTTTCTCTCGCAAGTATGTTTCACGTTAAATTCATGTCTCTATTTTCATATCAATTAATATCACCGCTTCCACGATTTCCTAACATATTTTTTCTTCCTATTTTAGGATGAACGCAATTCAAACTGTCCACGCCCAACTCTTTGGCCGGAAAAAAATGCCATTTGACGTCGCTCCGTACGTGCTTTCAGAGAGAATTTAACACTCCTCCCTTGGTCCAAAAAATATAAATATTCACGTTGTGAAACAACACATCCTACTAGAAAAAAACTGAACAGAGAATTTATTCAAATCCGTTGTACCAGACATACCACATCAGACATATCACATCGTAGCCTAAATGCCTAAATACTTATATATTTTTATTTGTGGATGGAGGAGGTTGCTACTCCTATTTATATATACTCCATAAAAGCATACATAGGAGAAAGTACTATTTTCCCATCAATCTCGCTCCTTAATTTTCGTCAAATTTTAAACCATAATATAACCACCCCTCGTCGAGAAACAACATAATCTTTCTTCTCAACTTTCATTTCTAAAAATTATAGAGATATGTGTTGCCGAGTACAACAAACACTACATCGTTCCCATCTTAAGAGGATGTTCGTTTCTACCAGCTTGGCAAACATTGATTATTTCCTTCTTTTTGTGAGCATGTTTTTCAAACTGCTAAATGTTACATTTTTGACAATATTTTCTATGTTAATGTTGTTAAAAATCAAATTGATTTATTTTCAAACTTAAAATAACTAATACTCAAAAAATCACATGCTAATGATGTTTATTATTTTGCGTGCCTTTTAGCTATTTTGCCAACCCTCATAAGAGAACATGAAGTTAAGGACAATCTCAAAGCTTTCAATCCCCATTAAACAAGTTGTTTCATAGACTAATATCGAAACGTGACAAAGTATTTATCAGAAGAGAGATGTGACCAGTTTCATAGGGATGAAACTAATACTTACAATTTTTAACACATTGATAATCGTATGAAACTCCCATTGAGAGTTTTAGGTTTCATCTTTAAATGTTGACATACTCTTATTGGCCATTTAAATGCTATATTTAAATTATATGCTAATATATAAATCAAGTAAAATGTTATTACATGACATGACACTTTTGGAACACATAATAAAACTATATGTATTGAGAATGACCTAAATAGAAGAAATTAACTCATGTAGCTTGACATGAACGGAAGGAGGGATAAACAACTACTCCTTCTGTAAGATGTTTTGATTTTTTAATTACAATGTTCGATCATTCGTCTTATTTAAAAATTACGAAATAACATTTATTTCATTTGTGACTTACTTTATTATAAAAAATACTGTAAGAATGACTTATTATTTTTTATATTTACACTAAATTTTTAAATAAAATGAATGGTAAAACATTATAAAAAAAGTCAAAATATTTTACATTATAAAACGATACTGTGTCGTGGTTGCTGAATTTTGACTAGAGCTCCCTTCGACTGATGACGTTGCATCCTTGCAAGTGGGGAGTTCAGTTGCAAGTATTCTATGTGTACGTACATGTATAAATAGGGTATCGTTGGAAGGAGGCCGGAAGCGCAGGAATTTACGGGAAGGAGCTGAACCTTCATCGCTCTCGCTAGCTAATCTCTACCTGTCATTTAATTGCGGCTAGATCTGCTCAGTTTTGCCAACTTTTGCATCTTCTCTTCTCTGCCCGGATCCCCTCAACAAGGTACATTTCTTTCTCTGATCCAACACCATGAAACAGTATCCTAGCAATGCTGTAGCAAAATTTTCAGAACAATGGTATACTAATAATAATCCCTCCATTTTTTTTATATATGATGTCATATATAAACAGAAGGAGGGGTGCCATGGTCGCTGCATTCGTAAAGATGCATAACGTGAAAATCACTTAATGCATGTTTTCAAGCAAGCATTTAATGGGATCAGATATATTGTTCTAATCTGGACTTCTCGAACTAGAATGAATGTGGTGGATTAATTATATATATATATTACCCTGTTTTACCGACACAAGAAGTGGAACATCTGACCAAGTTACAGGTCATGTTCTGTTGCAACTAAAATTGTGCTATAGCTAGCTTGTTATACAGCTCCTTGGTTAACTCTAATCATGGTTCATGGGCAGGCGTTGCTTTCTTGCACAAACGGGCTTCGTCTCGTTGTTTTCTTCAAATAAATTACTTTAATTCTAGCATATTTTCAGCCTCTTCAGCACACAACTTAAGGGTGAGAATGCTCTGTGTCTCGCATTGGACTGCAACTGCGTCAAATCATTACCAGTAATACATCAATATAATTTGGATCCAATTCATGAATCATATGATATATGTTTTATAGTAATGCAATAAATTCTAACAAATAAACGAAGCAGTTCTTTTTCACCCTGATCTAATATAAACATTTACCCCTACAAGGGAATAATGTGGTTAGTTTCCTTTCATCATCCGTTTTTTGGCCATTATCTGGTATGAAACCTATGTAGTATGTACCCTAACAGTGCAGTATCTTTGCCGCTGTCTCACGTTAATTTCGTGGCTTTCCCAGTCGTGAATGATGTTGCTGAGCTCCTCATTGTCCGCTTCACCCCAAGGGACGCTGCGAAAGCAATTCAAGAGTGCACCTCCGTTGGGGATTACTAGAGGTATAGTTGAAATTAATACCGTCTCAACTTAGATAGCATATATAGATAAATTTATTAAATAATAGACTATATATTTCGATATCCTTATTTAGTGTAGGCCTTATTGGTCAGTGGCATATCTCACATATTTCAGTTGTTTTTTTTTTTCCAACAAAAAAAAAAGCATCGTCAGCTGCTGTTGAGAAGAGGCTAGGAGGAGGGGGGAGTGCAGGAAACGTGCAAGGCATGGTAGGGCACCGATGTGCCAACTATAACAACTGAACCTTGTGCTTTGATTGCAATAAACCAATGGTTTATTTAGTCTTTTATTTTGATGGAATGCAGCATAGCATTGGACTGCAAGCTAGCATAAGGAAGCAGCTACAGGGAGTGGAATTATCACCCTCTTCGTATAACACAGCCTGGGTGGCCATGGTGCCATTGCGGGGTTCTCAGTCTGCGTGCTTTCCACAATGTATCGAGTGGATAATGAAAAACCAAAACAATGATGGATCTTGGGGCATTAATCCTTTGGGTTCGACAGTCAACAAAGATATTTTATTGTCTTCATTAGCATGTGTTCTTGCGCTCAAGAAATGGAATATTGGCAGCGATCAAATTAGAAAAGGTTTTTATGTCTTAATGTTGGTTATTTCCTCGAATAAAGGTTTGCATCCAATACCTTTTCATTGCTATGAAAAATGGTTTTGACAGGACTGAGTTTTATTGGAAAAAACTTCTCCGTTGCCATGGATGACAAACTTGTTGCGCCGGTGGGTTTTAACATTACCTTTTCTGGTCTGCTTAGTCTTGCTACTCAGATGGGTTTGGAAATCCCTGTTACACAAACAGACATTGATGGCATTTTTCACCTCCGGAAGATTGAGCTGGAAAGGTTAGTCATAGAAAAGCTCAAACATTCATAACTTATCATGTTACACAAACAGATATTGGTATTATTGTTATCATGTTAAAGAGAAGAAAAGTTACCAACATCCCCACCTTTATTTGTATGTGTGTGTGTATAAGGACAACTTTAGACTATAGGTATACAGTAAATTCAATTGCTTTACTATAGCTATATATAGCACAACTTATAATTATTAATTACTAACTTAAAAAATATTAAGACATGAAGATGTATCATTAACTTTGCAACCAGGGATGCCGGTGGCACCGTCTCAGCTAGGAAAGCCTTCATGGCATATGTATCAGAAGGGTTAGGAAGCCTACAAGATTGGGATTTCATAATGACAAATCAACGGAAGAATGGATCATTGTTCGATTCTCCTTCCACAACGGCTATGGCCGCAATCCACATCTACGACGATAAAGCACTCAACTATTTGGATGCACTTGCAAACAAGTCTGGAGGCTCAGGTGCGCTCTGTTCATTGTCTGACCAAACAAGTAGGCAAGAATATATAATATCAACCAAGTATAAGATTTATAATTGGATATGTGTATTTATTTTTTGCAGTCCCGGCAAGGTATCCACAAAATTTATACTCCAAGATTTGCATGGTGGACACTCTTGAAAATACGGGAATCTCTCTGAATTTTGTACGTGAGATAGGAGACATATTGGACATGACATACAGGTAGCAACTATTCCTATGGATTTTACCCTTTGCAATGAAAGGGAAAAGCAAATCAATCAGAAAGGATCAAAGGAAGTTGCTGCATGCACCTTCTGCACATTCCCTGATTATTATGTTCGGTGTGCAGGTGTTGGATGCAAAATGAGGAGGAGCTCATGTTGGACATGGTAACATGTGCAAAAGCATTTCGCCTCTTGCGCATGCATGGTTATGACATCACCTCAGGTAGGTGTGGGAGTTGTACAGGACTGAAATTTGAACATGCTTGCTTTTGTTCCTTCTGGAATAAAACTCTCTTTTTTTTAAATGTTTTAATCACCAACTTGGAACTGATGAGCAGATGGAATGGCTCAATATGCTGAACAATCTAGTTTCGATGATTCAATTCATGGGTATCNAATTCGTGAAATGATGTTAGGGACAGAATAAATACTTTCGGTGCTCCAAAAATTCTGAGAAAATTTCAGAAAATCAAGGGGCCCCTAAAGTACTTGAAAATTTTTTATCTTGGCCAATTTCACCTCATAACTTTCATAGATTTTATTCTAGTCTTGCTTTTGAATTTTAAACTTATTCTAGAAAATACATTAAACAAATGATTTATTAATTAATTTTTTTTTCTGGGTCGTGACACTTGGCGGGCTAAAAGTGCCTGATTAAAGTTTTTCATATCCCTGAACCCTAGTCCACCATTCAGCTTAGGATTGAGTATCTTCTCCCATGCCTTCCAGTGGGTTTTCCTCTTCCCATTTTTGGCTCCCCACCAGAAATTTCTTGTCATTTTGTTCAGCTCCTCACAGACAGCATCTGGTAATTTAAAAAGGCTCATCACGTACACTGGTATAGCTTGCACTACAGACTTAATTAACAATTTCTTACCGCCAGTAGAGAGACAATTCTCCCCCCACTGGATTAATCTCTTACAAATTCTGTCTTGTAGCCTCTGAGAACGGCCCTTATGCATTCTGCCCTCCGGGATTGGGAAACCTAGGTACTTATCCTCGAAACCTTGATTCGATATCTGTAAGGTGCTTCTGATCACGTTTTGTTTTGACTGAGGACAAGAACCACCAAACATGATTGAACACTTTGAGGGATTGATTAGTTGGCCCGTTGCACTAGCATAATTCCCCAGAACCTCCCGCACAACCTGGGCTTGATTTTCATCAGCTTTGAAGAAGAGGAGCGTCTCGTCCGCAAACAGGAGGTGTGAGATACCAGGGGCATTCCTGCAGATCTTGACTGGTGACAGTTCCCCATTGTCCACTCTTTCTTTCAGCAAATAAGAGAGCCCATCCACGATGAATAGGAAAAGAAAAGGCAACAAGGGTTCACCCTGTTGGAGGCCTCGCGAAGGAGAAAATGTACTTAAAAGGTTCCCATTAAATTTGATCGAGTATCTCACCGAGGTTATACACGCCATAATCCAACTAACCCATTGGCGAGCGAAACCCAACTTGTACATAGCTTTCTCCAAAAAAGACCAATCGACTCTGTCGTACACTTTTGACAAGTCAAGTTTGTAAGCACATGCCGAATTATCCTGTCGTCTCTCCTTTTGGATAGAATGGAAACATTCAAAGGTGAGGATGGCGTTGTCTATGATCGTTCGACTGGGAACGAAGGCACTTTGATTTTCTGACATAAGATCATGCAGGAGAGGTCGCAGCCTGTTTACGAAGCACTTGGGGACCATGACACTGCATAAACTTATCGGCCGGAATCCCGTAGTTCCATTGGTTGATCGATCTTAGGAATTAAAATAATTGTTGTATTGTTAACCCCTTCTGGCATCACACCCGAACTGAAGAATTCCTGTACCGCACCAATTACATCCTGCTTGAGCACACTCCAATCTCGTTCATGTCTGGTGTCGCTCTTGTATCAGTCTCACCACCGAAGAAGGATCCAGGTTTTCATCAGCAGTGAACATGTCTTTAAAATACTCTGTCGCCATGTGTTCCATTTCGCTTGTCGTGCTGTGAACAGTACCATTTGTGTCACGGAGTTTAGTTACTTTGTTCTTCTTTGCCCTCCACACTGCTTTGGCATGGAAGAATCTAGTATTCCGGCCTCCCTCCTTCAACCAGTTTATTCTCGATCGTTGAAGCCGTTGCATCTCCTCCCAGTACAATAGCTCATTCAGCTGGTATGAAGATTTCCGGATCACTCTTTCATCTGCATTTGTAGGATCAAACATAATAAATAAACCTACTAGAGGAGGGTGAATAGTAGGTATCGTCAGCACAAGTATAATTTTCGAACCCAAAAAGCAGATTGACGGAGTATCAGTAAAAACCAGATTACGCAAAAACCAACCGTTGGATCTGTCCCAAAATTTGTCAGAATAAACTAGAAGATATAAGGAACAATACTACCGAACGGATTTGGAAGATAATCAACGGTTAAAAAAGATATAGCACTCTTAATATAGATAACTCAAAATTTCAGTAAAACCAACAAAATCAATTCAAGCAACTTACGATCGAAAACGCATCGATGGTTGAATATGATATTTATTGTTAAAATATATTAGCACAAGGTGCAGCCAAACCATCCCTTTTACAAAACCATAAAACAAATAGCACTTAAATCTCTCAATTGTGACTTAACCTCATGGTCAAGCCTCCCTTAATATTTATACCAAATATCTCCTATTGTTGATAGTACTTAATCTCTTAAAGTCCTACTCAATTGCAGTTTCCCTTTTCACAAAACTCGCAGCCACAACCGTCAAGAATCCTAACCGGACTCATACAATCAGCCACGCCATGGTCTCTTGCTGCTAGCTGACTCACATCTCTGTGGCCTCCACGCCAAAATCCGAGCAACCATCGATCTCTTCATGTTGACCAAGTCAACCAGCAAACAACAAAGCTACAACTAGCTTCTTGTCATCACCAAAACACATGCACGCAACCACGTACATGCATACACCTGCACGATACACACGTGCAGACATGTAGACACGTATACAATACCCGAAGTACTGTAGCACCTCGATTCTCCTCGCAGTTCTCTGGCACTTGCACACATGACCATGTCAAGCCCGTTACGAACAACATCCACATGGTGTCCCTCCACCGTGTGTCATCTTCATCAACCTCGTCACCCGGCATCCTTGATCGTTCCGGACTTATACTCCTTCCTGAGTATAGTCCCGATCCCATTATTGACCGAAGTTAACCCCAAGACATCTGACTCTAGTACAATCTTATTACATGGCCTCCTGACTGCTCCAGACCTCAATTCCTCTCTGAATCTATTCTCAGTCCTCGCCATTGATCAAGCATTGACCTCAAGTCACCTACACACAATAAACAAAACAATCATTTTCGGGCATAGATATCGCCACCTGACCCACATTAGTCATACGCACTCACGCCAACTCATCAATATATCCACAATATTCCGAACCAATTTCATTTAATTTATTATTTATAAAGCCAATTTGTTCATCACAAAATATTAATTGATCTTACAGCATTTTCAGCCACTAGCTCTTCCAGTTTCTTCCTTGCCCGTTTTAAATCCTTCCCTAACCGCTTCACCTTCGATCGTCCCCATATGTGTAGGGACGACATAACCCTCTCCAAAGCCAAGCAAATATCCTTCAAATCCTTTTTCTACCCTACTTCCCGCCAGGTGTTTGCTATTATTACTCCCGATTCAGTTTCTCTTTCCCACACTATCTCATAGTGCCGACACTTAATATGCTTTATTTGATCTTCCACTTTTGTTAGCTGGAGGAGTATTGGATAATGATCCGAACATGGTGACACAACGTGGACTACCTGTGAATCAGTANGAATTGTACAAAGCATCTCAACTTGGTTTCTCAAAAGATGATTTGATCCTGGAAAATATTGGTTACTGGTCAGCTAAACTACTAAAGGAACAACTGTCTTCTGAAAGGATACCAAGATCTGTAATTCCAGAGGTAAGTAGATCTAATAAAATGTCAAATCATTGTAAGAATACCATTTACATAACATTTATTTTTCAGGTGGAGTATAACCTTAAATTCCCCCTATATGCAACCTTGGACCGGCTAGAGCACAGGAGGAACATTGAACAGTTCAAGCCCGAGGGCTTCCACCTCCTAAAATCAGGACACTGGTAACTATCTATCTTGTTTATAGGGTACCAATTATTACTCTACTAATATTAGTCTGAGATGTGAACCTGCTCTATATTGGATCAGTGGCTCCGGCGCAAACAAAGAAATTCTTACTTTGGCTATTGATGAGTTCCATTCCACCCAATCTCTTTACAAGCAAGAACTCCATTATATCGAGAGGTACTCCAGTATCGATTCCTCACTCATATGTATACAAGAAAGATTAAAAGTTCTCAACAATGGTGTGCGACTAATATTATGATCATATTACAGCTGGGTTGCAGAATCCAGACTAGATGAGCTGATGAAATTTGCAAGAGTGATGCCGCTTGCATCCCATCTTAGCGCTGCTGCCTCAATGTTTCCTCGTGAACTATCTGATGCCCGCATTGCATGGACCCAGAACGCTCTGCTGACGACAGTGGTTGATGACTTATTCGATCATGCAGGATCAATGGAAGAGATGGAGAATTTTGTCGCACTAATTGAGAAGTAACCCACACCAAGTCTTTGATTTCAATACATAATCTACCATCAATTTCTTATCAAAAAACAGTCTATCATTAATTGTTCTGTGACAATCAATTGTGGCGTTTATTCTGCGTGAAGGTGGGACGATCACAGCGAGATTGGCTTTTGCTCAGAGAGGGTAGAAATTATATTCAATGCTCTTTACAACACACACAAGCAGATCGGTGCAAAGGCCATGCTAGTTCAGAATCGCTGTGTCATGGATCATATTGCAGAGACAGTAAGTATCGTAATTTGATCGTGTTATATACTCCCTCCTTCCAAAAATAATTGACTACATTGACTTTTTGACACACGTTTATCCTTATTAGAAAATCGTAATTAATATTTTTTTCCTATGATTTGATTCGTTTTAAAATGAATTTAAAGTATGGCATATAGTTTTGTATATTTTACAATTTTTTAATTAAAACGAAAGGTCAAACATATCTCAAAAAGCAAATGGTGACATATTTTGGGAGGGAGAGAGTATTAGTTAATTTCCACTTGAAGCCTTCCTTCAGTAATATTTCTCTGATCTCTTTTTACATTGACATTTATATCTATGTGTATGGCACCCATAATATATATATATGTGTGTGTACAATATGTGTGTAGTGGCTCGAAACAATAAGGGGGGCGATGACTGAGGCAAAGTGGAGGTTGGACAAGTACTCCCCTACAACATTGGAGGAGTACTTATCAGCCTCCCGGTACTCCTTTGCACAAGGCCCCGTTGTCTTCACGACGATGTATCTAGTTGGGCCGGAGCTCTCGGAAGAGGCTGTCAGGAGCAAGGAGTACAAGGACATGTTCAGGCACATGAGCATCGCCAGCCGCCTCCTGAACGACATGCAGTCATACGAGAGGGAGATGAAGCAAGGGAAGATCAACAGTGTCATGCTGAAAGCGCTTTCCCGCGACGGTGGCTCGCCGGCGTCGATCGAGGAGGCCAAGAGGGAGCTGAGGAGTGTCATTAAGGCTTGCAGATTGGAGCTGCAGAGACTGGTGTTTAGAGAAGGTGGCATTGTTCCTCGCCCGTGCAGGGAGCTCTTCTGGCTCATGAGTAAGGCGGTGAACATCTACTACCTAGAGGAAGATGGCTACTTCACACCG
>CM002484.1:12712711-12724390 GCA_000325765.3 Leersia perrieri
ACCCCCGGCCCGAACTGCGGAGGGTCGACTCGCTCTCTCCCCGAACCCACATGGCAAGTGCGGTGATGGGAGGGGCACCATCAGCTGCGGAGGCGGCCAACATGACGACGGGAGGAGGAGAGGGCCAGCGGCAATCCCCGGCCCAGGAGGTGGCACAACAAGCGCATGTTCTCCCCCCACCTTGACGACCTCCTGCCCCCTTGCCCCCCTCCTGCGGTGGCCATCATTTTGGAGATGATTATTTGCTAGTTTTGGAGATGATTTTGGGCAATTTGCCTCGCTGCTGTATATTTACTCATTGCATGCAATTTGCCAATTTTGGGAAATGTGCTGTCAAAACTTTTTAAAAAATCATCCAAACTATATATGTCAATTTGTTACCACAAAGCTTGTTAAAATTAATTAAATTTGAGCCGAATTTAGTTCAAATTTTAGTATAATTTGTCAATTTAATCAAACTTCAGTCAAATATCAATCAAGTTTGTCTCCAATATGTTAAACATAAATCAAATATTACAATTATTTGTTATAAGGGACACATGTGTAAAATTGGACCAAATATATTAGAAGAACTTATAAAGTAGGGTCAAATATGCAAGGTAAGGTAAAGACGTTCATTTTTGTCTCACTTAATACCATCCACCCCACTTAACAGACTAGGGTCACTCGACACCTTCAAATTGCAAAGTGAAAAAAGTAGGATGAAATCTACGGTTGGACTTCAAACTAGAGCCCGTTATGCAATTGCCCCGAAATATAGACTTCTCCTGCTGACTGTGTAAAGCAATGGCACTCCCCTGCTCTCTCCTAGTCTCTATTACCGTGAGCAGCGGCAGATTTGAATGTCTCATTTGAAATTTAACTTGTCCTTGTGAATTATGGTGATTTATATCTAGTTTTAATTAATTCAATTAGGAGTATATTTGAATATTTCATCTGAAATTTCCGATAGATTTCCAATATTAATTATTTTCTGCCAAACATCTCTACATAGTTTCAACCAAACATCTCCACATATATGTAACTTGAACACACTACTATTAAATGATTAGGCATGCATATGCATATAGCTACTACTGGATTAATTAATTGATTATGTGTAGTGTGTGCACCTAAATGCGCTTATATATGTGTATGAATCATATCGGTTCTGAAATCACTTTGGAGTCCTATAGGTATTTGAAGTACTGCTGCTTAGGTGCACATTGCTCAAGGTCACATTGGGAACAAAGCAACGTAGAGACACAGTCACTGCTATGCATATAGAAAGGAAGACATGAAAATTTCCATGTACGCATCCGTGGATGAGGCTGCCTTGTGTTCACGCAGCATGAGTGGTCGATCTAATGTACGTATATATATAGTGCTTTAATATCGCTCTACATCACAAAATAAAAAGCACACTATCTAAATATCTGAAATAATGAAGAGGCCGGAAATGTAAATTTCTATTTATTAAAAAAATATGAACCAATTAATACGTGCAAGAGATACAAATAGGTTGACACATTACCGCATAATTTATAAGCCAACCTACACGTATATATGTACAAATATAAACAAAGAACCTTCAAAACAATTTAATCAACTGAAAATGGTTGTTGATATGTAAATAGCGTACGTCATGCACTGAGGGCTCAATTTAACCGTGTTTTTTATATATATACTCGAATTTCTATGGATGTTTTCATATAAAGCATCATCCGGCCGGTTACTGATCTGACCGAACTTGATTAGTGCTTCTCGATTGTGTTGTTGGCTGAAGGGATTCTTACGCTATCTAATTATATATGCACTGGCTCCGATGCACGAATGGCTCTTTGTGGGAACCTGGTCAACCACGGACGCTGAGAGATAGAACTTGATTAACTTATGCACGGTGATATTAATTCTTATTCTTTCATCATTCTGACTTCAGATAATTTCTAGCTAGCTAAGCAAAAGATTGAATTGAAATATCGTGAAGTTTTGCCTACTGTATAATTAATCAAAATCGGGCAGCAAGTTATTTCCAACTTATAGTTAACACCTGTACTCCATATATACAAACGGCCGATAAATTCCACAAACTTTTCATTAACTCTACCCCTTAATATATGTAGGTAAATAGCTAAGTCTTACTGAAGTCGGCATTATAATATACTGCAAAATGGTAATGAGAAGACTGGATAATAGAGAAAGGTCAATAGCCCTTTTTAATTTAGTGTGAATATGGTACCCGATAGCTTAATTACAGCTGGTTTTGCTGTGTTATGTAGTTCCAAAATCATGCGTGTTTCATTCATATATTATCGATCATCATACATGACTCAGTTGGTTAATTTGGACAGAGCATGCAATCATAAATTACAACTATTCTTAAGAGCAAGCGATGAAGCGAATACCTCCCTTTCCCAAATTCTCTCCAACTACCCCATTCGTGTGATCGATCTGTTCTTTTGCTAGCTTTAATTCCGTCGTCATTCCCCGTTGCTCACCGACAACTGGATGCATATCCACTTGCTTTGCTTTATTAATTATTTGTATATGTGTGCATGAGTGCAACAATAATTTTGTATTAGCTAATTAGCAACTAGGTTAAGCCTCTTAGTTTGACCACGGAATCTCAACTATTTCAGATGCATGATTTGACGGTCAATAGTCGGGGATCGCAAGTCAGGGTTTCGTGGGCCCTGTTTAGTAGTCCTTCCACTGTCACAACGTTTTCTTATTTAATTATTAACTTTCAATATTATAACAATTTCAACCCCCCACCCCCGAGCAACAACAATATTATTTGCTATTCGTGTCTGCTCTGAATTGGAAAAATTGTTTCCTTCTATTTTCGCTATCATTGCATTATTTCATTTCCTAATTTGCCCCCCTAAACTTTAACCCATAACCTGTAAAACTCTATATATTTTATTTTTGACATACATATAGGTTTGATATACACCAAACATGCAACACGGAAAATTTTCAATCTCGTTACGATTTATTTAATACAATAATAACCAGATGCCAAAATAGTTTTAGACCTTTATAGTTAAATTATTTCAAACACCTTTAGAAACTCTCTTAATTATCAGCACATTGGAGATGATTGAGAGGCTCAATATCAATTAAACCTGTATTAAGAAACTTAACTCACACATAATGGTTTTATCTATTATTATTGGACACTATTTTTCTGGCTATCAATACTTCATTTTTCTCATACAAAATTTATGTTGATCTGTAATATTTTGCAGTGCGATATTTTCTAAGTTAGTAGAAAAGTAAAAAAAAATTAAAGAGCTATCAATATCTCCACACCAATGCAGCGCAAAAACAACACATTAATATTAAAGGTCTCCAAGCGGCTTCAGACTTAGCTCACTATGCAAGATTTAGCAGAAACACCCTAAGAGCAAACCCACCAGCTTATCCAAATTTGGTATTCCATATTTCTATTTGGAGGACCATCCAAAAAAGATTCCATCTCATATTTTCTTTCGCTCTAACAGATCATCTATATTACATCCTCCATATCACGCCCTCATATATTTTACTAATATTTTCTACTAACCATATTATATTTGAAGTGGCTGTTTATTTATTTGTGATGTTTTTACTGCATGTTTGCCACTTTTAATAAATTGTAAATTCTAACTGCACCATTGATTCATCTATCAAAAATCTCATAGAAGGATAATTAAAAAGTGCATGAGATTTTATAGCAAGAAAAAAAAATCTGAAAATCCAAAAGAGAATCATATATACAAAAGAAGTTTCTCGTTTCCTCCTCTCTCTATCCGCCTTTTCTAGTTTTCACTTCTCCTTTTCTTTCCTCTTTCTGCTTCCTCTCTTCAACGACGCAGCTAGTCGGCCATAGAGAAAGCAGTAGCCGGCGTGTGCGAGTAGTGGGAGAGGAGGCACAACAGGGGGCGAGCGCGGGTGAGCGGCGGTGGCCTTGGGCCAGTGGCGCCTTGGCCGGGCTACGGAGCGGCGAGGTGGCATGCTGTGGCGCAGGCCAGCAGCGGCTCCTTGGTTCGGCAACGGGAGCAGCGACACAGTAGGGGACACCCTCGAGTGGTGGCACCTTGGGCCAACAGTGAAGGCTGGAGCTATGGCGGGAGGACCGGATCTGTCAGCAGATCCATGCATGGCGTGGCGGCGGGAGCAGCGCTGGTGGCGCGTGGAAGAGCGGTGGTGTGGATGACCTGCTGTTGTGCCATCTTATCCCCATCGCCGCCGTGGAAAAGGAAGAGAGGAATCTGGATGGGGGGGGGAGATCAATCTGGGGGAGACGGTTACAGGATGGCGTGAGGAGAGAGAAACACCATTTTTAGCGTGGGTGATAGCGTCGCTACTGGAGTCCATTTTTCCACCCACATGCACCATATTCCAGATGGAGGATGGGATAGCGTTGCTCTATGGAATGCTCTAAAAGCACTATGTATCCAGCTTAATTTCCATCCCATCTATCTTCCTAAATGTGGGGGAGCCTAATATAGTTTCCAACGTGTAGCAATGACATTGGCCCAGATTTTATATGATATTAATGAAAATAGATATGGGTGCAATATAGGGACCGAATTAATTTACTCATCAGAGCTTACAACAAAACATTGGAATTCAATTCTGTGCTCAGTTTGGGATGTCATGATAATATTATCAAGCTTTAATAATTGTAAAATCTGAATTTACCTGACCTTATTTATATTGGTTGTTTGAAATATGCATCACGTTCAGATGCATGGGTTGATCGCTAGTTTAGTCAAATTTCCTATATGGGTCCGTATTTCTCAGATCTCTGCAAGCATGTCTTTCTTTCTTTCTTTCTTTTTTAACTATACAAGCATGTCATGTCATGCATGTCATCTCTTTGAACAAGTAGATATTCATCTCAGAGTTCTCGACATCAATAGTAGGTCGGAGTTCTTGAAGCTCAAATGTCCGTTGATCCCTCAAATCTATTAGAAGCGGATGTAATCTCGTTGCCACGTTTGTGTGTTTAGTTCAGAATAACAAATAACGGCCAGACTTTGCTGCGTTCACGAGGTGGTCAAGTTGGAACAAGTCATTCAGTTATTTTAGTTGAGCTCATGCCATCGTTAGGATTGGTCACGGAATGGCGTGGTTTGTAGGATCATAGCTTCTATGCGACGATTTACAGTTGCAACTAGTCCTGGGGATCGGGATATAAATTACGATAAGAGATCAAGAAAATGTTGCATGATTGGCAACCAATAACTCTATATTCTTTGCTCTGTTTCAGTTCTGTGTTTGAGCGATTTTCAATTTCGTCACAATCTGTAGCTGTCCGGCAATATTAGTTAACCATGAGCAAGAGAAATCAGAGTGAGATCGAGGGCCGATTTGCAACAGAAGCATGGCAACCTTTGTAAATCTCTGTAATTCTGTTCATCGAACATAGAAACCTTAGCCAGCTAGACTGCAATATATACTAACACTATACATGTCTCATGTACCTGCAGGTTGTTCGATCAGCAAACTCCAACGCGTATAGCCACAGCATGACGATAGATCATGCAATACTAATGTACAGTTCCTTCATGTCGACGCAGCGGTTGACTATCGATCCCCTCCTGTCACAGTTCACTGCTCGATCCAATCGACACATATCATCTCGATCTGCAGCCAACAATCACGGCAATGTGAGTTTGAGACCGACGACGCTTGCTGCTGAAGTATCGGTGTCGTGCATCGATATGCTGCGCCGGCTGGCCAGCCGTCTGCGCAAAACGTCCTCGGCATTCGTGCCTTGCCATTAATGTCCCGCCCATGCGTCTCGTTGTCAGGCGCAGCTAGGGTTTTACTAGAGGGCCTGTCAGTGATGCTGTCTTCAGAACAAAGCAACATACCATGCTCTCTAGCTCGATCTATATATATATATCTTCTGGATCGATGCAGCTAGCTAGCTAGCGCTCATATCACTGGTGGCACAATCGATGCATCATTCGATCGTTTGCTACAAGTGCAAGCTAGGATCGATGCTAGCTAATTGTTTTGACGAGCAAGCAGTAAGTTTTGAGTGATCTTCACTACTCGTGCCTGTGTTGATGATTGGTGTGTGCGGAATTTTATCTGATGACGACAGTGTACGTAGCTGTAGAGAGAAGGCTAAGTTCCCTTGATGATTGTTCTGATCATCTGCATGTTCAGGAGTTGTGTATTGTTCAGAAAATGGTTTCGAGCAGCATTATTCAGAAATGAGTAAGATGACCATTCAATCACCAAGGGGCCCATAGTTCATTCACTAGTGGAAAATGACCTATTTATGCGTTTTCTGCATAACGTTCTATATTTTCGTCATTAAATAAATATTATGCATGAAAAAACTTTTCCTTTCATCATGGATTACCCATGCATGACGGTGGTTTGTTACCAAAACTCGATGACGAAAGTAAAAATGACATCAAGAAATAAGTGAAAATTTTGTAAAAAATGATGCCCAGTTTGACTACCCAATCAATCTCTTGATCTGTTGGTCCACCTTGTCCATGTGGAAATTAGCATTTACTGGGCCCCACATGTAAGTGTTAGAAGGCGTATACGTTGTACTCTGACGTGTCAGTGGGCCCCACATGTTATTGACACATCGACAGGTAACACACGTATCGGACCAACTTCGTTAGTGTGGCAATACATTGTCCCACGGGTCCCACATGTAAGTGAGGGGAGTCGTTTCCAATGCAATTCGATGTGGATACATCTGTAGACTAGTCCCACATGGAAGCCATACACCTGTTCATGGCCCCGCGTGTAAGTCACGCACATGCTCGTGGGCTGGATACCATCTGTAGGCTGGTCCCACATGAAAGTCATACTGTTGTTTATGGCCCCACCTGTAATTCATGCACTGCTTGTGGGCCCACATGTAAGTCACCCACTGTGCCAAGGCAATGTCTGTTCAATGGGCCTAATGATAATTATTGAGACTTGGTGGGATTGGTAGCCAAAAAATAGGCAATGAGAGGGATCGAACCCACGACCACCGGCATCATAAGTCATCTGCACTTCTGAGTACGGTACAAGTGATTATGTGTCTATAGGTTGTTACTATACAAGTATTGCATCCTATTGTTTGTATACAAATTAAAACTTCCATCGAGTCTAACCTGGTTGACCAAAAGGAATCTTTTCCGAAGGGGATCCTAGGATGACGACGGGGCAGGGCAGCGGTAGGCGTCCGAGGCGGCGAAAGGTTGGGGCGCGTGGCGGCGGGGCGACATGGCGACATCGTGGAAGGGCAACGACGGGCGTCCCCGGCGGCATCGTGGAAGAGCGGCAGCAGGCATCCGGACAACATCGTGAAAGAGCGACGACGGGTCGGGTTGGTCGTTCGGGCATTGGCGTTCGTCTAGGTGTCATCGGGGCAAGGGACATATTTACCTTTGTCAGCCCTGGATTTTTAATCTGGAAACCTTCATATTTTTCTGTACCAAATCCCTACATCAAGTAGTTGTTACACACAAATACAGTAGAATCAAATAGCTCATAGATGGAAGTCTCATGACTTATTACAAGTACACCATTATGGCATGAGTACTTAGAGCCATAAGGCTCGAATTACAAGCAAAAGCAGAATAGAGAAAGCAATGAAATATGTGAGCGTTAAGCCTAATCCACAAGCGACGAATGAACTAAACTTGCTAGGCGCCGCCCTCCTTAGCTCCATTATCAACGTAGTAGTCATGTAGTTCGTCATCACGAACATCCTCTGCCTCTTATATGATTAATGCAAGGGTGAGTACCACTGAACTCAACAAGCCATTATACAGCATCGCCAAATGCAATATGACGGGGTAATAATAAAGGAAGGCTTGCATTTCATTGCTCAAAATTTAGCTTAAATACTTTTCAAAGCCTATGACCTTGCAAGGACTTGTATGAAGTTTTAGCTCCGTCAACCATACCCCATTCCCTAGGATGCCTATCCACACTGATTTGTCATGCAGTTTCTATTTGACAGCCCCTTCTTGTTCCTGAGAAGTCGTCGAAGGCACAAAAATTCATGCATTATCCCACTCATTTCAATTTAGTCAAATTATACTAGCTAAGAGTAAGACATGTCCCAGTGCTTAGTAACCGCGAGAACGGTTGTTCAAAAGGGTTGATTTACTCACACTACAGTGGATGTATGATGTACACGTGCTCCATAACTGGCCCGACACATGAGCTAAGGTTCCAACGAATGGAACACGCCATGGCATAGCATTTAAGTATTCTCACAGTGACGATACCGCTCCATAAACTTCTTTCCTCACGCACTCCATTCCTCAAGCTATAGGCACCTTTCCGGTAACCCTCGCTTCTATACACAATCCACCATGATCTGGTATCGTCCCTGCTAGGTCACCTACTTTGCTATGTCTATACCCATGTGAGAAACACGATCGTACTCTGGTCGTTTCATGTTTATCATCATGGCTTGATCCTTAACTAGTCAGATCGGAACCTACTTACATTCCCGCATGTCCACCATGCTGACTATCCGCTCCACCCTTATTAGTGTTTATTCAGTGATTCATCCTAACATCTATATTCATCATTTTTGGCCATGTGGTGCTCATATCCCCACATGCCACAGTTCGATCACTTTTCCCCCAAAGTGACCGCCCAAGCATAATGCATATGTCAAAAGATGATGGTAAATGTATCTAAATAGCTTGCCTAAGAAATTGTCACTCGCTTGCTACTTCTGTTGTTCGGCTTATAATTCTTCTGCTTGTACTTCGAGCCCTGTGGCTCTAAGCACTTTTCCATAATGCCGTATTTGTAATAATTCGTAAGACTTACATGTATGAGCAATTTAATATTATCAACATTTGTATTTGTGTGTACCAACTACTGATCCAGAGATTGGTACAATAAAACATGGAAGGTTTCCAGATTTAAAATTCCGGGGCCGACACAATATGCGCCAGCAGATTTGGTGGGAGGCCTCCTCTACCCTCTATGGCTAGATTGGGCGAGGAGGGTGATGGCATGCAGCGGATGCCTACCTACCCACCGTCGCTGCAGCCGGCCTCCGCAGGATGAAGAGAATAGGGAAAGAGATAGGAGGTGGGAGAAGAGAGAATATGTGTATATGACATGTGGGGCCCACATATTTTTTATTCACGTTTTTGCTGACTGGATGCCACATTGGCTAAAACCGGGGACAATACTGCCGAGGGACCTCATTTACACCAGTTTTGTAAGTTAGCGGATGCATTGTATCAGATTTTACTGTTTAAGGACGTTTTTAAAACTTGACGACAAGATGAGGGACCTCAAGTAGACTTTATCCCCAACTAATCAGTGAGAGAACTACAAATTGCATAAAGTTAGACAAGCCTCTTCCAGATTTCCGACGGGCCAGCACCCATCAGGCCTAAATAAAATATATTTCTTTATAAACTGAAGTCCATTGTTTATATATATGCCAGACGCCAGTCATTATTCAATCCTCATTAGTTAATCAGATGTACTGCCAGGCCTTAATCGTGCTGTTATGTGATTAAAAATCAATCTTTCTCAAAAGTATTAGGTGAAAACCCACTAATTATTCAGTGTAATTGTGGATATAAATGCCGACAAACTGCGTGTGTAGGTAATCAAATGAGGCTTATCTTTCTTTTATGGATAAGAGACTGAAATTAGTAGTATGCGTCATCAGTGGAGAAAATTAGAACGCAACATTTCCAGTCAAGGAATCGGTCGATCAGAGGCATATATTGTTTGTAGTTAGATCGACTTCAACATCGTATCGCTAGTCTCCATCAGTTCAGTAACTTACCGTGAAAAATTAACGTTGGTGTGCTTGACTAGATGACTAACAACATGTGCTTAATTACAGAAGATTTGACTGTTGAATATCACCGCTGGTCTGCTGCCAAGCAGCACGGTGAACAGAAGAGAACTTAAATGATTCAATCTTCTTCTATTATCTTCTTCTCCTTTTCAATGTTGCGGCCGTTATTTGGTCTATGAACTCTAGTCAAGTCAAAGAAAGGGAAAAGTAAGAGAACGAAATTAACAACCGAATCCAATCAAGATGCGCACACAGGCATGTGTCAAATCCATAGACCAGTAAATTATTCTGCTCCCTATTTTAATATACGACACTTTTCATTGTATTCGGTTTATTATCGAGTACAACTTTGACCCTATATCTTTCGATTAAAATATATATCGATAATATGCAGCTGCAAAATTGTAATATTGAAAATGTGCACATAAAAAATATCCATATGATTTTTTATGTTTAACATAAATACTTTCAGAGTTACGATCAACTTTAAAAGTTTAACTGAATAAAATGAACGTCATCATATATTTAAATAGCTCATTGTCTGCTTCGGTTTCTAGATGGTCTCGCCGAATCAGTCACTAAAAAATCACCTACTAGTCACGAGCATCTCATCTCATCTCAATCTAATAAATACTACTACATGGAGTCATGGTCTCACTAACGACTTGTGATCGCAACATGGGAATAAGGTCTCGTTTAGTTGAAAAATTTTTTCCCCAAAAACATCGCATCAAATCTTTAAACTTATGCATGGAGTATTAAATATAAATAAAAAAATAAAACTAATTGCACAGTTGGGTTGTAAACGACGAGACGAATATTTTAAGCCTAATTACGCCATAATTAGCCATAAGTGCTACAGTAATTCACATGTGCTAATGACGGATTAATTAGGCTCAAAAAATTCGTCTCGTGATTTTCAGGCTAGCCGTGAAATTAGATTTTTCATTCGTGTCCAAAAACCCCTTCCGATATTTGGTCAAACGTCTGATGTGACATCTTGTTCCAAAAATTTTTGGAACTAAATGTGACCTAAATATCCTAGCAATTGTCTGGTCATGGTTCGTCTATCATATCTATTCATCACATGGTCACATGGATGCATATGGAGGTGTACAGAAATGGCAGCATGCATCAATCTGAAGTTTTCTGAAGAGTCGTAGTTCTTGGCTGCACATTGACTGACCAACGGGCTGCATATCCAATTCCTGGCGTCTGCTAACATATATAGATCGCTGCTGAGCAATCTAGGCGACCCCAATTAGTAATATTATTATTCAGTCCTTTAGACTTGACTGCAGTCCACATATTTGACTAAAGATTTACTTGTATGGATGCATAACCAGAGGGAGTACCAGGACTATTGGGTTTTATAAAAAAAATTACAAATATCGCAATACGGTTTATTCTTTTTTAGTGAGGATAATGTCATAAAAAATAATTTTCACAACCATCCCTTACCCCTAAACAAGAGGTTCGTGGGGATAACCACCTACAATATGTTGGGAGATAGGTTTCTATGTGCAGACGTATTAATTTCTCTGTCTATGAAAACATGTTTATATAGGCGCTTATGTTAAGACACCGCTTGTGAGAATAATTTATTACTGAGCTGTGGACAGCCCATAACTCTCCCCCGCATTGCCGAAACTTATTACTCTCATAGGGATAATATGTTCTCATTGATTTTGTAAATGCATTTTTTTTAAATGAATCTAGGGTAAAATAAGCAAAATTGAAAAACCAAAACATGTGGGGTGGTGGTTTTGCGTTGAATTGTGATCCAAATCTAGTTACACTAGTTGACAAGAGGGCCGGCTTGGGCTGGAGCGCAGCTCCGGCCTGTCGCTAGGAGGCTTGTTGAGATGGATTCCTGGGGACGCCCGGGGGTGCGGGGG
>CM002484.1:12724490-12811720 GCA_000325765.3 Leersia perrieri
GTTGGTTCTTTGATGTATGCCATGGTTTGCTCTCGCCCAGATTTATCTCATGCTATGAGTTTGGCTAGTAGATATATGGCTAACCCTGGAAAAGAACATTGGAAGGCTGTTCAGTAGATTTTCAGGTATCTTTGAGGTACAACTAATGCTTGCTTGAAATTTGGAAGGACTGACAAGGGACTTGTTGGCTACGTGGATTTAGATTTTGCTGCTGATTTGGATAAGCGAAGGTCCCTCACAGGTTATGTCTTTACCATTGGTGGTTATGCTGTGAGTTGGAGGGCAACATTGCAGCCTGTTGTTGCCCAATCTACCACTGAAGCTGAGTATATGGCTATTGCTGAATCTTATAAGGAATCTGTTTGGTTGAAAGGATTGTATGCTAAACTTTGTGGAGTTGATTCTTGCATTAACCTGTTTTGTGATAGTCAAAGTGCAATTTATCTTACTAAAGATCAGATGTTCCATGTACGGATCAGTACCCTATTAGGGTTTCACCGATATATATACCTCTTATAAGCCGCCGTTCGGCGTTGTAACCTCACCCGATATAGTGAAGACTTTTGTTGGCTGGCGCCCGTGGTTTTTTCTCTCCCACCTTGGGAGGGTTTTCCACGTTAAAATCTCGTGTCCTCTGTGATTGATATTTTTCTTTATCGTTTATATGCCTATCGTCCTATAACAGTTTGTACTCTCTCCGTCCCAAATTTAACAACTTTTAGAAAAGTATAGGTCAAACATTTTAAACTTTGACTATAATAGTAAAAATTCAAAGTGAACGATCATGTAAAAACGTTGTTGTTAGATTCATAATGAAACAAACTATCATAATATGAAATTTTTTAATTGGAAATAGCATATTTACAAATTTTATTGTTTAAAGTATAACATCTCAATTGAAGACCACATCGAGTAAAAAAATGCTTGTATTTTAGGACTCATGGAGTAAGAGATAACTGTGGAGAAACAATCATTGCTAAAAACATGTCCAATTGTCCGAACTACCAGTTATCACATGCGCACTGGGCCTTCAACTGAAGAATTGATGGGTACATGAGTGAAAAAAAATTCCACGGTCAAATTCAATGTATTCATTGTCTCGCTCTCTTTCACTGTTCCATCTTGTGTTTTCAATGGGAGATGCCTGCCTGTAATTTTCTTTTCTATCCAGCTATACTTCATAGTTCAAATCCTTCAAACTGATTAGGTCACGTTACCCTGAAAAGGTATAAACCTACGAGTTCCTCGAGAGCTTAAGACACGTTCAATCAAGTCCAAATACACCCAATCCACTAGAGCACAACAAAGACCTGCATAAGCGCCTTGTCGATAATCTCGCCATTTCGACTAGTTAGCCCCATGTATACTTATATAACACATGTACTAGTCGAGTGTCAGATTAGCCTTCTGTTTGGCTTATTGTACTTGGTGGCATGCCACCTCTAGTGATTAAGTAAAACAGGTCATCCGACTGGCTAAACGTAGGTTTGTTGTTCTAACGGGAGCATTAACCTGTATAAAAGTCTCTCTCTACGTGTGTTCGTTATATATTCTTGCTAGTCTTGGTATGACCTAATTTTCGGTATAATGAATCTTGTATTCGAATTGTTACTAATCGATATAAATCTTTGTTCAGAAAATATCTCATCCGTTCAAAAACAATCATACTATAATTTTCTTATGAAAAAAAGGACAAGTGGGCAAACATTCGACTATTAAACAATCACACTAGATTTTGCATTACAGTTACGCAAGAAAAAAGGAAGACAAATGGACAAACAAAATCATGAGTAGATGCTGTTCAAAGCACCGGTCCACATGTGGAGCAAGATGCCGCAGGCAGGAAGGAGGTATGCATCCAACCATCCATGGCTTATTCGCTCAAGCCCAAGGGGGAAGTGGAGCAAGTGTCCCAAGTTCCTAGATAGCTATTGCGCACGAGCGCTTGACCGATCGGTCCGCCCCCATCCGCTGACCGCTAGCCCGTACTCATCCCCACCTTTGACCAGCCACCCATCCCACCAACCTGTCCCTACCGCCAGTCACTGACAGCCGGGCCCACCCACATCCGGTCCCACGTGTCAGGGTAAGGAGGCTGGAGCAGCGTGCGTCCACGAGTTTGGTCGCCGAGACTGTGTGGCGTTGCGGCTAAACCTATATAAGCCACGGCGAACTCGCGGCAATTCTTCACTTCACCAACAGCGAGATATATTCGTGCTAATCTTTCGTCGGCGGGGAGCAGAAGAAGCCGCCATTAATGGGGCAGCAGCAGCAGCAGCAGGAGGGAGGGGTGAAGGTGAAGTTCATCGAGACGCAGTTCGTCAGCTCCGACGCCGCGAGCTTCAAGGCCGTCGTGCAGCGCCTCACCGGAAAGTCCGCTCCTTTGCCGCCGCCGGCGACGGCGACACGGCCGAACAGGCCGCTCGCGCGGGTCGTGGCGACGGCGCCGGCGCCGGCGGCGACTTACGCGGGCATGACCAGCCACTTCGCCGCGCCGGTGAAGCAGGAGATCGGCGGCGCGGGATTCCCGGCGGCGAGGCTGGAGGATCTGCACGAGCTCTGCGACTTCGGCGACCTGCTCTACAACGGCGGCGGCGCGCGGCGAGTGGACGGCGCCGCCGGCTACGGCGGCGGATTCCCGTACTGATCGATTGATCGAGATCGATCGATCGACGTGGCGCGCTTGTAGCCTTTTCTTTTTTTTTTCCTTTTTTTCTTTTGGTTAGTCGTCATGCCGTAATTGCCAGCCGCCGTTATGGATTATTGACGTGAGGATAATCTCAAATATTATATTCCAAGTAAATATAAATCTCAAATGCATTTGCTCTGATTTACAATCCCAAATGCATCGATGCATGGATACGTGTTCATGCATATTTGCCATCATGAAACAAAATTTGATGATCTCACTAACATATTAGCTCGATCGATCCATGGACGGATCTACTTAGATTTAGCCATTTCTCCTCCTTATTCCCCCATCCCCTCTCTTTCCCCTTGCGCTCCCTTGACGTCCATCCAAGAGGATCAGTGGGGCCATTGGGGTAAGGGGTGCTCAAGCCCCGCACCGTGGTGGATCTGCCTCGGACTCGATCAAGCCAAAAAAATATATACTTAATAAGATATTCAATTTTTTTTTGCACGAGAAGAAACATGAAAGGGATTTGCCATCTATTTTTTGTATTTATTTTTTGAAAAATAATTCTGCTAAAAAATCACTATGTTCATCCAACTCCGCCAAGACCATCGGTTTGCCATAATACAGGCAGTCAAACGATAAATGGGTGCAAGTCCTAAATAATTAATTTTATAGCGATGCCTTTCTTAAGGGGTACTGTATACTTCCTCCGGTTTTTAATGTTTGAAACCGTTGACTTTTTAGCGCATGTTTGATCATTCGTCTTAATTAAAAAATTTATTCAAATATTTATAAATATAAGTCAGGTTTAAAATTTATTTCGTAACAAAACAACTCGTAACAAAATAAATAACATTTGGATAATTTTTTAATAAGACGAATAGTCAAACATTCGCTTAAAAGTCAATGGCGTCAAACATAAAACCAGAGGGAGTAGCTATTAATTTCCCACCACTTAACTTGTAAATTGATGTAAATATCATCCATATGAATAATCGAAAATAGTTTGATAAAAAGGGAAACTACAGAGACTTAGCTTCACATCTCACAGAATTAGTCAACATCAGTTGAGAATACAATCAATTTCCAGCCCATCTTGTCGCCGGACTGTGGATGAAATGTACTCCAAGAAAATAAATAAAAAGAGCAATGTCATTTTAAACTTTGCCTTAAACGCATCCATCTTCTATGTATATGACAATGACAGCTGTATTAAGTGTTAACCTCTCACAATAGCTTCCACGCCTGTTGCACTGTGGCTCATTGGTGTCCTCAAGAATCAAGATATCTAGAGTAAATTGCTCTTATGTATCGAGTTTCATTTTCCACGGGATACAAAATAATGTGATTGTTTGCTAATTTGTGTCGCTGCAGCAGATGGTTATTTTTTACAGCTGGACATCGACATAATTAACAAGTTTTAATAGTCACATCTGCATACGCATACTACAAGGCTTGTAAATGGGCTTAGCCCAATGTAGATTCTTAATGAGCTAGTCCTAAATTGGTAAACGGTAAATGGGCTAAATCTAAATTGAACCAGGCCTGTAATTGTGCTCAGCCTAGCATACTAGGTTTGATAATGACGATTATGAACATCATAAATTCGTGAGGAAAAAAATATTTTCTTTATAGAACATGAATAAAGACGTATGATATATGACGAATAAATTTTCTTCATACGAGCACCATAGTTTTTAAAACATGATAATGTTTTTACTATTTATGATATAAATTGAATGTCACCTATCATACTATTTACTATTTCTTGTAGTGTGTCTACTAAAGTGAATGGGCTAGGGCTAAGTGAAAATTAATTTGTGCACTCGTAGTGGTAAGCGAAACCAATTTGAACATCACTTGTGAAAAGTGAAACTATTTAATTTACTCGGTGTAAAATAAAACTTAAATTAGTTGTCGTTTTAGGTCAATACTAAATCAATCATGTCTACCCTTGACAACCAACTTTTGAATTCCGTTTGGTTAATGTCATGTGAATTATATATTACGAAAGCATACTCATGGTGACTCTAAAATTGTAAATATACAAGATATCAAACTATATGAGATTTTATAAATTAATGGTCAAATATTAAAATGTTTGACTTAGGATAAACATAAACCAACGAGTAATTTAAAACAGGGAGCGGTACTTTTTTCTGCTGCTGGGTTTGACTCGGTAATATCTAATTTAATTTCCGTCAGGAGTTCAAAGGAAGAATTATTCTTCATTGCGGGAGGACAGGATAAGATAGAAGGGAAATTAACTGGAAAAATAAAAGGAAATCAACCAATCTACTTATCCTCACCGTTTGATTGAAAAAGGAGGGTTAAGATTGCCTAATAGCATGGTGCCGTTTCATACGGACCCCGTTATATTCGTCATATCATATCTAAAGACCGAAAGAAAAGCCCACAAAGGGTACCGATGATTTGAAATTAAAACTGTGGATCAAAACACATATCTCAGCACTACAGCCCACAAAAGGAAATTAAGCTTCGCCCTAAAAAAAAAAAGGAATTAAGCTTCATTGTCTGAATTTCAGCTTGTATACAAGCAGGCTAGATAGAACAGTGAAGCCTAGTATCACACCCCAGCGGCTGGATACCAAACATCCCTTTTTGCTGATAAGTTCTTCCCTGTTCACTTCATCTCTGCTCGGTTCAGATCGTTGTTCACGGCACTGCTGAGGTATCCATCTTGTGATTGTTCTCTCGTGAACCACAAGCTGTTCTAAGCAATCTGGGGTGCTAAGCTCACAACTACTGCTGCTGCTGATGGTCAGAACCAGTAGTGTCTTGGCCACACTGCCAGAAGCCCGTAGCGCACATAGTAGATCAGACCACACCTCTAGACGGCCACACCTATTGCCAAACTCTGCACCTTCTGGAACTACGACCACTGTGAATTCAGAGTGGACGAGCGCAGGATGGTGACGGTAAGCTACAAAATCCGCACCATACTGCAACCCTGATCTCACCACCCAGTTCTTCATCCTCAGATGTGAGTAAGCCTTGAACATCTCCGGAAACGAATCCGACACAGACCTGAAGTGATCCCACAGTTGGTTTTTGCTCATCTGTTTCTTGTCCTGTGACTCAACCCTGATGCACTTCAGAGCATGGCATAGGTAAAAGACCTCCTCTGGGCTGAGTTGGAACCAATACTTGTTTGATGCTGCATTCTCGATGGCGTGGCCAAAGGCAGAACGATTTAGGATCACAGCTTGTTCTGGCTCAACACCAAGAGTGGCACCACCACCTGAACCTGACAAAATTGCCGCGGGATATGAGCTTGCGAATGAAGCCTTGAGCTCAGAAACAATGGCTGACATGGGCATCTCTGCTGCTAAGGATGAGAAGTCCTTGCCGTCTTTTCCCTTCTTCCATCTTGGACCTGGACAATCCATATGCTTCCAGTGGCAGAGGACGGGCTAAAATCGTGGTTAAATACTGCATTGAGTAACAACAACAATAAAGCAAAAACAGGTAAACAATGACCTCCAAAAAAAACACCTCAACAAATGAAGAATCGCAACACAGGTAACCAATTTATCAAACAGAAAGCTTGTAGAGCATAGATATAGAATAATCTAAGTAGAGAGGACCCAGGAAAATTACACTGGATATACCCACATGAAGCCATAAAGGGATACAAATACCAGCTAGTAATCTTAACAGCTGCCAAAAGATACACTCATAACGTAAATTCGTATGAACATATATTTCACCATTAAGAAAGAAAGAGCTATTTGCTGGCAATGCATATGTACGTCAACATATTTTATAAGCCGGAACTCTAAAAGATCAAGCAAGGTGTTTATGCACACAAACACAAATTTATCATAAGCATTGTAGTATAAGTATAGTTTGGGTAGAGTTTACACAATACAAACAGAAAGAAAACATGAAGAAAGAAAGAAAGAATGAACATGTTCATAGTCCTCTTCATATTTGATTCGATTCGATTCAACATAGATGAGCCTATGAATCAGAAAATCAAGCCTTCAATCTTTGAATGTGAACTCCCATTGATTTCACTCGTTTCAGTTTTCCATTTTTCAATTAATCCCCACCACTGCTGGCAGTGGCAGACTGGCAGGCCGGATATTAAGATAGGTCAGAGACAGAATTGAAAAGGAGAAAGAGTATACCTATTCGGGTGGAACCCCCGGTCGTGCGAGCTTCCTCTGGGTGCCGCCGCCGCCGCCGGTCGTTGCCTCGTTGGGTACGAGACCGCCGCCGATAGGATCGCGCCGCCAAGGCACTTGCTGTGCTCGGCCCCACGCCCGCACTTCTGCCGTGCGTCGCCGAGCAGCGCCGACGCCGTCAGCCGCCGCACGGGTCGCCGGCCTCCGAGCTGCTAGGGTTTGGAGTGTTTCCGCTCTTCTCAATTCAGCCCACTTTACATGTGACACGGCCCACCTACACTTGATAATAATAGAACTAAAAAGATGGGCCTTGTTTTGACGGCCCAATACCCGACATGTTTGCTAGGCTTCATTGAGGCCGATCTCAATAGCCCAAAATGGGCCGGAGGCAGGTCAGAATCGGATTTGACACTGACTAACAACAGAGCAATTAAGTGACCATGTGTGATGTGTATGTGTAGCCAGTGGTGAACTGGTGTTGGGTGTTGGGTGGTGGCAATGATCTACACTTATCCCACGGTAAATTTTATAAATAATTATTTTTAACTAATTTTAAAACCATCGGAATCATAATGAATGGACACATATATAATAAAATTAATTAAGTTCATGAGTATCTCTCTAACGTCACATTTTTGTTTGCCCCTGCACGTATGCATGCCATAAAAACTGAACGCTTTCAACCTTTGGCCCGCATTCTCGTTTCCTGTGTTCTGTTCTTATGGTTTTGCTTGGATGGTTGCTTTCCTTTTCGTTTCTTCGGTTCGGTGTACATTCCCTTTAGCAAAAGGGCCATATTTAATTTGGGCGAGAGAGATCAGCCATCCTATATAATAAATCACTATGTAAAATCATGTACAGAACGTCAATAATTTTATAATTAGAGGGAGCAGAGTGAATCTGTTGGAATCAAAATGTATTCCATGTTCTAGGAAAAACCATTCACATACAATTGAATTAATTAACCTGAGCTAATTTACTCCATGTCAGGGACAAACCTTTATGTCAGGGACAAACCTTTCATTCCACTCAAATTTATTCACCCAGCTGAACCAATATATGTAAGGCATTTAAGATAATTTTGGAGAAATGAGGACTGCATGTAGTGCTGTTGATGGGTGCTGTGGTGGTGCAACCCCCATTGGCCTGCGTTCGAATATCAGCGAATGCACTTATTTCTTATTAATACAATCGGTATGGAAGTCCCTCTTTCCTACCCAATCTTTTTTTTTTATAATTTTGGAGAAATTAAGGCTAGATGAAAATTACTACAATGCCCCTCATTACATAAAGGAGTGGCACAGTTGGAGGCTAAATGGGAAGAAATTTGATGAAGAGATGATGGATGTGCAAGTAGCACATTGGGGGGATAAATTTAAAAAAGCTTAAATCCCTTGCATTGGAGGACGAAGAGGATACAACAAAAGAAATAAACTAAGGATAACATCGACAACATACATGACATTGACTAAGTTGAGGTGTACACAAATGGACATGTAAGCGAATAAGTCATGTTCTTCTTTAGGGTTTTTTATGGTACCAATACTAGTCTTAGGTAGGAGTAGTATGAATGAAGTATATCCATTAATTTGTATAGTTATTATAGTAGTTAAACTATTAACTTAAGAAATTATCCACCACACCATCGACTTTAATTTTAAAGTTACAATATTTAGCTTTTTTTACAATGAGATCACGTAATTAGAACCGTCCTTTCTATAGAAATGCTCTATCCTACTGCGTACTATAGGTGTATACTACACTACTAGTATAATTTAATCTTGACCGTGTTCATTCGCTATTACTAGTATTTAGTAGCGTAAAGAAGCCATCTTCTTTATATCTCATTGCCATATTCAGTCAAGTGAGTTCATTTTTTTCGTAATGGGCTAATGGCTAAAACAGGTGCATTATCTTTCTTTTAGAAGCAAATGATATGGTATTAACTTTCAAAGGCAAAAGAGATTCCTAACCGGCATAATATATCACAAAACTATATGTTATTTTAATGATAATGGTATTGAGTTTAGCTGATCAGTTTTAGACTTTAGTAGAGCACGTGTTGTATCGGTAAAATTAATGAACCTTTTACCAACGAGGTTTGACTAACTGTTGACGGCAATGAGGTCCTCTCAGAAGAAAAACGAGACGAAGCGTACGTGGCGTATTTGACAGTTGACTCCCCTACCGATCCCCAGAGAAACAAATCGACAACAACCAGCTGGTCCTCTCAGAAAACAACATATTTTCCCCACGCCCCTTTCAAAAAGCAACGCATGGAAGGAACATGACAAGATGTTTATCAAAGACCTAATCGACCGATCGATCCATCGATCATATCTCTACTAGTCTCGAGTAGCATGTAAAGCAACATATATACAACATCCAACGAAATCCACCACACTAAGTCTCCTCTCCTCCCATCGCGTCTTCGTCCCAAATGCAACCACGTGCATGCAACAAACAGCTTGATCGATCATGGCCGTCGCTGACTCACCTCCACGTAGAAAGGCTATGATACCACCGTTACCCTAGCTAATTAAGCTATAGCTGCCTACACACCTGGATCACTGTGGTTGCCAAAACTAGTAGACATTTATTTACAGGTACTGCATATGTTACATGCAATAATAAGCTACAGGCCTGGATATAGCCACGATCGAAGACATAGCTAGATGCTGATCATGAGATATCACAAAAGTTATAGCTAGGGATGGGATAAGCAGATCGATCGAAAGGAGGAGAAGAAGAACAGCGAACAAAAGGAAAGGGGATCCTATGTAGTATCCCATGGAATTAGACAGGTCTATGCATGCATGTAAAGATTAAAGAGGACACACGCTCTGATCACAGCATGCAGTGTGAAGTGACCCCATGGATGCCGGCGTTCAGTTTATAATCATAATTCATAAAGCAAATTGGCTAGCTGGGCCATACAATGCATATGCATATTCATGCATGTTACTGAACACTAGTATAAAGTTGATGCTTGCATATGCAGATGCAGGCAGCTATGCAGGGACAGGGGCCGAACACATGCTAATGGCTGACATGGATCGATCGCCGTCTCGGCTGGCGTTCTGGGGACTGCGACGGCGCGGCGGAAAAGATTCGGCGAGATTTCCTGGCACGAGGTTTATAATTTAGCTAGCTAGCCGGCTGGCCGGCCAGACATGAAAAAGATTTGGCTGGGAAGGAAAGAAAGCCAAGTGATCTGATAAGGGGACGGATCGTGGGAGGAGGAGACAGTTCATGTTCGAGAGCATAAAATGTAAGCTTTTGGCGGTCGACGTCTGCCTGCGTGATCTGACGCGCTAGCTAGTAAGCTAGCTTCTTTGGTTTATCCATTGTACCGGCGATCGCTTTCTTGCCTAATCTTTGGGTATGGACACATGCAAGATGTGTCCTCTGATCGATGATCCTTTCCCTTTCTCGCCTTTTGATTTCTCCTTTAGGTGATAGCTAGGTGGTCGTCAGTAGTTGTTCTGTGACTCAAATTCTGACCAGATTAAAGGCGACATATACCGACTACAGTACTGATGAAGCACTAGCTACATTGTGCACTAACTACTCATGGATTGCCGACAAGATGAAACGTTCATGAACAAGTTGTAGATTGAACTCAAATAAAATGGTACAAAAATCAAAATGTTCCTTTGACATAGTATTATTGACTTACCTAGGATTATATATATAAAAAGTTTCCAGCGACAATCAAAGTCCGATCTTGGACAATGAACACCAACTCACAGGTGAAGCTAGCTTGGTTTTCCCTATTATATGTTGTCTTGTGAAGGTGAGAGAAACCTTCACAAACTCTGCCAAGCTATCCACACGATTGGATACTTGCTGACGATGCCTAGCATGTAAAGGCAAACTTCCAAGAGTAACAGGTTCAGGACGAAGCCTAGAACTCACATGAGACATTTCAGTGTGACTTCTCTGCTACAAAGTGAATAATGGTTGCATTTTCTGGTTACAACTACTCTAAAGAGCCTAGTTGCACTTAGCCTAGCTCCAAGTAAAGTGTGGTGCCTGTTGGAGTGTATAAAGTGAATTGCCGTCTTTCCCAACAGCTTAGGTTTTTGAGTGTAACTGGTCGGTATATGCAACTTAACATGATATCAGAGCCAGAGGTTTCAAGTTCGAATCCTGGCTGGTATGCAATTAAATAAAATTAATTGCCGCCCACTCCAATATTCCACGCTTGAGACTTGATAGGGTCTCGCGTGAGAGGGAGTGTTGGAGTGTATGAAGTAAATTGTCCGTCTTTCCCCAATAGCTTAGGCTTTTAGGTACAACTGGTCGGTGCATGTAACTTAACAGTGCCTCGTGTCTCTCATTCTAAATAACAATGGATATTGTTGGTAATCAAACACCAACATTCGGCCTTTGCATTGAACTCGTCTTGACAGTATGGCATACTTATGACCCAAAAAAAATCATATCTAAATTATCGATTCCTTTACCTAGGGGTATTAAAAGAGTGGATTCAGATGAATAGTAGTTATATGATATCCTAAACCATTTTTTAAGCATCAGAGTGGGGGCAGATACGGATTAGAATTATTTTGCATGTCGGAAATGGTGCCGAGCCAGTGCAGAGTTGGATTGAAAGCGGATTACGATGATTGGATGTGACATGTGTTTGCAATCAATATTATAATATCACAAGTCATCAATTTGGGATCTAGATTTAAGGGTAGATAAGTAAAGAGAAACACGGAAAGAAGTAAGATGAGACTGAGGAAGGTTAATGCATGGATTGGACTCTTGATGAGTTTGGTGGGCTTTCAACTAAGTGGTCTATGGGTTGAACATCGGATTATTTGCCAAACTGACATGCGGATAATCCTATCGAAAAGTTAGATAATCTATACCCACTGGATATTGGCGATACTATAATGCCCGTGAAAAATCAATTTTCAATAAAAAATTATTTGAAAAATTTTGCTCTTTTTGTCCTTTAATTATGTGCCTAATAGATCTCAAACTCTCCAAAAACCGTCTCAAAATCTTCACCTAGAGACCCTCAAAAACTTTCCCAAATTTTCCTGAGTTCAAATGAAAATTTTGAATTCAAACTCTAGTTCAAACCCTTTCTAATTTTCCTCCAAATCAATTCCTGTAGAATTCCCAAGCCTTACTGTCACCGAGGGATTCTCCCCTGCTTTTCCTCTCCTCGGCGCGCACAGCCCCCTCTGTTCCTTTCCCCTTTCTCCTTTCCTCTTTCCCGGCTGCACGGCCCATGGCCCACAGCCCTTCTTCCCTCCCCTTCCCTCGCGTGGCACCGCCCATGGCCCAGCCCACGACGATGAGGCACACGCAATTGCCGACTAACAAGCGGACAACCACCTATCAGCCGCTCAGGCCGCTGCCACCATTGTCTTCCTCCTGACCGGGAGTGGCTTGGATGCACGAATCACGCCGCCGCCGCCCGATACGTCCCATCTCCCTCTCGCCGTTGAGAATCTCGTCGTGCCGCCATGCCAACCCACACATCATGACCTACCCAAACAATCATGTTGTCTCGGGCTTTGGTGACGAACGGTCACCGCACCGCCCATCGACATGTGCCCGCTGGCCGCGATGGACACGCACTAGCTGCCGCCCATGCTCCCCATGCTACACTGGCCTAAGCAGCGCAAATCGTGTCCCCCCTCCCCAACCCGACCCGTCCAATGCCCGACCGCGCCATGTGCATCGTGCCAGCTCCGCCTATAAAAGGTGCCCCGGACCGCCATTCGCCCCACACCCCAAAACCCCAACAAATCCCCTCCAATTTCTCGCCACCGCCCCCTTTTCCTCTTCTTCTTCCTCCGCTCCGTCCGCCTCGCCGCCGCCCCCTTTCTCTCTCTGTGAAGCCTGAGAGGTAAAATCCCCTCTCCATCCTCCTCCCCGAACCGATCCAGAGATTCCACCACTCTCCTGGTCACCGCCGAGCTCTTACCTTTCCTGCGACACATCGCTAGCCCTCCTCCAAACCTTAGAGCTCAATCTAAACCGTTCAGAACCTTCCTCATCCCCTCTTGTCGCTCTCTCTCCCATCGACGCCTTGCGGCAAGCCGCCGTCGCCGGAATCGGCATGGGCTATCGTCGGCCGTCGATCGGGGACAGGGTGAAATGACCCGGGTCCACGCCGATGTGGCAACCCATGTAGCTGCCTGCGAGGCATCCTGGGCCCGCGCCGTGCCGTTCCTCCCCAAGGGAATGGGCCGGCCCAGTCCCCTCTAGGCTTTGGCCTTCCTGTTTGAACCAAAGCAAATTCATTTCAGAAAGTCTAGTTTATGTCCTCCCCTTTCTTCTCCCAGCCCAACAACTTCAAACCCAAGAAAATAAGTCTATTTCTCGTCCCTCCTCCACAAAACCTTTGACCCCACTTGCCAGTATCCCACAATAAACTTTTATTCTTCCAGAAAAATCTTTTTAGCCTTTATTAAATCCCAAAAATATTTCCAAAACTTCCAAAAATCATATCTTTTCAACCGTACCTCTAATTGAGCCCATTCAACTCCCAAAATTCTTCTAAAAAGGAGATCTATTTAATGGAACTATTATTTATACTATAATAGGTTCTGAGTTAAGTCCTTTTTTCTTGTTTTGCTTTGTGGCGAGTAAAAGCCACGCTCGAGGTACCGCAGTCGGAAGTCTAACGCAAAGAAGTAGCTTAGGACTTAGGCAGGTCACCCTTTGAACATGTTGAACCTATATATTGACTTGGAAATTATTTTGTTTGAAAACCTATGCATTAGAATGCATGAGCACGACTGTGGATTAGCACTTTATCTTCGGGCAAAATCCCATACAGTTGCTGCATACTCCCTCCATACCGGTAAAAAATGACCTTTAGGACAGCATTTAGCAAACCAAGAAGTGATTAATTAGGGGTATTTTTCCCTGTCTGCCCCTATTAAATACACTTGTGCATAGTATTCCACACAACAAACAAACTCAACTCAAGCGGCTAGTGCGGCAAGGCTTTAGTCCTCTGTACCCAGGTTTGAATCCTGGCCGGGACACTTTTGTTTGGCTGGTCGCTGGATTTTTTGCATGGCATGCCTGAGTAGTTCAGGCGCGTTTTCTTTTTTCGTTTTTTCATTTTGGGTTCACTGCCTTGCGAGCCCGAAATTTTTGGTCTGGCACTCAATACCGCTATTCGTGCGCGCGCTGATCAGATGCCAACACTTGGGTTACTGCTTGGCCGTATTTATACGGTAACTTGCTTTCACGTTTGGAGTACTGTGCCATCTCTTCTAGTTCTAGCTAGCTTCCTCTCACTATTGGACTACACATGGCCTTTGCCTTTGATCTGAATGAGCCTCCGTTGGAGCACGACAACGGTATTACTTTTCTTCTTTGTTTGACAGGATTTTAACAGGTTTCTCATATCATTTCTCATATATATCATTGTTTTCTTTTTTTAACAGGTTTTGATTTGAACTTGCCATTAAATGAATTTGGTGCAGTCAATTAGATCATATAGAACACCTTGCTGGTAAGACAACTTGCTTTTTGATACAATTAGATTTTGCTAGAACATGCCGTGGCTATTAGTATTGTCAATGAACTTGATTTTCTTCCTTTTTCTAGAACATGTCGTGGCTCCCGAAGTAAACCATCGAAGGAAAGACATGACCGAACAAGTGAGAAAACAAGTTTATCAAGCTTTGTTGGCTAGAAGCAAGAATGGGAAACTAGGCAAGAAAGATACAAGCGTTGTTGCAGATCGATCAGTTTGGTCTACACATTTGTGCAGTTCAGCGCTTGTGGAAGCGAGGTAAAATACCACTTGCAAATTTTATTCCGGTTGACCTTGGCAGTCGAAAGAAGGGCAGGGTTGGTCGTAAGGCAATACCTGTTGATTTGGAACAATTGCGTAACATTCCTCTCAAGGATAGAATGACCATAGAAGATGTGTGTAGTAAATTAAACATGAGTAAATGGAGGATACAAAGATATTTGAAAAAAGGTTTGCTTAGGCGCCACTCTAGTAGCATCAAACCATATCTCACCGAAGCTAACAAGAAGTCTAGGTTAAAATGGTGTGTTGACATGGTTAAGAGGGATTTGCTTGTTGATCCAAGGTTTAAGGATTTTTTTGACTTTGTGTTCATTGATGAAAAATAGTTCTACCTTCATCAAACATCTGAAAAATATTATTTGCTGCCCAAAGAAGATGATCCCCATCGGACTTGTAAGAACAAGAATTACATCCCTAGGCTCATGTTCTTGTGTGCTTGTGCTCAGCCAAGGTTTAATGTAAGATTGGTTGTTTTCCACTTGTTACTTATGAACCGGCTAAAAGAGGTAATGAGAGAACTGGCCGTGTTCGTGGAGACTTGGTTATGAAGCCCATAACTTCGATCACAAGAGACGTGATTAGAGATTTCATGATCAACAAAGTGTTGTCTGCCATTAGAGCCAAATGGCCAAGAGAAGATGTGGGAAAACCAATCTTTATTCAACAGGATAATGCACCTTCCCATTTAAAATTGGATGATCCGTTGTTTTGTGAGGCTGCTAAGCAAGAAGGATTCGATATTCGCCTAATTTGTCAACCACCCAATTCTCCGGATTTCAACATTCTTGACTTGTGTTTTTTTCGAGCTATTCAAGCAATTCAATACAAGAAGAATGCAAAAAAAAAAAAAATAGAAGCACTAGTTCCAACGGTGCAAGAGATAAATTGATCAAATTGTTCACACATTTTTCATTTTCTTCAACATGCAATATTCTCATTGATTCATTTCTTGCACACTTGTTTTGTAGGCATTCATGGAGTATTCTCCACACAAAGCAAACCGAATGTTTCTAACACTTCAAAGTGTTTTGATGGAAGCTATGAAGGTGAAAGGATGCAACAAATTGAAGATTCCTCACATGAAGAAAGGAACATTAGAGAGAGAAGATCGGCTACCAACTTCTATCCCCTGTCAACCATCTTTGCTAGCTGAAGCCGACGCTACTCTTGCTGCATCAAACATTTAGAATGAAGCTAGTTAGCTTATGCACTCAATTAATAGAGACATCCTTGTAATGCGATTAGTTGTGTTATCTTACCGTTGCTTTGGCGTCATTTTTCCGGGCAGCGAGCTCACGTTCGCGCTTTTCGTCGAGCATCTTGAGCACGTGTGTAGGTAACTCGATACTATTGCCATGCATCACAACATTGTCCAGATCGGGAATGAAAAGCTCGCAGTCAAACTCGTTGAGGCCGTAAATCATGGCGCCGATTCTGTATTCCGCGTGGACGAGACCGCAACGAGAGCATAGCCACAATGACGAGTGCGCACGATTCCATGCTTGGCGGTCCTCATGGACAAGATGACAGCGAGCACATACAAAAGCACCCGGCGGCAAGGAATCTGGAACCATCTCCGAGTCCGGTGGCAAAGAGTCCGGCACCATCTCCGAGTCCAACGCCATCTCTGTGTCTGGCGGTGCCAACTCCGACGAAGCGAAGTCCGGTGGCAGCAGCATCTCCGAGCCCGACAACACCTCCGACAAGACCGGCGCCATCTTCATCTTCGAGTCCAGCACCACCTCCATGGAGCGAGCAAGCGGATCAGCCATGACCGCAGTGCGATGCGAGCAGCGGCGGCGAGCGCGACGAGAGCGGGGCCGGCGAGCTGCAGATGCTAGAACGACATCTTTTTACCCTCCGCCTTGTCACCCCCGTCGCCATGATGCTTGTATCCCAATAAGAGTATCGACAACACAACTTTCCAAATAAAATGAAGACGTTGGGATAAATCGGGCTTTTGAAAAGGTTTGGAAAAACCAACCCTCGAGGTCAGAGTCTTTGCGACATAAAATTGTTTTCAAAGAAAAGGGCTATTGCGGGTTGTCCTCGCCTATGTGGCCCGACTTCCCGTTACCCATAAGGACTGATTCCTAGAGATAGAGCTACCACACATACTAAAGTGCGGTCACACGAGTGGAATGGGACACTCCTGGCTAAGTACTTAGTAGACTTAAGGTGTGTGCGGAGTTGCTGAACATGGAAGCGCCATAAATATCGAGCGTATTATGGGTGCCTGAGCAAGGAAGTCGAGGACTTGCCTATGTTTGGTCTGGGACCCGTTCAGTAGATTACTGGCTGCCCTAGGAAAGTTCTGGAAAGGCTTTGTCGTGAACCTTTCCTATCGACGGGTGTGGACAGTAAGCTCGCATCGTGTGGATAAAGCGTGCCCCCTATGTAGAGGTTTGTTTAAGCTGTTCGAACAGCCATATCCACGGTCAGGGGCAGATGTGATGGTGATTTCTCCAACATATATTTGTTTGAAAACTTGTTTTTGAAACTTGGGTGAAACTTTAGGAAAGCGTTACCAGAACTGGCTGTGTGGCCGGTGGAAGACATGTGAAGTTAGGAAGAGAAATGATGCGAAGGAATTGTTGAGCCAGGGTGAACGTGCTGTTCGGGACAGTATGCTTCAACCTAGAAGAGTAGAATGGTGAAGGTGGAGAAGAGATTGTATTGTTGGGAAAAGTGAGATCTTTTGAAACTTAATCTTTCCTCACTTAGGCTTTTCAAAAAAGGTTTTCGCTCTTCCCTCTTTGCGAAAACAACCCTAGCCTTCCTTTCCTTTTCCTTGCATACACCACCTATTTCTCGTGGCTTCCAGAGTACCTCGTGTGCTCACCCTTGTTGTAATTATAATATCACCAGAACCGCTAGAAGCCAAAGACCCTAGTCTGGAAGCCTTCCTGGCATGGCAAAACCACTTTTGAAGGGTTTTAGGGTTTTATTCTAGGTTCCCAAGTAGTGCTTGTGGGTTGGGTCTCATCATCGTGTTTCCATTGCCTTTTCTGTTTGAAAGTCGTTATGAGCCAGGGTCTTGTCCGTGGCTACAACTACTGTAAGGACTCTATCTAGTATAAATAAAGCAGGTTTGCTGTAATCCACCAATGTCTTGTATGTATCAGCTTGGATTCCTAGGATTGGTACATCAATACAGGTAAAGGCATTTCACTCATGTTGATCTATAAGGTCAGTGGTAGAGGGGTGTTACAAATACCACATCCGACTCTGCATCCACATCCAACTATATGTATCCTATATCATATCCATTGTAATTTTGTGAATCATTGTTGTATCCTCACTTAGGATGGATTTGGATCGGATTGGAACAGATAATATCCACTCCATTAACACCCCTACCTTTATCGGCCATGATTTGCTCTTTTGCGGGGGCACTTTCAATGTTCTAAACAATACGAATACTAAAATCTGCATGTTTCCTTAATAAAATCATTAGTCCCTTAATTTGTCCATAATCGATCATCCAAAACTTATTAATATAAGGACCTGGATGCTCTTTAACCCCACATGTGGAGTCCACTTAGTTTGCCTTCACCTGTTAAAGAGCCCGGTCCACCTGATTTTCCATTGATCAATGTGAATCAATAGTGATACGTAGATTATAATTAACTATGTATTGCTTCAAGCTAGATTTCTTGGGTTGAATAATATTATCACTACCATTCAAATCAGTTAGGACCTGAATACATTATTAGCTGTTAGTGATTAATTATCACTATCGGTTCATACCGAACCAACAATGATGGGGTTTTCTATACAAGTGAATGTACATGTGCTTGGAGTTTTAGATTAACTTCACATGGGCAAATATAAATTCTAGTATATTGGATTTAATTCCTGTAAACACCATAAACTAAGCATTATTATCTAAAACATAAGTGTTGACTAATCAATAAAACATAATCATCAATGGGGATGAGGGCGCCGAGTGACGTTGGCTTTCTAGTCATGGACTACTCGCGGATATGGAGTTCACCCTTCGATCTCCCTCCAACACTCATTAGTCTAGGGTTTTTGGGAGTAGGAATACGTACGTGTAAGACCTTCACTTATGCCTGAGGCTGGCATATGTTCCAACACTAGTGTTATGATTGCTCATAGAGAATTACCACTAAATAGTATACCGTCCAACATAATATTGTAACTCCCTAGTAGATAGTGTCAGAGTAGGTAGATAGTGTTAGAGTAGTCCATATTAATTGCCTAGTCGATAGGTTAGAGTAGCTTCCTTACTGGCTCATTGTACTCAAGGCGACAAGCCTTATCTATTGATCAAGGAAAGAGACTTCTAGCCAAAAGGACATAGGGCTATTACCCTTTCTCGAGGACCTGAACCTGTATAAAAATCATCTCTCCTCTGTGTTTACTGCATATTCTTGTAGGTTTTGATATGAGCGATCCCAAGGTTATATGATTCTCGTAATCAGATTGACACTAATGGACAAATAGCACACCATATTTATTACCTAGTGAATTCTCAATATATTGATAATCTTGTGTCACAGTGTAGTCAGTACTGTAGAGTGGCCCATTTGTACCATCATATTAGTGCTAGGTTTTCCACCCGATGCAGATAGAGGGTTTCCCACATACCCACCTCAATGCCATTTCATAATAAAAAAATCAGCACTGACATCATCAATGGCTGCATTTATGAGTAATAAATAGTCCCAATTTTGTAATTTATGTGAACCGACACTATGAAGAGCCGGGCCACCAAGCCGATTGAGCAGGATAAGTCTCAGTTGCAAGCTATCGCAAGGGGCTACATAAGTATCAGCGCTTTCTTTCCCCTGCTTTGACTCTCTCCATGGTCGTCTTTCGATCATTTCTCTCCCACACCTAAAAAGTGAGTGAGCAACAATGACTGGCCAGTTGGGCGACACTGGCATGGCATGTGGCAAAGGTAGATGGCTTGGCGAATGATGATGGTGGCAACGCTGGCCTGGCACGCAACGGCTAGCTTAACGGGCAATAGTGGTGGTCTTGCAAGTGATGGTGACACCAATGGCTGCCTGGTCTAGCTGACAATGGCTGCAGTGATGGTGGACTGGCCTCCCCCTTGCATTGGTGGCTAGGCCACTGGATCTTTTGTCTAGAGGTTTAGGGCTAACGGAAGTGGCCTCAGACCTCACCGCAAAGCCTCCCTCCGTTGTCGCTCTCCACGACATCCCTAGCGGCCTGTGGTGGCAGCCTCGGTCTCCGACACGATGTGATTCACTTCATTCATGCACATTGTTTTTTTTTTGCTCTAAGCATTTTTCTTTAATAGGGATTGACTAGGGTATGGATTTGGGTGGCTGTGTGATGTTCATGATTTGTTCTTGCATTAGTCTTGATGAGCATGCATGACGATTAATTGGGCATATTGAATTTTTGGAAGTGGATTACGATTCAATTGTTTGAGCCAGCCTCCCCTTTTTTAGGCTCGTAAGTCGTAGGTACATCACATCAATGCTGGTTGATGAACTGGTGTTGATGTGCCTTCCCAACCGGTAATAACAAGGGGATTTGTAGCAGTGATTGAGAGATTAAGGTAGAATCCATATTATGAAGAACATCTCACGTGAGATGAAAATTGTGCGGGCACGAGGCCTGAAGAGTCGCGCCTGAGTGCGTGGGCTGGGCATACACGCCCGTACGCGCTTCTCTCTATCAACAAACAATTCCATGATGGGTTAAACCATGCAAACATGCATATGAGAGCTGATTTTATCCTAAAGTCGTCATTGCTCAATCAACAATGTCAAGTGTTTTTTTTATTAAAGCTAGTATTTAGTACTACTACATCCGTCCCAGAATGTAAGCATTTCTGAAAAGATGAGATATTTAATAGTACAATGAATCTATATAGAGATCTGTTCAGATTCATTGTACTAGAAAATATCACATCCTACTAGAATTAGCTTTATTCTGAAACAGGGGTAGTACTATAGTAATGGAAATCGAGCTCCTGATCCCTGTAAAAAAGTCCCACTAAGTTTGTTGGTCACATAAATAATTAGTAGGGATATATTTATACATATCCCTAGAACTTTGCAAGATCATGTGCTTCAAGGATTAAAAAGCGGGTGATCATGTCTTGATGCTGGTCCATTGTTGATGAATGCCCTTTTTTAATCTCCTCCGGGTGGGCCTCTTCTGTTCTTACTAGAAGCTCGACATGACGTTAAGTAGACGTTGTAGGATCGAAAACAAGAAGACAAACCAACTAGAGGGGGATGATAGTTGGAACACCAAAAACCAGTAACTTTTTGCGGAATAAAAATTACCTTGCCTCCGTCGCAATCCGGTCTGACCGCTGTGTCTACGCCGGTCTGACCAAGCCTACACCTCCAGTCTGACCGCGCCTCCGGTCTGACCGCACCGACGCCGGCGGTCTGACCGTCAGGGCTCTAGAACCGCTGCCAAAAACACGATATCGAAGAACTTGTAGATGTAGATCAACTTTATTGCTTCAATATGTGTTTACAAAGTGCAACCACAACGCTCCTCTCCAAAAACTCGAACTAAATCGAATCCTAGGATCAAACCTTAATTTTACAACTTGTCTCTTCCAAAGAAAAACGTTACATAAGAAGACACACCCCTCTCATATAAATACCCATAGACATGGCTGTGCAAAGCCATGAATCCTACTTGTATTAGAAGTCCTACTCCCTTAGGAATCCTACTCATACAAGTAAGCAACTCATTCTTTCTAAATTTGGACTCCTTCCAAATTTGACTCCGATCTCCATACGTACACAATCCCTCTTGTATACCATATGGATTCTCCAACTCCACGTGCATTATCCTCTAGCCTTTTAGTATCCCGCGTGATCTCTTGATCCTCTGGACATCAACTTCTCCCAAGTCGACTCCGATCCATCACCGACAATACTCTCTCAAGGTCTCAAGCGATATCTACACATGAAACAACCAAGAAACCATAACCGAGCACAAATTCTCACCAACTTGACTCATTGTTAGCACACAACAGTATTATCCACGAATAGAAACCATCAAGAAGTGATATCCAACAAGCAAACTTGAAATCCAAGAAATCAATCCGAAATCAACTCAAGTCGGACACAGTCGGTCTGACCGCCATATCCACGTCGGTCAGACCGGTCCGATAAAAATCTCCCGATTGCGTATTGTATCAGGCCGGTCATACCGCCGGTTCAACGTCGGTCAGACCGGTCCATCCCGAAAAACACTTCTCAACCAAAAATCCAAATATCTATCAAACCAAATTAATAACCAATTGATCATCACAAATTATATAATCAAAACCATTGATTTTACAGACGTTCCTTTCGGTGCATCAGTTGGATTTCCTGGTGGCCTTTGGTCCCAACAAATATTGATCATTAGGACCACTGACGAAATTATTACGTGTCCAATTAAACAATCATCTGCTGCTAATTGGCAATACATTTAGTTCAGATGTACTATATATGCTTTTAACAACACATGATTAATTAATGCGCTAGCATATCTATATTATATAAGCAGGTTGAAATGCTTAGGCTAAATGTTCCATTGGCTGGCTAGTTGATCTTATTAGTTCAACATATAACTACTTTATATAATACGAATGAAAGCAGCTAGCATGCGTGCACACCACCAGAACAATGGGCCGGAAACGGTCAGAAAAAATATTTCTAGGTGAACCGACAAAATTATTCGACAGAAAAAAGAGCACAGAGAAATTCAATTTTTTCTTAGGTTCCTATATAAAAATAGTTCTAATGGGTGTTTATGTGGGTGGCCCATACAAAAATTCCGGTGGCATCAGGTTTGTATGATACTATTTCTGGCATTCAACTGACAGAAAAAAGTGCTAGCACACCATCGAAAAAATTGCTTTCAAGCCCAAAAAATAACTGAATGCAATCCACATTGAATTTGAATTAGACAATGAACATAATTCGCATGCTTTGCCATGTACAAACACATCAAGTTTTCATACAAATGCATGGTTAGCAATAATGAAGTTCCATTAATTTATTCCAGTTCTAGTTCATCAACAAGCATGCCTGTGCTTTCGCCAGTAATGTAAGTCTGGGGAGCTCGTTTACAAGAAAATGTCTTCTAGCAGCAATCCAAGTTTCTCTGTACATTCAGCCTGACAGTGAAAGGGAAAATAAAGTGCATGTTGTTATGCATGAAGTACATGTAGTAGTTATGCTTGATAAAAAATAATTTAAAAATTGAAATGCTAATGTAGATCCAAAACCTAGATCAATTCTTTTGGAACATATTTGTATTTAAACTTTTTTATATTAAGAAAACATTAAATAATAATAATAATAATTAGAAAGATTATTGAAATGGAATAATTCTCCTTGTCCAACTTCTTTTTTTTTCATATTTTCAGTGTTTCTGAGACATGAAATCGTGTTCTTGTGAATAACCTGATTGGCAAATTTCATTTATTTTTATTATATGCAATATTTTAGTGTGTAATAGAGTTATATTCAAGCAGTTGCTAATTTACTCTGTTTTGCTTTAGCCTAGATTTATTTTTTTTTATATTTTGTATCGACTGTTTCTAAAGTTATTATAATTTGCCCCCATAGTTGATGAACAGAAAGAATATCCTTCTGCTTTGCTGAAAATTAAAGGAAGAAACCTCTTTGTGGTATTGTGTTTATTTGGGTAATGGACAATATCCAAATGGGGTCATCATATCAAAAGGAAGGCTTATGAATCCTCTGGATTGATGATACGTACGTATGGACCACGAGTCACATGGACATATACATGAACATGGATGAGCTCATCAATCCTAGAACACTTACCTTTACCGGAAAACATTTATACAAGTGCGACTATACAAGTTTCCAATGGCGTTAGCCAGCCGCATGTATTCTAGGGCTTGGAGAAATCAGGCGTAAAACAAGCCATCTATAGAAACCATTTCCACGTGCGGTTACCTTTTATAATAAAGGAAATTAATTAGGCCATGACTTGACATAAGCTAAAGTCAATTATTACAAATATTGTAGCTCATACATTATATAGTTCATAACAGAAAATATGACCACGAAATTAAATAAAGCACTACCATATAGATATATAGTTGCTAGAACTTCAAACTTCGGCATTCATATTGTATTGTATTCTTGTCCTAACGAAAGGGCCATCTACAGAAGCTTACTAATATAAAGGAGGCAGTCAGGAAGGGTACTCTGTTAATTCATGCATGCGGCGCCTCAACAACCACCCGATTTCTAGGAATGTCTTCAGGCTAGTGGATTGAACTGTAGATGATGTACGTCGATCAGATCTTGCAAAAATGTGAGGATTCACATGATCTCTTTTAGTTTGCACAAATATTTTTCTATATGTGATAGAAGATATGTAACCATGACACCAACAGATAAAACAAGGACTTTTGTTCAGCGTACGTTGCATCGTCCCTTTTACTAGATGAGCGAGACTGCACTTGCTACTGCTGATGATCTTTCAATTTGACGGATCCGTCAATATAGAAAAGAAATTGGTCGATCCGTCATTTTGATGCATATCCAATGCTAGCTAGGGAAACCGTGCGTTCTGATGATTTCAACTGCAAATTGCCAAATTGACATGTCATCATCTATCATGTCAATATCTGCACGGATGATCAGGACGTCGCTCTCCGTTATATATATGACAGCATTCTTTTGCCATTCCCCAGATGCAGAGACTTCTTGATCATTAGATGATAAGCTGACTAGGATAGCACCGGATTGACTGTTTGCAAGTTAAAACAAAATCTGCTCGACTTTTGCTTTTGTCATCGATCATATCATGATGATGCTGTATATGATATGGTTCACACATAGTGTAGCCTCCCATATATCAGCATTAATCTACTCTTCCGTGGAGTAGGCCCACGTAGACGTAGCATATCGCTTACACACATTTGTCCTCAGTTTGTGCAATTAGACGTTACCCATGATTAGGGATGAAAAACGTTGGTCGGAAAGTTGCCTCTTCCATTTTCATTTCTTTTTTTGGGAAACGGGAACGGAAACAGAGCGGTAGAGACGAAAACAAAGACGGTATTGCCATTGTGGAATTTCGGAAATAGGACATCGAAACGGAAATATATCGATATCGGTTAATAGCCGAAAATTTATGTCGAAAACACTCGACTATAACATTATATACTAAACTAGTGCATGAGTCCGTTAGCATGAGACCACGCAGTGCAGCATCGCAGTGGCATAGACGGTAGACCGGCACCAAGGTCAGCCCACACCCCTCACCCATCATTATTTTTACGCAATTATGTGTTAGTTTTGGTGTCCAGTAGTGTGGCACTTCTGATCACAAACAGCGAGCTGATTTGCTTGAAGGACGATAGGAGCTGATGGATATAGCCCTAAATAACATTTTGTTTTACAACCTAGACAACTTAATTAAAATGGTCTTTCATTACTACATACATACATATATATATACACACACACTAACCAAGCCGATATAGTATGATACGATGGGCTCATTTGGAATGCATGACTTTCATATGATTATATATTTTTACGAGAAGCAGTACATTTCCCTTAGGGCAAAGGTAGTTCAAAGTCTTGCAAAAGTGTGTCTGTATCGTCCAATTACAGGTATTCAGGCAGTGCCAAGCAAGCTGCACACAGTATTAATACAGTATTACTTAGCTCGATCCACTGAAGATTAAAAAGACATAGATATATAGCACCTTAAAAGAAAAGGCACGGATAGATAGCATATACCAAGACCTTGGAGATATATAGCACCTTAAAAGAAAAGGCACGGATAGATAGCATATACCAAGACCTTTCCAATTAACAAAGTATATCCAATCCTCCAGCTTTCTTAGTGCACGTCCATGTTCCTGGCGATTACCATGTCCCCTACTGTCTCTCATGCTGCCATACTTGTTTACTTAATGACGTCGTGATTTGCTCTTATACTTGTTTAACTGTTTGATTAAACAACCAGAAAAGTATGTGCATGCATGCATGGTCCAGTTGATGTGTGTCGCAGCTTTGCAATGTTCATGCATGCTAATGCATGCATCAGCATTTTGCTGCTTAATTTAATTTAATTGATTAATTAGCCATATATGGTATGGAGAGGCACAAAACTGTAGCTTCTTTGCATATTAAATTGTGAAGGCACGCTAGACGATGCACGAGGTACCCACAATTGCAGGCCGGGCATGCATGCAAGCAGAGACATGGCAGCTAGATAGGTTCACAAAGCGATCGAAAGGGGAAAACTCTTAGGGCTTAAGCCTTAAGCCCAAGATTCTAAATCTCCCACTATAACTACCGCTATAGCCCGCTATAACTATTTGGAAAGGATTTCGCTAACCAATATAGCTTGATTTAGCCCGCTATTAGCCGCTATAGCTCAATTTAGCTCGCTATTAGCTGTTTGGAGGAGGCAACTGCTAAACGCCTTAGCCCGCTATTTAAAACCTTGCTTAAGCCATGCAAAGATGAAGTGGAAATCGAGTTTAGAGGTGACAACTTGATCGAAATTGACTTGAATGGAATCCACGAAAATAATATTGGTGAGAATATCTTGTTCCTACATCTTGTTTCAAATACAGCTCTCTATTTTAACTTTGCCGAGTTCTCGTACAAAATTCATTCTCTGGCACAATAAGTAAATTTGTTATGTGCGTCAGCGTCAGTTGGAAAAACAGCATCTCATGTTTTACCATATGTCCATATCCATAAACCACATTTATCTTCCATATTTGTGCTCTTGACTAGCCAGCTTTAGGTACTGAATACTATCATTGTCATACTAGGGTATCGTTAGGCTGTAAAAAGGATGAATTTTTTAACCTGCTTTACGTTTGGAATTTGAGTTGGTGCTTTCAGAAAATAATATATGCAAATTGAAATAAAAATTGAGGGAAATTATGAATATGTGACTAATATATATTGATGTGTCTATACATTTTTCTTCAATCTTTCATATAACATAGGATATATTTCATTCAGTAATAAAATTACACCTGGACAAGACAAAAAAGAAGATAGCATCAACATACCATCCTACTCCTGATAACAAATTCTTCAATAACCGAGACCGCAACACAACTATGGTAGACACTCAACAGCAACACCTTTGAGAGGGAAACGGCTTTTGTCCGTCGACACCATCCAAACTGTTAGAGTTTACGTCGAATATCATTGAGACAACGCCATCAAGAAAATGATTGCCGAACAAGTTAACGTTTTACCGAGAGTGGCCCCTCAACATCATGCAATTGTCACAGAGGAAGTTAGTACCCCCGCCACAAGGGTCATCGAAAAACACACCCAACTATAATTAATCTTGACCTCTAATTAATCAGCGATTAATCTTTTCAATCACATGTATCAGAAGAATGAGATATATTGAATGGAGGAGTTACAGTAGGCCAAATGTGTTAGACCCACGTACCGGATCAAAACAGTCACCAAGTCTGCACAATCAAGGGCGCCATAGCCATGGCACAACATCGGTACCTCGCTGACCTAGCTAGTGCTCGACTCCTGTTGGCCATAGCTAGAGCTACGTCTCACCTAGTTGGACTATTATTGGTGATGTCCACTGCAAAGCTATCCACTGCTACAAAACCACAAAATAACCCCCTAATGTTGATCGGCAAAGGTTAATGGTGTCTGCCATGCCTTGGAACAAATGGGACATGAACGTTCGATCCTAGCACACATGATCGATGCAATCTAGTATAGGTCTTCACCCTGTGGCTAATTCAAACAAATCAAGTTCCATCGTGTGGCCTTGTTGGCAAAGCAATCGAACCCTTCGGATCATCCATAGTCAACACCTCCAAAACAGAACAAACATAGCAGTGATGATGGTAGTGGTTAAGGGCTTATTCCCTAGGGTCCTCCCGTGGGACACAACCCGAGCAGAATGTAGCTAGCAGCGGTTGGTTACCTTCACGTTTTTTCACTAATGCAGTGGATATATATAGCAACTCGCCGTTATGTATTCTTGAGAAAAATAGATTGTGGTGCAAGGCCCTCGTTTTCACTTCTTAATATGCATTCCAAGGATACAAATAACATTTTACAAGAAAAGAACAACTAATCGTCATGACACTTCACTGATCAACATGTTAATATTTTTCTCCGATTAATAAATATAAACTAATAAAAAGACTTGATCCACGGGAAAGACAACCCCACTATAGAAGAAACATCAACCAAAGTAGGTCGAAAAAGTCACAATCTCTGGCTCCTCGATCACCACGTGGATTTGTTCCGCATGGTTTGGGTGTTTACCCGTGCATTAATGTTCCTGCTCTAGGTCATTTCTTAATACCTGTTTTATAACACTAGATCATTTCTTAACACCTGTTTTATAACTAATGGCCAATGAGAGTGACATTTTTAAAACTAATTCTGAAACATTCACTCCAGAGGGGAGCCAAACGTAGAGGCTAAAAACATTAGAACCTCGCAAATGAAGTGGAAGCAATAACCTTGTTTTTTTAAAAAAAACATAAATGTTTTAATTTTTGTGTTATGGGATGTAGAATATGACTAAAGTTCAAGAAAAGTATTAGTTTGTTTCCTTAAAAATATTGGTTCGCTTCAAACTTTACTGAACGCTTGAGAATATTTGATCAGTAAGAGTAGATATGCTCATATGCACAATCACAATTTGGAACATCCAAAGATCGAATTGCCCACAGAAAAACAATTTGTGCATCATTTGTGCAAAGGCAAATATGGCTAGGTCAAAGTAAGATCCGACAATGCCAATCTTTTCCACAAATTCTCCTTTACCAGAAGTAACTCTGGGTGGACTGAAACGATCTGTCAGTCAATCACGATAAACATATTTATTCCCAGGCAGAAAAAAAAAATAGTGGCCACAAATTGAGTACATATGCAGAAGATGCATTAGTCTAGATTACTAATTAGAAAAGAATCTCTTAGCTCCTATGAGTCACTTTTCTGACTCTGGTCTAGTTATAGTCCTTTTTGAACGACAAAAAGGTGAAGGATTACTCAGCTGTTTCCTTCATGTTTCCTAGTTAGTCTAGATACCAAAGGATAATGCTGGTAGGCGGTAGCTGGTTCAAAAAATTTCTCACATTACCTACTGGATTAATGCTCATGGTAACTGAAGATGAACAACCATGAGCTAACGTTTTGGCATGTGTCCGCAACTAACACGAGCATTCAGAGTATGATGAATCTGCAGTTAATCAATTCAACAAAGGTATACAGGCTTTGAACGGTTGTAACAGCAACTGCTGATTGACCCCCAAAGGTTTGCGATATGGCTATAGACTCAGTAAAGTGTTTTATTTTTTTTTAGCATTTGCTGACACAATTATAAAATAAACTCATTATAAAATAAACTCTCCCATATTTACAGAAATGATTATTTTGATCATTGCCAATATAACATTCCCATGCCTGAAAATTCTGCCATGGACGACAATGGTCTTGCCACATATTCAAAATTTTATTAGAAAATATAAGGATTGTCGGATGCACGACATAGGGTAAGGACAAAATAGGGCGTTGTTGTAAAGATTATAAAGGCTAAAGATGGATCATCACCAGAGAGAGTGTAGCCGCAGATGCGCAGCACATCTGCACCGCTAATATGCAATCCTGTCAAAGCAGGCTAATTAGGCACCGGACTACCAAGCTACTACCAGCTTGTTAAGATAAAAAGCACACAGTCGGCGCAATTTACTTTCGTCGTGTAGACTCAGTACAGTGAGTAGCTAGCTAGACGAACTATCCAAAAAATCTCGAGTTTTATTATGTTTATCATCAAGACCAAAAAAAATTAATTAAGCTCATCTGATAAATTGATTTAGCTTAAACGATTGATTTAATGATGCGTATGGATATGAAAAATAGAAATAGCCACGGGCTTGAGAGTTTTGTATGGAGATGATGACTGTTGATCTCCGAGCACGAATAAGAGTAAATTACACGAAACCGTAGGTTTTATGGTCTAATTTTTACAAAACCATATAGTAGTTTTGGCATGTGGTATATAACCCTATGTATTTTGGTATTAGTACTAGTGTTTCACGAAACCACACAATAAAAAAACTCCACCTAAATATGATATGTATGTAAAATATTATTTAATCCATCATATTCATGCAAGCATATAAGAATTTTATTTCCATACCTTATCATACTATAAGTTTTTTAATCTACATATCAAATTTCGGTAGAATTTGCTAATTTTGTGGTTTTGCGAAATACTAATACCAGAATACCTGGGGTTATATGATACATACCAAAATATCTGTGGTTTTGTGAAACTTAGACCATAAAACATGGGGTTTTGTGCAATTTACTCCATGAATAATGATATAGAACATGGATGTCTATATAATCTATAATCTATGTATGTAGTATTTATACAATGTACTCCCCCATCTAAAAAATATAAAAAAATAAGATCTAGATCCTTATATTTTTACTTGAGACAGATGGATTGTAATACTGGGTCATCTATTTAAATATTTTAAATTTGTTTAAACAATTTGATTTAATTTTAGTCAAGAGTCAACATGTACAGTGTGGTATAGACGTTGCACCCTCCGTCTCACATGATAAAACGGGAACACCGTTGGTCCCATAGGATAAGACGTATGCATATTTTAAGACCTAACTATTGAAATATTTGATAAACTATTAGTTTAATAAATTAAAATTTATTTGATGAAAATGATATCAATGGACTGACTTTTTAATTTACTTTCTATTGGTTATTTTTCTATTATTTATGATTTTGTTGCCACAAACGATGCCGTATAGGAGAGATTAAAAGATTCATTTTTAAGCTTGTGCCAAGTTCAACTATACAGTGGATGGAGGGAGTACTAAAACACCGTCTATAAATCAAGAGGCGGTAATCTTCTCTCTTTCCTCTATATCATAAAAATTCTTACGCCAATTAATGTCATCTTATATCTTAGACGCTAACATTGCTTTATTGTTCATGCCCTCCAAGAAATGTGCATAGCAAATAGAGAAAATATTTAGCTAGCTGTGTTACCCCCAGTTGAGAAGCCATTTATCTGGAAACATGCATATATTGCCGCATTTGCTGAAGAACCTAGCAAGATTCCTACATTAAATAATGCAGAAATCACTAACCAATTTTAGTTAACAAACACAAAACTTCCAAGCTGAAAACACACACGTGTGGCTTCCCACAAACGGTAGCCATTTTCCTGGTGCAACTGCAGATGCTTTCACACGTACGTTGCTCCCACTCTGCCCGGTGAACCGGCTGAACAATATGTGCAAAGAGCATCCTCCATTTCCTAGCTTCCTCACATGGGCTACCTACCATGCACGTAGCAATTAGCATAGCCGAAGCCACGGCAACTGCAGCTGGTCAGGCAGAGAATGCAGCAAGTTATGGAAGAAGAAGTCGATATTACCCTGCATGCAGAGGAAGCAACCACCACCAATACAATTTGTTATATAAAGCGACTCGTCTCGTCAATCAATCCCCAGCTCACAGCTTTTTCTCCCCCTCTCTCTCTCTTTCTCTCTATCTCTCTCTGTCAACTTCCAAAGGCTTCAGGCAAGTAAAGTAAGGAATTATTGCCCAATTAGCTTAACTCAACCCTCACACCTAGTGCTGCTGCTCACCCCAAGCTAGCTTTCCTACCCACCTTCCCCTGCTTCCCGCCATCTATAAATACTCACCATCCTCCTGCCTATCTCCCTCCCCCTTCCCTCCTCCCACAACTCAATCTCCCCTTCACCGATCGATCCATCGCCACTCGCCACGACAACAATGGCATTAGCATTGGCGAAGTCATCCATGGCCTCGCTCTGCGCCCTCCTCTGCATCCTCGTCGCATTAGGTAATAATGCTCGTGCGTACCAGACACACAACAACTATGCCAACGAACCAAACAACAGAATATATAATACCAAATATTTCTCTAAAATATATGTAAATTATTTATTATTTTTTCTGTGGGTGTAGAGGTGGGGGTGGGGCGGTGCGGGGCGTCGCTGGGGATAAACTACGGGCAGGTGGGGAACAACCTGCCGTCGCCGGCGCAGGTGGTGTCGCTGCTGGCTTCGCTGAGAATCGGCAAGGTGAGGATCTACGACGTGAACCCGCAGGTGCTCGCGGCGTTCGCCGGCACGGGGATCGAGCTCATCGTCACGGTGCCCAACGACCTGGTGCAGCCGATGGCGTCCAGCCCGGCGCAGGCACTGCAGTGGGTCACCTCCTCCGTCCGCCCCTACTTCCCGGCGACAAGGGTCACCGGCATCGCCGTCGGCAACGAGGTCTTCACCGACGACGACGAGGCACTCAAGGCCAGCATGGTGCCGGCGATGAGGAACCTGCACGCCGCGCTGGCGCAGATGGGGATGGACGGGTACGTGCACGTGTCGACGGCGAACTCGCTCGCCGTGCTGGCCAGCTCCTACCCGCCGTCGCAGGGGAGCTTCACGCCGGAGGTGGCGCCGCTCATGGCGCAGTTCTTGAAGTTCTTGGCCGAGACCAATGCGCCGTTTTGGATCAATGCGTATCCTTACTTTGCCTACAAGGATGATCCTACCAGGTAAATTGCATTGAGTTTAATTATAAGCACTCGCTTTCTTTTTTGGCCTTTGGTTTTTCTTTGGTTGTTTTGATACTGTTTTTTTGACAAAACATGGTTATTCTAATTGCATTATCGGAAGTAATAAAAATTAGGCTATGTTAAGGAGTAGATTTTAGAGCTGAGCAATCTACAATTTTGTTTGCATTGTATAATTAATCAAGCCGGAAATGACGTTATTGGGAGCAGAGCAGAGCTTTCTGTTTTTGAAGATTATATTTTCTCCTGTATAGTGAAGCGGTTAGACTCACCATAGACAAACACGGTCAAAATTAACCATCGATCAAAAACTAATATGCTTAGTGTTCGCCTGTTGTTTATAGGTCACGCACACGTGGTCAACATTTTTGCCCGGCCTACTTTACACCAAACTTCATGTTCTATTTATTTAGAAAGGCAGAATGGTAATTCATCAAATTTGAAAGATAAAAAAAAAGATACTAGAGTGGATCTACCTAACTAGTATCATGCAGACACACAAGGAACATGATCTACATTTACATCACAAACTTCCTTCCTATTATACATGCTGCCACCCTATCACAACACATTTTAGCTGCATATCATCATTTGGCCTTGTCCATATGAAATATAAATAATTTGCCAGATTCTAGCTGCCTGAAAATTTATAATTTATTATTGGCTCGTGACACATGTATCACTACTAATGCAGGGTATCTCTGGACTATGCGTTGTCAAACCCATACCACGTCGGCGCGATCGACCCCTACACCCGGCTGCAGTACACGAGCATGTTGTATGCGCAGGTTGACGCGGTGTCGTTCGCGGCAGCACGCCTTGGCTACAACAACATTCCGGTGTACGTGTCGGAGACGGGTTGGCCGTCGAAGGGCGACGCCAATGAGGTGGGCGCCACCGTGGAGAACGCCCGTGCCTACAACCGCAACCTGCTGATCCGGCAGGCGGCGAACGAGGGCACGCCACTGCGGCCTCGGCAGCGGCTGGAGGTGTACTTGTTTGCGCTCTTCAACGAGGACATGAAGCCTGGCCCAACGTCGGAGCGCAACTATGGCCTCTACCAGCCTAACGGCCAGATGGTCTACAATGTTGGCCTCGTGCAGCAGAGCACCTCCGCAGCATCACTCTCCCTTGCCACGTCGCCAGCAACCAGGATGGTGAGTAATATAACTGCTCCCTTCATTCCAAAATAAATCTACGAACCTGAACAAATGCGTGTCTAGGTTCATTGCTAGAAGTTGATTCGTTTTGGAATAGAGGGTGTATTATTTTTGCGTATTTATCTCTCGTCTAGTTCCACTATGTCCATATATGAAGTTAATCCATGCGTGAATTTATTTAAAAGTTAAAACATGTGTCTTACAATATAAAACAACGGAATAGATTTTGAATTTTAGCAGAAAATAGAGTTTATATATACAGTAAAGTAATATAATCCTCTATTTAAGTGCAATATAAATAAGATATCTCACCCTAATAGTCCTATATCTATATGGTAGCCCCCACTCCATAAATTTCGAGAGCTAACAAGACACACACACATATGCACGCACGCACGCACACAGGTTCAAAAAACTTGGAGCTAGAAATGTGCCAAAAATAAGAAGACGGCACCTCCCAAACATTCAACAGGTACGTGGACCATGTCAAAGTTGCAAGATCACAAAGACAGAAGCACTCGACTGGTCACTTTCGTTTGCGTGGAGAAGATTGCATCCTTGGCAAGTAATCAATAAGCCAGAGAAACTAATGTGTCCTATGCAGCAGTTTTTCGTTGACCTAGCTGAATTGCACACTTATTCTTTCCCTTGTTATCACTTAAAGTGATAACTGATAACACGGCTAAGATTATCAAGCCATCCCAAAAGTTAAGTCAGAAAGGAGATATTATGATCTTCTTTACACAGTCGATTTCACACTGCCAAGAGATTATAGAATGCAGCACAAGTCAAAATTGTAAGGCCGTCTTATTTTCTATGGGGTCAGCAACAAGGAGGAGATTTGTTATTCTTTGTGCGTTTGTGCACACAAGAATAACTTCAAAGTGCTCCCTTTCGCCGTGCTTTTCTCAGCAATTTTAGGATCGTTTTTTTTAGAATCGTTTGGGGGCAAACTGTAATGATTGAATAATCGGAGTTAGGTGTATATGCGATTCTTCTTAGTAACAGAGATTAGTTGTAGTGGACTAAATGATGGTTAATAATTAGTCCTACAAAATCACCGAAAGGTATTACATAATTAATATTTTTTGTGGAATGGCGGAGGCATCAATTCTTGATTACTCCATACTCCATAGAGAAAACCTAGAAATCCTTCTATAATCAGTAAAGAAAACTGCAGAACATTTAGGGTAGATTCTGTTTCATGGTATACAGTAAATTCAGTTAAGGTAGAATCCATGCAACTTTTTTGTTCAAGGCTACAGAAGTAGTACTACTCTAGCCACAAATATTTCCTATTTTGTGAATAAGCTTTATCTAACAAAGTATGCATCATCTTTTATGGTGCAGGATGCCAAGAAGAACTTTGCCGGCCTATGTCTTCTCTCATCCTTGGCCATCCTACTTGTCTCCCAGGCTTTCTTACTGTGATAACAGTGCCCAAATGCAAGCTCAACATTAAGGAAGAGCTTTTGGCACAAGCAAAAATGGCTTGACTTCTGTAGACCAAAAGCCTCTCCAAGACCAACGGGCAGATGCACCATTTCAAGGTATGGACCCCCTCTTACCCCAATTGCCATCTTATCCTACATGACACAACCTCCTTTGAAACTTTTTATCCCCAAAACCCCAGCCAACCAAGATACAAAGGCTCTTTTTTTTCTCTTTCACATGTCCAATGAAAAAAAAAACATCAGAAAAAGTTGGGGTCATACATAGAGATCATAACATGTACAACACCATAAGACAATCTAAATACTTGGTTATAAGGGCTCCTCTTTGATTTGCCATTGCAGGAGGCAAAAGGAAACCTAAAGCTAGCAGCTGTTGCCCAGAGGAAAAGCTGGAGGAGGCCGCTTTGGGATGTGGAATGCACTATCTTGGGGATGGCACAGAGTGTAAATAGTGATTAAATTTAATTATATGATATGTGTGACAAGCCCATTTTGCGTCACACATGGACATGCACTTTATTCCTTAAATTATTTATTTTTCTTGCAACAATGGAGAAGAGAAGGGAGTTAAACAAAATCAAATGGAAATATTCTGAGAGAGATGTGGAGAGGAGGTAATGGAGAAAAAGGGGTGGCATATGTTGCTTCGGAGATTGGCTTTCGGAGGTCTGCCTTTATTCTCTTTGCCCTGCCAAACTGTGGTTGGGGCTTTTGGCAATGCCGATGTACATATGTGATTGATTCGTTTAATTATTTGTTGGAGACTCCCTGTAGCTGATGACCAGTTGATGTGAGGGGTCAGCCACGGATGTAAATAGCTGGAACAGAAAAAGTCATAACTATGAGGATGTTTATTGCGTCGTACAAATATTTATAACTTGTCTGAGATTTATATTATGAGATATTATTATTTCTCTTAAGTTTCTATTTCTAGGTATACCTACTCTACAGAATCAGTGGTAAGACGATGTTTTAACTTGTAAAAATTGCATGTGCGTCCCTCAAAATTATAACACGATCCACTGTGTATCCTTGAGATTTACTCGATCCTACGCATAAGTTTTCACTTTTATCGCTGGCATACATTTTCCCAGGGGCACAGCCAGGGGGTGTGGAAGCTTCTAGGCCTCCCTCAACATCCCAGTAACTAGGCTGTTAACGAGCCGAGCTCGATAGAATCTCGAGCCAAGCCTATTTCTTCTTAAGCTCTTAAGTAGGCTCCTGAGCTTGACTCGAGATCATAATAACATACAATAGATGATATTTGATAGATAAAAAATATTTTTAAATTAATTATATTAGAAGAAATGGTAATTAAAAAATTAATATATGATACCAATGCTTACCAGTTTATTACGTGAATATATAGTGATTTATAGATAATTCACTATCTTTTATCAAATAAACAAGAAAAATGCATGTAATGTCTCGCGATTAGCACGAGCTCGACTTGACCAAGCTCGCGAGTCTAACCTGTGGCTCGAACTCGGCTCATTAAGAGCTCGAGCCGAATTCTAGTCGAATCTGAGACAAGCTCGAGCAGCTTGCGAGCTCCGAGCTTTTTTGATAGCCCTACCAACAGTAATTGACGCCCCTGCTACCATACACCTTGGGATGAAAACGGCCGGAAATGGTCGGTAAACGGACAAACCATTATCACATCCATATTGTTTATCGGAAATGAAATCGGAAACGGTAAGCCGGGAATGAAAACGGTATCGGAAATACGGAAATAACGGAAATGGAATTATTCGGCAGTTAACATGTCGGTAACGATTGGAAGACTCTAAAGCGATAATTCATTTTGAAAATAAACTATATAAATATTAAATTGATAATAAGTTTAGAAATTCACTATATGTGATAGGTCAATAGACCATAATAAAAACAAGATACGCAAATAGAAAAGTGTGTAACATAAGACAATACATAAACGATAGGTCACATCCATTTGTGGGGTTGTCACCATGTGAGAGGAATCATAGCTGAGAAGTTGATTTTGAGGTTGGGCTTACGAAAAACTGTATTTTTCCGTATTCATAAACGGTAATTACCAGAATAATACCGTTTACCGTCAAAATGGTCGGTAATTAGTAAAATCATTTCCGATACCATTTTCATATTATTTACCATTTTCGTTTACCGTTCCGTCAAAACCATTTCCATTTTCTACGGTCGATAATTTTTGGAAACGATTGCCGGTCGATCGGGAATTTCCGTTACCACTTTTACCCCTACATACACCTCCCACGTACAGGTATAAGCTAATGAATCCTGCTGCAAGCTAACGAAAGAAAAATTAGAGTCATGCCATTACTATTTCTCAAAATTAGAGATATATCATCCTGATCCACATGTCATTGACTCACGTGGATCCTACTTGTCATTAACTTAAGGATGACATATCTACAATTTTGAAAAATTGTAATGGCATGGATCCAATTAGCCCGCTAATGAAATAAACACTATTACCAATGAAGGGAACACTATACTAGTATACTATACCATAGTACCAGCAATATTTGCCTGGAAAATTGACATTGTAACCAACAGTCCACGAACTAAACTTCATTAACTTTTACCCCAACTACTTAATCAAAAACCTGGATTAATTGCATAGTAGTAGTGCAGCCTCACGAGGCCGTGGTATAGCTTACTGAACTTATTCCTCACCAAAACCGTGTTAAATTTATATACTTAGGGTAAAGTATAAATATTTACTTCTCGGCTTCAATTAGATTTTTAAAATATTAATTAGCATTTGCAAGATAGATAGACCTTATTTTGCCAAGTTTATTTTTATTTCAAATTGTTTGTCAGTTTTTTTTTCCAAGCTCGAATGATATTATTATACCTATCAAGTTGACCCCTTACAGTCATATCCATTAGGCTTCCTTCAATTGAGGGGTTAGTTTCTAGGGAAAATTACCGTTTAGTACGCATGGAGGCAATATTGTTACTTGAGTAAATTGTTTAGCACCGTACTTGATAAATTTAAGTGTTGAGGAGTGCATCTTATGTGAATTTATGGGACTAGAATAGAAAATGTAAAATATATTTTAAAAAAAAATTTCATTGGCATCATATATATCCAACCAAAACATAATTTGAAAATATACAATGGATCCGTATAAAACATCATAGTTTGCTACTGGACACTTACTAGTCCAGCCTAGAAGGCCTCAGACACTTGGCCAACCAAACTGGACGACCTACAGACCTGCACCAGCTCAGGAGCACCTCGGCCTGCTAAATTTCCACCCCTACCTGCTTATCCCCATCTAATGAAAGACTCCACTACTCGAGTCGCTTCAATTTCAAAGCACCCATTTAGAGATTCTTGTGTCCAAAAGTCCAGAACAATCAAGTGTGATCATCATATATTCATATAGCATAGTATCCATATCTTTTTATTGCATTTTATTGTGGCAAAAAGGATTAACAAGTGCATTCTACAGCAGCTACGAGCAAAGCATGCCTCATATTCACAAACAGCACCAAATGCAGTCTCTGACTAATGTGGTGATAGAACTCACACGAAGACCATGGTTTTCGCGAGTTCAATGGCCCTCTCCCTACCAAAGAGCTTCTCCACGATGGCGAGCGAGAATTCCATAGATGTGCCTGGACCTTGGCTAGTGATTAGGTTGCCATCAACGACAATTCTGTTTTTGCATTCACTTTGGTCAGAAAGCTTGCTCCACATAGCAGGAAAGGATGTAGCCTTCTTCCCCTGATGCAAAAACATGTTCTTTACCAGTAAAAAAATGCCCTCCCAGTGGGAAAAAGTTGAGCATTTTTGCACCAAAAAAATGTATGTTCATTGAATATTATATACAGCTGTACCTTCAGCAGGCCATGTGGTTCAAGCGCAATTGCTGGGGAGGCACATATTGCTCCATATAGTTTGTTCGCCTCAGCTTGCTTCTTGATCAAACCAATCAGTTTATCTGAATTTGCATATGCTTGGGATCCACCAAGACCACCCTATCAAAAACATGGAAGGTCATATGAATTACGTACTAGTTAATTGAAATTAATATTAAGTATAATTGTCCCTTAAAATACTTCTTGAAGTTCGTTTTTTTACCTTGCATTCAAGAAAAGTTAATTTTTAGTCTCAAGTTCCAAACTAGACAAATACCATAAACCCCAATCCATTATCCTTGTTAATATTGCAGTGGTTTTTTGCAACTGCATACTTCTCTAATATACATGTTTTGTTGATGTCAACAACCCTAGCTGAGTATGCATCAACTAAACTGAACTAATAGTTCAAATGAGCAAAAGCTACGACCATGTCAACCAAATCCAGCATGTTAGAGTTTATTTGTCTGGTTTCAGAAGTCAAGGGTGAAAAGTATTCGGTTTTTAAGGTTATTAAGGTCAAAATTGAACTCCATTCTTGGAGAAGGCCTAAAATGGACTTTAACCCGTTGATGAACTAACTTACAGGTAACAAAATGAGATCATATTGCTGCGTAAGAGCATCATCAAACAGAACATCAGCAATCATCTTCACTTTCCTGGATGCAACAACCTCCAAAGTTTCCTCCAATGACGCAACAACAACATTTGCTTTCGCCCTTCGGAGGATGTCAATTATCATAGTTGCTTCCATCTCTTCTGTCCCATTAGCAATTGGTACAAGAATCTGCAGCACAGAAATAATAAGTTCAAACTTGTAAGTTGTTATCTATGTCTGCCAGTGATAAAATAGCAGAGAGCAGACAAGCAACAATGGTAAGTTCACCCGAATAATCACATGCAACATCAATTCTGCCAAATAACTCAGAAATAGAACTTCAAAATATCTGGACAATAGCTACTATGTTTTATCCTTTTTTTTGCGGGGTACTATGTTTTATATCTTTAATCATGTGCAATACATTAAAAGAGAGAAAAATATATCATAACTCCTATTCCTCCTTCCATATGTGTATTAATCCAGCTATTAATACCGTATTTATCAAATAAACTCTTGAAAATAACTGATAAGTGATTAAGCATCACTAAGAACACGGTGAATGAAAAGAGTTAAATATGGAGTTGATTTTGCCATCTCAAGATGACTTGCCTTCTCTTCTTGCCAGTTAAATTTGCATAGTTTAACATATACTACCCTATCCTACCTCTTGGTATTTAGGTAGTTTTATTTTAAAAAAATTCCTACTTACACCACCCAACAAACATTGTTTCTAGAAACATATCCTTCTGTCCTGCTATACTGCATATTTCTCTTTTAATATTGTCACCACGAACAATGGTGTGAAACAAAAGCAAATGAATGTGAATGATATACAGCACAGATAGTTTCCATAATGAACATTACATACCTGATGTGCTTCACCAACATTCCAACTAGTTGAATTGAACTCTTTGATTGAAAACTCCACACCATGTTGAGGACGCATAACCTTAAAAGATATAATCAATAAATTAAATGGAAATATCATCCGTGAAAAATACATTAACCCTACTGAAAAAAAAAAGAAACACACCGAAATATACCACACATCGAATTACAAGTAATGCAGGTACTCTATAAACAGAGCTCATTCAAGGAATTTTGCAGGCCACTCTAATAACATGTTCCACAAGGAATAGTGGAACAGATCAAAAGCTCGCCAAGTGGGTCCTCTATATTGTCTAAATGGCAATACTTTTTCTAGGTTAAACATAAACAATAATACCTTAAGAGTCAGACATCGAACATTTCATCATACTTCCCCAAGGAATAAATACTAAGGCGTTGACTTCTTGTTCTCAAGAATGACATCAAACAGAAGCAAAGTTGCATGGAACAGGTGTGAAATTTAAGATTTGAGGGAAATGATTTCACAGTCATGACAAGGTAAACCTCTCTCAATCAATACATGATGAAGCATAAAATTGCAAACAAATGATGAACATAAATCTCATCCCTATAAATCAAAACTCTAAATTACGAGTCAAAACAAGCAGAAAGCACTTCTAGGCTAGTAATAGACCTCCAAGACACCAGCATGAAGTTTTCAGAAATGCACAATACAAATATTAACCTCTAGATTATTTTCTCAGATACAATTCTGTAATAGAAATACAAGAAAATGCATTGTTGAGACATCAGAGTTGGAATTAGCTCAATTTACAGAGTTATAAGCCTTTAAACAATTCTCGAGAAAACAAGTCAGAATCAATTGGAAAGGAGAAAAGCTATCATCTCCTATCAGATAAATTCCTAATTCATCTTTTGGAGACAACTGTATGCAATCAAATGTTCAAAACGATTCCTACCATCGGGCCAGCAACTTCATCAGCCTTTTCTTTGCCATATAGTTGTTCCACCAAAACAACAGAGTACTCCATGGCTGTTCCTGGTCCACGACTGGTCACACAATTCCCATCAATCTGCACCCTTGATTCTACAGCATTCACCTCAGAAGGAAGTTTATCCATGAATGAAGGATAACAAGTTGCCTATCACAGAAGGTAAAATAAGTTTCAATGTCAAGAATTAAAAAGTAACAATATTGTGTACATGGGCGTCAATTATTGGTGAAAAAGACCACCTTCAATCCATTGAGCAAACCCCATGATCCTAGAGCCACAGCTGGTGCAGCACATATCGCAGCATAAAGCTTGCCCTTTCCTGCTTGCTGTTTAACCATGTTCTCCAAAAGTTTGCAGTCTCTAAGATTGGAAGACCCTGGCATACCTCCCTGAACAAAACAAAACCCAAATGTATCAAAACGTCAGATAAGAATAGGAGGAAACCATGGACCATGGACCCTTTTTTAGACAGATTGAAAATATTGATCCCCCCCCCCCTTAGACATGTATAACAGCAAATGGAGCTGAAGGAGTAACAGATGAGTAGCATGGTTCATGAAAACATACATGTACATAGTAAGATTTGAGATGGCTCATATTAATCTATTTGGATAATATATGCTGGAAAAAGTCAGATTTGAGATGGCTCTAATGCAAATCATATCACTATCCAATCATTAGGCTACAGATACGAATATTATCGAGCACAGAAAGCTTAAAAATTCAGTAAATTAATGTTATTCCTGAACTCTGTGCTTATGCCTACTAGTTTTAGGAAAGCATACAGACCATTATTACTATCCATCCTTAAATTTTAAGTGTTCCATAGCTGAGAATGGCGAACCAGCTATGTCATTGATAAATGATACACAGTATCCACCACAACACCATCCACAATAAAAGATAATCAACCACTAAATTTCAGCTCGTGCTGTCTTTAGTATTGATGATACTGGAAATGGCATCTGTTACGAGCAAGGATTTGAGGATGAAGAAATACAAACAAGATTATACTGGAAGAAAGTAGCAGGGAATGACCCTGGACCTCGACACTGTGACAGGACCTAGATTGATGCCGCGCCGAGGAGACGGGACCGGTGGACACTATGATACCTCAATCTAATGCTTGCCCCCAACCTAAGCCGGGTCTCGGAATATAATAATATAGCCCGACCACAATTATGAATTATCTCAACAACCATACTAATCATTTCATCAGTCCCGCAAAATATCGAAGTCCCTAACTGACTATGGGCCTTGGCTCCAGCCTATGACACATTTCACATGAAGGAGTACGCTAGGCAAAGCTAGTCTGACGAGCTGAACACACAAATTTCTTACCTGCAGCTTCTGAGACAGTGGAATTTGCCCTCCTAAGTTAGGAAACCACTAGTACAGTTAAATTGACATAATGATTGTGAAAAACATATGATCGTTATAAATCATTTAGTGGTCTCATTTTACAACCAAACACACAATACTTTGCTAGTTGTGTCACAATAGGGCACAGGTCGGCATATGATTCACAAAATTCTGCTGGGCCCAGGTGCAACTGATTTCAAAGGAAATGGGGGTTAATTTCACTTAGTCAAGCTGAAGCGGTGCAAAATCATCCAGAAAAACTTGACATCAATTTGCAGTTTCACCTTTCAAGGCAATAACATGTACAATTAACAGAGGAGGCGACTGGCGAGCGGAGCAGGTTACTCACGGGGAGCGAGATGAGGTCGAATTCGGCGTCGGCGAGGTCAGAGAGGAGCGCGTCCGCAGCCAATTTGACACCCCAGGCTCCGGCGACCTGCACGGAACCAGGCTCGACTGAGGCGACGGCGACCTCGGCCCCGGCGCGGCGGAGCACGTCGATGGTGATGACGGCCTCCATCGGCTCCGTCCCGTTCGCGATCGGCACCAGCACCTGCAGCAGCACAGGTTCCCCAATCAAGCAACCCGAACCAACCACGCCAGCAACAGCAAGCCAACCCAAACGCGGCGGAAGGGGGGAAACAGAGACGCGGGACATCGAGACGGCGGGACGCTTGCCTTCTTCGCGGGCGGCGACGGCGACGCCATGGCCTGCGGGGACGACGAGGAGGAGGAGGAGGAGGCGAGAGCGCGGGTTAGGGTTTGGAGGCGGCGGAGGAGAGGAGGAGGATGCGCGGAGGAGGAAGGGGGCGGAGCTGGGGTTTTGAGAGTGGACACGAAGGCGAATGGCCGCGTGGCCATTTTTCTCGCTGCTTCCTTCTTCTCCTCCTTCCGCTTACCCTGTCCTGCTCTCGCCTCTTCCACCGTTATCAGCAACAACATTCGAAATGCAGATTACGAATTTGAAATACACTAGTGATTTGAAACGGGGATTGCAAACTCACTCCGAATTTACATCGGTTTGAAGTGCAGTTCTTCTTGGGCCCTCCCGGGAAGGCCCATGGAAAGCTTGATGGGCCTGGGCCTGGCCCGTTGATGTCCTCGAGCCGAGGCTCCTCCTTCCTCCGGACACGAAGAGAGCGTGAGTGGGGGAACGAAGACCAAACCCTAGCAAAACCCCAGCCGCCGTCGCCGGCGCCGGCTATGAGGAGGAGGAGGTCAGATCGAGAGATCACCCATGGCGATGCGCTCTCTGCTCCGCGGCGGGATGGCCGCGACCGCTCGCCTGTCTCCGGCCGTCCCCCGCATCGCGCCGACCGCGGGCCGCGCTCCTTCGCCGGCGGCGGTGGCGGGCTAACGGCGTGTGGGTACCCAGCCACAGCCAGGCCAGCCTCAGGTTCGTTTTCATGTGCTTCCTCATCTCCCCCCTTGTCTCCACCTGCTCGTTGATATGCGAATCGAGCTCGGTCTGATTTCGCTATTTTGTGAAGGGTAGAGTTACTAACGGTGCATCCAATTGTGCTTCTTTGGTCTGGGGATTGGTTATTGTTAGCCTAATGTCAGCGCGATCTGTAAATCTGGTACTAGGATTGTAGGTTGACGGCATAGACTCGTGGCATTAAGTGCATGTTTCTGTTTCCAGTTTGATTGTTCCACTCCGCCACTCGGCAACCGCTGCCTCTTCCGCTCTACACGGATCGAAAACACTCCAGAAATGCAGTTGCGATTTTGAAAAGCAAATTTTGAAACAAACTTGCATTACTTTCAGCAACTTAGCATGTGGCGCTACTTGGCAAGTTGTTACTGTGTCATGCTATGGCTAGAAGTCTAGAATCATCCTTCACCAATGGAATTGTGCAAAGGAAAAAAAAAAGGGCTTGCAAAAGTGAGTTCATATAAAAATTGGAAATGTCAACGGACCCACAAAATATTTTTCAAATCAAAGTCTATTTTAGTATTTTAAGATAAAGAGATTAGAGTCTCCATGTCCTTTCCTGCTAGGCTGCTGCAACTTCACTAACCTATGCAGAAGGTAACAAACTACAAGCGCGTTGGGACTGCCTGTATCACAGTGTACTTTTTTCCCATTTAAATTGTCAATTTTTCAATTGTCGATCAATTTTTTTCATCAACACCATAATCATATAGTAGTTTTTTCTTGTGACATAACTAGTTGATTCATGAGGCTTTTAGGGCTAAGGCTTGTTACCTTTTTAATTTGGCATGTATCATGTCATTTAATTTGATATTTGGGCTGATCCCTTTTGATGGCAATAGGTTCATTGTTGTCCTAAGGACTAGCTCGCCCAGACGTGCATTGTGGCTTTTAGCAACAGTAACATCATTTATTGTTCGGTTTTACATTTGCACATGAGTCAACACCCCAAATAGCTTTGCAAATTTCATAAGTAGCCACTACAAATTTATAAAGAACATAAATTTCATAAGTAGCAATGTGAATATAAATCCCCTTAATGTAGTTCTGTTTTAAAATGTGTGCAGGAACTTTCCTATTCTTTATAGTATTCTTTATGGAGTGCTTGAACATTCATCAATCTTAGTTCTTTTCAGCACAGTTACCGAATTGATGAAATGTATTGTTTGCTGTACGCTTTGAAAAATACATTTTTTTAAAAAAAACTTCTTCTACAGCATTGCTTAGACCGCTTGTTTTAAGTTATATTTTAAATTTATGTATCAAAATATTTAATCTATTCCGATAATCACTCAACAATCTGTTTAAACCTCTGTTTCAAACTAAGCCCTAGTATATCAAACATTTAGAACTTTGGAATTTGTGTTTCTTTTGTCAATGAAGGTGGCTTGTTTATTTGTAAGAAATGTTTAAAATTGTAGAACTTCGTTGAGGGCACCGTTATCAACTTCTTCGAGGAGGTAGTGAAGAACCAACAGGCAGTAAAAAAAAGAGTTGTCTGAATTGATGAAAGACCAACAGGCAGTAAAAAAAGAGTTGTCTGAATTGATGAAAGTTATCAGGTATGGTTTCTCTACTTGGTTATCCTATGTTCTCAAACTTAAAGGGGAAAAGAGCTTCTGTAATTTAAATGTTTGCTTCGTCGGTTTATATAGGGATGATTACCGTGTGATAACTGCCAAAGCCAAGCGCTTGGAGAAAGCCGCAAACTTCTTCATGTTTACCACTGTTCTTGCTGTACCTTGAGCATTGATATGGCAAGCAGGTACTAAGTGAAACTCACCCTTGCTGTTGGAGATATGCTAGCAACTTAGCATACAGCGGTTTAATGCAAGAATCAACAAGTGGATGCAACTTGATTGCGAATAGAGAAGGATATAATAACTGAGATTACAGTAAACTGGATGCATGGGCATGTACCGTTCTCTATTCGCAGTTGAGATTACACTAGACTGATCCCTGATGCATGGACATGTACCGTTGTCTATTCACAATGTGCTTTGGTATTCTGTTACTCGTAGCTCTTTTCTGTCTCCTGTGGTGCTTCGGTATGCACACTCCCAATAGTCTCCAAATGGATGACTTTGAGATCCACGCTGGACATAATTTCGCCCCGCAACTAGGCCCTAGCCTGCACATGCCTCATTATTACCTCGCCGGGCACTAGTCAATGTCCAGTCGTCCGTGCCATTCTCCCAGCCCCAACGACCCCCGGTTGACCCCTTCGCCTGACATCGAGAATGTATACAAATCATTGGGAACACGCCAATAATCTCACTCGCTTCAGCTCCACTCCAGGTACACACCATCTGAAAACCGTAAGCGATCTGCTTCTGCCTGCTTCAGATTGAAGCCATCCATCCCGCTATATATGCATCATTAGCCGTGACAGGTACTGCGCGTGGCAACCTATTGCTCCGCGCGTCGATCGTCCATGGGCAAACGGTCTGTCGCACTGTTGCTGCTCGCCGTCGTCGTCGTCGCGGCGGATGCTGCTGCGGCTGCTGCGAAGAATGGTAGCGAACGGTGCGACCTGTTCGAGGGGAGATGGGCGGCGGACGAGTCGTACCCGCTGTACTCGGCGTCGCGGTGCCCGTTCGTCCCGGACGTCTTCAACTGCCGCCGCAACGGGCGCCCCGACGTCGCCTACCTCAACCTCCGCTGGTTCCCCTCCTCCTGCCGCCTCCCACGGTCCGTCGGTCACACACATCTTCTTCCATGTACACAACCCAACCTCACGAGCGCCGTTCCAGTGGTTTCTACCGCTAGAAATCAATCTAAACCAGATCTATTTTAATCCAAAGAATTAGACTGATTTCTACTATCATCCTAATTAATAGTAGTAGAAATATAGACGAATAGTTTCATATGAATGGTTTAGATTATTTCTACTAATAGTATAATATTGACAGTAGAGACCAGTAGAGTGGTTCTCCAAATTCACGTATAGCATGTTACATTTCGCAGGTTCGACGGGGTGGAACTGCTGCGGATGTGGCGCGGAAAGACGGTGCTGTTCGTGGGGGACTCGCTGAGCATGAACCAGTGGGTGTCGCTCTCCTGCATGCTCCACGCCGCCGTGGCGGCCAACGCCACCGGCGGCGCAACGCCGCGCGTGTCGTTCACGTCCGGCGAGCCGGTGTCGTCGGTGCGGTTCCTGGACTACGACGTGTCGGTGGTGCTCTACTACAGCCGGTTCCTGGTCGACGTGTCGGACGAGCCGGGGCTGGGACGCGTGCTGAGGCTGGACTCCATGGGCGGCGACGCCAGCGCCTGGCTCGGCGCCGACGTGCTCGTCTTCAACACGTGGCATTGGTGGACCTACAGGGGCGCCAGCCAAGTGTACGTGACATGCATCATATGATTTCCACGGTGTAATTTATACATGTTTGCTGACCAAAATGTGATTTTGATGTATGTGTGTGTGCAGGTGGGATTACGTGCAGGATGGGAACAACACGTACCGAGACATGGAGAGGCTAGACGCCTTCTCCAAGGGGCTCTCCACATGGGCACGTTGGGTGGACGCCAACATCGACGCCTCGAGGACCCAGGTCTTCTACCAAGGCATCTCCCCCAGCCACTACACCGCCTCGTCAGTATACTCAATTATCGCACACATTAACTAATATTTTTTCTATCTCTAAATATTTGATTCGGTCCCACTAAATAAACTTTTTTGATTTTTTTTATACATGTTTAACCAATCATATTATTTATGAAATTTTTATAATTATTAATTTTTTCTATCATTTAATTTATTGTTAAGTATACTCTTATGCATATGTTTTACTTTACATATTTGACAACATTTATTTAAGTAAAACGAAAAGTAAAAAAGTCAAAAACGCGAAACGCTTAGTACATAACATTGACAGGTCGATGTGTTTTTCACCCACAGGTCGAAGGAGGAGGACGGCGAGGTGGCGGCGCCGCCATCGCCGGCGGACGGGGGATGCTACGACCAGACGCGGCCGCTGCAGGAAGCGACGTCGTCAGACGGCGGCGGCGGTGGGTTGCTGCCGGAGCAGGTGGTGGTGAGGGGGGTGGTGGGGTCGATGGCGACGGCGGTGTCGCTGCTGGACATCACGCGGATGTCGCAGCTGCGGATCGACGCGCACCCGTCGGTGTACGGCGGGCCGGGCCGCGACGGGATGGACTGCACGCATTGGTGCATCGCCGGCCTCCCCGACGCCTGGAACCACATCATGTACGCCATGCTGCTCGCGACGCCGCACCGGACATAGATAGATACACCCAGTTAAACTTGGTTCATGTGTACTAAGCACTTCATTTGCAGTACTTTAGCAGGCAGCATGAAGCCATGAACCAAGTAGTTAATCGATTAGTACTAAAGTGCTTAGTACCAAAAATGGAGTAGGAGAGTATTTTGGTGATTGATTGTTCTCGATTTGTATTGGTTCTTTTTTTTTTTGAAAATTTATTTGTATTGGTTCTAGTACTAGGAGAGAGAGTAGCTGGGCAGTGCACTCTGCGATAGCTTGGCTGATTAATTACGGGATACACTCCCTTTGTTTTATTTTTATGATTTGTAGCTAACCAACGTTATTTATTTGGGGGAAGTAGAGAGTTAACAAAATAATTAGATGGTTTACAGGAATCTGTTAATTTGTTAACTCTAATTATTTTGAGATTTCCCTTTTGCCATCTCATTTGGGCATTGCTAATGCTAAAGTATATCAATTGCATTTCCGTGCCATATTTTTCTTGGAGACATTAGCAAATTAGTGTCGGAAACATTTAAACTGTAAATCACATATTAAACTTTAACATAACTATAATGTAATCAGATGTATTTGGGCTTGCCCTGCGTTAATTACGTTGTCTCTCCTTAAGACTGTGGCCTGTACACCTATTATAAACTACTAGTTGATGCCCCCACGCATTGCAGCGGGCTTTATAGTAGTGCATGCAAACATATTTTACAGTGAAAGAGTTCATCTTATACTTTTAATATTACAGATTATACTTATATTATAATACTAAAGGGCATAACAAATCTAAACAAAAATTAAATTTGAAGCATATTTTCTGAAACGTCGTAGTGTGATGAGTTAGACACAGCCTACAACAGTTCAAAAGACTAAAGACCCAAGTTGAAAGTAGTACTATGTACATAGGCAAATGTGGCCCCGTTTAATTCAGTTGCAAAGGATAGATTATTTCGAGCACGCAAACAAAAAATATCATTTGCTTATGATTAATTATTTATTTTAAACTTGAAAATGGATTTGTTTGATTTTTTTAAAAGAAACTACTTATAAAAAGTTTAAATAATGCCCTATTTAACGGCTTGACAATTCCACATAGTATTGCACAAAATTGTTAGATTCCCTCCTACGATAAGTGCAAAACCAAAGTGACAAATATATTCTGCGTGAAAAAACTTGGGAATAAAACCTAAATCAACTTTGATGGAAATTGGAATATATGTAGGGAGGAAGGGAAGTCATCAGACGGACCTCACCACTGTTACTTGAGGACGCAGTAGTTGATGGCCCAGCCCACATTTGGCCCAGTCCTCGTGCTCGACTGGACCGTGCGTCGAGCTCTTTGGGCTTCTCCATCCACCGACACTTTCACTTCTCTTCTCCAACGTGGCACAGACGCACATTTTAGTGGAGTATCTCACTAAAATCTCAGATGCATGGTAGCTACAGCCTACAGTTTCGGTACAGGCAAAATGAAGGAGGCAAATCATCCTAGCAGTAGCAGACAGCACAGCTGGGCTCATAAAACATGGCCATGAGCTATCCTTTTCATCCATAAACATCCTCCCTATGATATTCTAGCTCCCCTTCTCCAGGACCAAAATTTCTGGGGTTTTCTTTCCCACATGGAACCTTCATGCTTCAGTTCAGGACCAGCTGATTGCACGAGATCCCGGCCAGCTACCCTGCCTCCCCCTCAGAAAATACTTCAGGGCCCAATCCAGGCTCCAGATCCAGGTGATTTATTGGTCGTGTACTCGTGTTCCACGAGAGTACCACGGCCAGCTACCAATCTGCCTCCTCACAAGTCATAAACATCATGCTTCAGATAAAATCACCACTATCAATCATGTAATGCATTACAACTGATCTCACTGTTCGACGATTCCTCATTTGCTTGAATTTATAACCAATTCCATTTATTTACAACACCTAATAAAAATCTATCATACATATACACTATAAATTTGTCTTATTGCCTCCATGCTTCAGGGAAAAGAAGACCTTAGTTGGCTTCCTCCCAGGTCATCATTAGTTCATCACTACTAATCACTTTTACACAGAAACCTTAGTTGTTTTGCATAACAGAAACTTCTACACAGCTAAGCACTTACAAAAATAGTGGAATCCACGCTTGTCTGCAAGCGGAAGCTTCTTGTCCTTCCACTAATCTCGAGCCTGCAAGCTGTTCAACAAATGGCAAACAAGCATGGAATATATAATAAAGGGATCATACAGATCAGGTTCACACTTCCAACTTTCAACTGCACAGCATGCAACGCATAAAGGAGGATAGATACTTCTGGCAATTTTATATTTCTCATATTCTTCCACAGGAACCATGCCATGTTTGTCCAATACTCAAGAGAGAACAGATACTTCTGGCCACTTTATGTAAAAAGTAAGCTAAGGTACACAATATATCAGACAAAGTTGCAAGTTAAGAACCATACTAGATTACTAGTATTAAATCAGGACTCCAGATGCTACACACGGGTACACGACGAAACTATGTATCATATGTTAACCACTTTTGTGCAATACACTTTTTACTTATACCACCTCACCTGATGAATGAACAAATCATGCTCTAATAGCCCCCACTATCTCAACTTTTCTCTGTACCTGATCGCAACGAATCGAAGGAGATATACATACAACTACAGGAAACAACCTTTCTGATCCAATTTGCTGTGCTATTCTGATTCTCTAGAGGTATGATGCGCAAAACGATTTGGAGCTCTAAGAAGACTGTACGATTGGTTGATCTGCGAATGGGCCGTGCAACCAACCTCGTGCAATATGTCCATATGCTGCCTCTGTCAAGTGAATACCATCCCAGCTCCAGTGTGTCTTGGGATCGGCACATGCAGTTGCACCAGGCTCGCCGCATTTGGCTGTCAGATTGAAATTGTAAGGTCCCGTCCCAGGAGCACCACAGCATGCTCTAGGCGGTTGTCTGTAAAAACCTGCATTAAGAGCAGTCTCATCAGGCCCGTCCCTCCTTCCACTTGGTCAGAAGAAATCGTAGGTGTCTATATCTTGGAATAAATGCATATCCTACTTATATGAGCAATAATACATTCCCTCCTTATCAATAAGCAGTCAGGACAAATACTTTCACTGTCAAGAGAATAATAATGTTATGAAAACATCTCAAGTAAATAAAGGACAACCATGCTGCTATTGCCAATAATACAGAGATAATAGGCTCATGGACAAATATGTGCCTATCTCTTGATGTCCCAAAACGTTCAGTATAAGATTCTCCCTCCGATACAGATGTGTCACCAATATGAACCTTTCTTCTCTAATCATTCAGGAATGCAGTTCAAAAATTTTCTTACAAGTATATAAGGCCCACCAATACGAAAGTGTTTCTCTACAAGAGGGGTAAACGAAAGAGAAGAAAAGAGCCATGATAAGATAATATTGCTGGGTTAGTGATGTCCTTGATAGTTCTAGTTCCAGAGATTAAAAACTTGAGGAAATTTTGTATAGAAATATAAAAGAGGCAAGAGTTAGTAACAGGGTAGAAACACCCCCGAGAGAAGCATTTGCTATTTCATCCAGGATGGTGTGTTCAAAATACTTTTTATGTTAAACTACAAAAAGCTTTTCAGGTCCTTAAAATTATTTTTTACACCAGATTAATTTTTTATTGCAAATAATATTGAGGAAGTCAGGATTTTGATGTAGCTTCTAGAAAAGACCAACTTATTTGTCCATAATTTTATATGTGTTGAATATAACACAATATTAAAAATCTGTTCAATAAGTTAATTGCTAAGATCAAGATCTGAGCTGCCATGTTGTATGGGAAAAATAAAATTTGACCTCAAAATCAAGACTCATTTTGCGGATATTGCCCAACTTTTGAGAGAACATCGACAATTAAGAACTGAAAAGAGCTTGCAATAGATGTTTTTTAAAGTGCCAAAACAATATATTTTTTTTTAAAAAAAGAACAGCATGCAATTGTTCCATGTAAATTTGAGCAGTGAATAGTACTAGTATGGTTAGTCACATCTTAAGTACATGGAAGACAGATGAAATTGGAGAAGGCGCTAAAGAATCGCTACCTACATATGAACTCATAAGCTATAGTTCAGAGCATTGCATATTCTGAAGAGAACATAAGTCAAGTGAGTGAGTCAGTTGGTAAAGAGGTATTGAACTATTGAATATGGTACTTCCGGAAATGCTAGGAGTGCTTCTCCAAAATAGCACTAACAAAGCTACCAGTTCTTAGTTGTATCAGTCATTAAGCTAAAATCACACAGGAGGGGCCAATCAAGTCAACAAATTGGAATTACGACAGTCATACTACAACAGAAGATAAAGAAATGCAGAACTCACCAAACTTCTCGGGATGAAGCAAAAACTGGACGACAGGCGTGAAATAATCCCCGTAAATGATCCTCACCCCAGGGTGCTTGGCGCGGAGTTTCTCTAGCGCTCGCTTGAGCATAGAATTGTGTACCCATGAGAATGTATTGAATCGCTTGAGGCAACCGCTGCGTGAACCATACCCCTCCTTGGGTTCTTTGTACATGGTCAAGTACACCGGAAAGCACCCGGATGGCATCACTCCAGGCACAATCAAATCCTTTGCCCCTTCCGCTATCAGTTGCTGCAAAATATATCAGTAATTAGAGAAAATCTGCACACAGCAATACTTTGAACAATGGCAAAGGTGAAATTGTTACCTCCACACCATCTGATATGCCCTGAACGACATGAGGCATCAAATTGTAGGCCTCCCCGAGGTCCTTCCCGGCAAAGAGCGGCGCATTGTAATCATTTCCGCCGAACTCTCCGACGACAAACAGAGACTTGGCAAAGAAATCCTTGCATTCTTCACAACCAACAAAAGAAGGCAACATCATCAAAATCACACATCAACATCCATGGAATGGAATGGAAATTTGGAAGCTAAATAAATTGGTCGCATTTCCCTGTTGCTGTACTACCTTGGTCATTGTGGCAAAGGGATGGCTTGATGTCACGCAGCCACTGGATTTGGGTGAAGAGGGAGCCGGAATTCCACACCGTCTTGCCGAGCCCCCTCTTCTCGAAGAACTCCGTGTCGAGCGCCGTGGCGCCGGTGATGGCGAAGTTGGCACCCTGGGCGAAAGTGGCGTTCTTGGCCTTGGAAGGGGGCAGCAGAGGCAAGCCCAGGTCTTGCGCTGGAAACCGACGAAAACCAATCCGTCAAAATCTCGAGAAATGCGGGCGAAGGAGGAATAAAAAAAGAATGTATTTTGTTGTTACCGATGAAATCGATGAGGAGGCGGCCGTCGGAGCATCGGCCGGTAGGGTAGCCGAAGTAGGTCTGGCCGTAAGGCGGCCGCGCGGTGGCGAGGTAGTCGGGGATTCCCTCCGTCACCAGGTTGCCCGCGTCCACCAGCGAGTCCCCGAAATTGAACACCGCCCTGTACTTCTTCCCCGCCGCCGCCGCCGATGACACCGCGAGGACTGCCGCGACGACGGCCAGCCAGCACGCGGCGGCGGCGGCAGTGCCTCGCCTCGTCGGCCTCGCCATCGCCGGCGCGGTTAAAGAAGGGTTCTTTGGGTTGGCTTGTTGGGCGGCGTTGCGTGGCTTTTTGTGGGAGCTAGCGAGCGTGGGCTGAGTGACGATTTGGCTGGGTCTCGTCCGCTGTCTTCTTCTTGTGTGCGTGGCGTGAGTGCGTATCCGTGTCGTGACAACCTCGCAGTCGCAGGCGCACACGCGCGCGGCGTCGCGTCTCCCCTCGGTCGGGGTTGGACTATGGTGGTAGTGGACTTCGCTGGTGGTGGTGATGACACAGCAGGCAGAGCTTCTTGGCGCATTGGCGAAGACGCAGTGAATGCGCGGTTCAGTGGTGGAGTTGAATGCGCACGGAGCCGGACAGCTATCTATAGCGTTCAGAGAGCTCGGCGAGCCAACGTGCGCCAAGCCGCTGGTCACAGCATAATTTCACACCAGTAAGAGCATATAATTTCGAACAAAATACATCCAAATTGTACATCCAGTGTGGTCTACGAAGCAGTCCAATCGCTGCGCAAGTTGACACCTTTTTATTTCGCCCGCGTGTCGTCGACGGTGTACGAGGTGTCCTTCACGTGAGAACGCTTTCTACTCTTCCGATGCCAAGTCATGGCAGCAACTAGCGCAACTAGCAAGCGTGATCGACAACACGAGGGAGGGCAAACACAAGCATGCCAACAACGGTTGCAGACAAGTGAACATCAACTTGCCAGATTAATTACTCCCTCCGCTTTTTATAGATGTCGTTTCCGATAAAAAATTTAACTTGATTCCTATACAAATTTGCCGTCCTAAACGTCAACTAAATGTGTCTAGAGGGTGTACATCACATCCACTGCATAACTTGATAGTCATGTATCTTACGGCGGAGTAGTGTATTGCCATTTGCAGCACGTACGTATGATACATACGTGACGCGTCCCGTCTTAGCGCGCCTATCAGTAGTAATATAATCTCATTGCATGCACGGCCCTCGGTCAGTAGGGCCTAACCAACTACAAACTGTTAGAGTTATATTGTTAGCCTTTTTATCTCTTTACGTAATCCGCCGTACCTCCGCTTCTGTTCCTATTATTCAGTCATTTCATTATACAAGAGAAGGCCGGTAAATCTCAGTGATCTTATTGGCTAGCGAAGCAGAGACGGACGACCACAGTCCCGACCTTACCAGCACCGTAGGTTTACTAATCAATGAAGCCGGCCCCTCAACCTACTATCTTTTCTTGTAAACTCAACCAAGTCTAACCAAACCCCATGCTCACGACATGTTCTTGATATTGATTGAGTTGGAGGGAGTCAGATACTACCACGGAATCTTTTCATTGCCTACGCACTACTGCAAAACCAATCATAGGTGATGGCTGCAAACCCCTTATATATGACGGTTTTCACAACTGGCTCCTATGTAGTGTTACTTTTGTGAAGATTTATTTGTGACAGTTAAACAACCGTCACATATATCATTTATAGGAGGTGGTTCCAAAACCTCCACATATAATACACGGTAAACCAACACCTTTTAAGAGTTATAGATGACGGTTTTGTACTAACTACAATATGCAGAAGCTAAGTTATTTACTTTATACCTACTAACTTTTTCTCTTCTATATTCACAAGCTTTTTTATGTTTGCGGAGTAGCTGGTTGGAACTTAAACACCTTGCTGGCATTTTAATATGCTGGTTTTCTTGGTGTCACGTAGGGTGTACCATACTGGAGGAAGATAATGGCGGTCGTTCTATATTTCTTCCGGATACAGTTCATTTCTAATACTCATTTCTTTAATTTCTTTTCTAGCTTTTAATGGTCCTTTATTTTGCCTTTTATATTCAATAGACATTCGAGGACGCTATCGCGCACATTCTTCTCTACATGCATAACATCAATTGAATATTGCACCTCCAAGTCTTGTCAATATGTTAGGTCTAAAAAGACATATCTCTTTTTTTAAGAGGTATCGCACCATTCGATGCGCATACACTCTTGCATTTTCCGAACACAAATTTAATATCTTTCACTGTCTTGTACAATTATTTGCTAGTATTATATGTTGGTTTCCTTTCTAACTCTTATGCCAAATCAAAATCTTTTGTATTTTTTCGATGATCTTTCAATAACAAACTATCGATGACGCATGTACACCATATTTCTTGAATGTGGAAGCCAATGGCTCGTTGTTTCCGCATACTATAGGCATGCTTTTGCTCGCTTCACTATCTGGCCAGATGTGTTGCTTATAGCCGATAAATCATGGATTGTCATAAACAACATTGCTCGCAAGGTGAAGTACTCTTGTTTGTACGCCTCCCACATTCCGACACTGTTGACCCATATCAAATGAAGGTCTTTCACCAATAGCTTGAAGTATACATCAATATTATTGCTGGGTTGCTTGGACCCTTGTATGAGAAGTGGCATCATGATATGTTTGCGCTTCATGCAAAGCTAGACAGAAAGGTTGTAAATAACTAGTCCTATTGGCTAAGTGCTATGTCGACTACTCATGTCATTGAAAGGATTCATCCTGTCCGTGGTAAGTGCAAACCAGACATTTGTCATATCATGGGCAAAATGTTTTTGTACTTTCTATATATCTTCTCCACTCTACATGATGTCTTATCATTCCATCAACCTTATGCTCTTTCTTGTGCTAATGCATTAGCTTTGGATAATTCTTGTTTGTATATAGACGGTCCAAACGACGGATAATAGAAAAAATACCACATCACCTTAACGAGGATTCGTTTCATCTTCTTTGCACCCTGCGCCATCACCAACCCCATACTGTCCTCCCTTATACCAAGGTGTCTGTCATAATCGCCTCGGTACAATCATCTGTACTTCAACTAGAGAAACTAACTTCTTAGCCTGACACGTTGAATCTGGCAAGATATTGTCTTCTGGAAGAAGACTATAAAAACTCGATAAAACTTTTGTTGAACCAACCATTGAATGTATTCAACTGTAGCAGTTTTAGAACGACATGTAACTTATTGTGTTCCGACTTACACCTATTATATGTCAGAGTTTTTGAGTCATTTGTCATGGTTTTGAACTTCAAAATGTTCGTCAGTATATATAGGGCCTCTACGCGTCGAGCATCATCTAATGCAAAATACTAGCATCATTACCAGCAAGCTCACGTTTAGGTTCAGACTTGAGATAGCCGGACATGGGTAATCAAGAATATGAGGCCGCGTTGTCTCGGCGGCCTCCTGCTATGTCCATGTCATCTTAATTAGTTTTGCCGTCCGATTTTGTTCATATGGTTAGATGTATACTGCTAGCTATCCATGCATACAACAAGCAATGTGCATGCATGTTACTTGATAATGACTCATCCTGGTGTGCACTATGCTCCAAAAGCATGATAGCTAGATGTAAGAAATGTTGTTTGTTTTATATGTATGCATGCATGTGTTCATGGAGATGCATGCTTTTGTATTTGTGCATTTTGAAGCTTGGAATTTGTTGATGTGATGTATCACTTCAGGGAATATAGATGGGCCAGCTTACATTGCCTACAACATGCATGTTTTTTCTATAGCATTGCATGATTTGTGTCTCGCCTTCTCCTTCCCTGCCTATTTAAGCGCATCGTTACCTCCTTGCATCTGCAAACCCACACAACCGCAAGACTGCTCTGAGAGCGCACTCAACAGAAAGTTTCCACTTTGGTTGTCTATTGCAGGTGGAAAGAAAGGTTAGCAAGTGCTATAAATGTTTTAAAGTGTTTTATACGGAGAGTTGATGGTTGCGTTGTAACTTGGATAACTACTGAGCGGTTTTGACTTGTGCTAACTTTTTTCCCTACTTGAATGACTATGGAACTACTGTTTGGAAACCAGCTAACATGTCTAACTAACACCGATTACTAATTCTAACAACTTCTGGCCTGACTAAGATGCATTGGTTATTAGCTCTAACAATTTAACTTGCTAACATGAATGACAAACTAGCAATATTGACTGGTCGTTTCTTGGTTGGATTTTTTAACCTTTCCATTTTCCTCTGTTCTACTAAAAGTTAATCACATGCCCTGTTTTGTTCGTTCGATTAGCCATGTTAGGGTGTTAAGTGTATTTTCTAATAGTTTGTTTTGCAGGCATAGTATTTTCTTTTTTCCATTTATAAATTCCATATTGCTATTGTAGGGGAAATTATGTTTTATGGATAGCACGCCTCCAGAGGTTGGAAAAGAAAGTGTGCCCCTGAAAAGCTGCAAGCTATTCTTAGAACAGGTGCCTTAATTTAGCTTTAAACTTAATTTGGGCTTGATGTTACATTTTTTCGGTGTACAATATTCACCTGCCATGCCATAATTCTCTAGATTTATTTAGAGAGAGAAGCATGGGCTATGTGTATTGATGAATAGATCAAACTGAAAACTTTCATGTGTAATTAGTACATATAATTTGTCATTTTAAACTGAATGCAGGTGAGAGTTCATATTCTACTGGTGGGACGGTACGTGAAAGGCAGCAATGTAGGAGGTCGATAATAAAAGCAAAGAAAGGTGGGCAGTTGACATATGCAATAAAATAATATAGTCTTTTAACTATTAATACTTGTGCCCCCTTCCCATTTAGGAAATTGTTTGGTGCAATTAAAAAAAAGTACGGTATCTAGGCAGCAAAGTCCAGGTAACGATCTTGATGCATTATAGTTTTGTATTTCAGTATGCAAGATGTATACATCCTTACATGTCCAAGAGAAATGGTTTACTACAAGTGATCTATGCCCCAAGGATACTAAATATATATTTAATCCCATATATTCATGTGCACTCGTGTGCACTGCAGGATGTGACCAGTCGACATTTGCAGTGATATTCATATCCTTCTAATTTTGCTTCTGTGCACGCATGCAAGCGAGAGAGAGATGGATAATCAATATTTCTTCTCTTGGAGTGGAGAATGATTCAATATAAAAAAAAATTGTGAGCACATTGGCTAACACTTGGGCAAATAGGATAATTTCTTTACCCCAATCCAATAATAAGATTATAATGGGCAAAAAGTCATTTGGGTGGTAAACTTAAATAATTGCAGTTTGTCTTATTGGTGATTTAAATTTATCCATTAACCTATATTTCCATCGGACATAGATATACTTGAATGATGCATATGTTACTACAGCTGATTGTGCCACTATATAAATAAATATAGTACTCTGTTTGGAAATATTCTCTTGTGGGATAATAAAGAGCTGAAGAGGGAGTTGTGTCTGGTCCTCATACAATCCGTTCCATATTATAAGGGATTTTGATTTTTTTTCTTTCAACATTTGACCATTCGTCTTATTTAACATATTTTGGAAGTATTATTTTTTATTTACATTATTATCAAAAGTACCTTATTATTTCTTATATTTCCACTAAATTTTTAAATAAGACGAATGATCAAATGTTGGCAAAACCCCTTGTATTATAGGACGGATGGAGTGCTATATATGCAATGTAACTGCACTACACAGTCTACTAGCATGCATAAATTGGACATATATAGCATGCATGCTCAATTGATAGAAGTATATCGATTGGAGTGCACGACTATGTGCCATGCAGTAGGTTGGAGACACATAGCATGCAAATTAAAATGCTGTCTACTGGGCTGCACGTGTGTTTTTGGTTAATATAACATTGCACCATGTTTTTCGTCATAATTAAGTTGGAAACCATTTGGAGCCCTCCATATCTCCATGTTTATCAAGAATATCTGCAAAGGAAAAAAAATACCAGAAGAAAGATTTACTTTATTGGGGAAGCACATTCACCCAACACTAACATTACATATATGCTTAGCCACTCTTATTTCTTAGCTTCCAAAAGCTGCCTTTTTAAAGCACGGACTTCTACATTTAATTCGTAATTCTCGATGATGAGTTTATCTTTCTTTTCCTTATCTGCCTTCCACCAATCTACTTTCTCTTGGAGCTCATCTATTTTCTTCTGCAGTTTGCAATTTTTTACAAGTAATTTAGCATGATTCTTTTGTAAAAACCAGAAATCCCTCTCAAGCTCATCTATACCTTCAACAACTTCCTTGGATACTTTAGCAACTTCCATGACTCTCTTTTTTCATAATTTCAAATCTTGTTGGTTGTAGTCATTGATCTTAACAAGGCCACATTTCTCTAGTCGTCTAATGGCGTAACGTGCTTGTTTTCCCATGGCTCTTCTTGAAGAGACAAGTGATGTTCCTATGAATTGTCATGGACCTCGAAACCCTTTAGGCACCCAGTTTACAAGATCCACTTCAATAGTGGAATGGAAAATTCCATCCACCCTTTCATCGTGTGTCATTGTTGGTTTATCAGGTCCAAGCTGGTCCTCGATTTTCAGTAGGATCTTCACATAGTTTAGAGTAACTTGAGCCATGGTGGATCCTTTAAAAAAAGTATGTAGCTTACAATGACATGCATACATGAAATTTTGTAAGATGTAGGTAAAAGGTATTAACAAAATTATGAATATATCATTTTATCCTTTTTCAAAGAATTTGTACAGAGATATAGCATGAAGTAAAGAGAAAGATGGGCCCTACATTGATATTATCATGTTTGCTTAACATTAACACATACTAATGTTTAGAAAACATACCTTGCTCTGTACTGAACCTCTACTTGCATGTAGGCGAGGCACTCTCCTGCTGCTTTGACACCAAGCATGACCTTTTTATAGAGCTCGCTCGGTGAAACTTCTTAATCAACACTTCAATTATTGGTGCAGTCAAATTCTACTAAAAGATGGGTAGACATAGCTCAAACTTTAGCTACAACTCATATGCTAAGAGGCAAAGTGGATAACAACTCTATTCACTCTACAGGATATCCTACACCACAAATCGTCTAAATTTGTTTTTGTAGACTAGTGCAAGTGAGAGGTCATGCCAATTTGGCAGCCATTGTACCATGAATGCATGTACTATTTTGTTGTCTAGCCATTGGCATAAGCTATCCATCTTATCCATGCAAATAAGCATTGGCATGGCATGCATCAAGTCTGTGCTGCTGCACCTATTTATAGAAGAGCATTCTCTACTTCTCATTCGATCATTGCTACCGCATGAAGTGTAGTGCCCCCATCATAGGTAATTCAGCATTTCTAAAATCGTTACATTCTTAGACCAGATAAAATAGGAGGCAAATTTGTACCATATATGCCATCCCAATTGCACCATAAACACGATGCACTGATGCCATTCATTAACTCTATATATAGTCATTTTTAATAATATTAAATTATCTATATATTATTGCTACAAAATTTATGATCTTTAGTTTTTTTTTGCAATTTTAGGGAATTTAGAATGTTTTTTATATGTGTGATCCCGAATGTTTTTTCATAACTAATTTATAACATGTAAATGCATGGATTATGTCCTTACTTGCTCCCAACTTTATTCTTAGGGAACAAGGTGTGGGGCACCATATTCATTATACTTACTGCACTCATACACATACGTCACCGCGATATCTGTTAGGTGGGTGGGATCCATATACGCATATTAGCCACCATAACCTCACGCGTACATGACGGCGAACCGAGTGCCTCGATATAACGAACACAACACCGGGAATGGAACAAAGGGGATAGACGGCCCGATAGCTTGCCAGTCCACACGAGGCGTGCTCGTCCACCACACGAAGGCAGTGACCAAACACGATACATGTCTCGCGGGCCTCGATACCAAGCGCTATCTTTGCAACCATCCCAATTGTTTCAAACCCATACTCATGTATAACTAGTTCCCAGGATTTAGTGACTAGTCATACACTTTCATCAAAGCATGATATTGAAATAATAAAGTGGTTCTAAGCATAAGCATAAGTAGTTCCAAATAAATCTAGGATAGTACTTTGGCGACAGGCCAATTTATTTAAGGTTCAGCGGTAAGCATGTCTACCCGTCCACAGGCAAACCGACTAGGGTAATCCCTAGGTAGAACCATCCTGGAAATCAACATCACAAGCTGCATAGAACTCATCACCCAACATTTCATCACCTGCAGCGAGGTCTGGCAAAAACATATAAAAGAAAGCAAGAAATCAGTATATTAAACAAGTTAATGCACTGGCAAGTCCAGAACAACCCTAACATACTAAATGCTAGCTCAATATGAAGGAAGCCTGTGCATAGGTTATTTGCATAAAAGCTATTTTGAGTTCACAATATTTCGCAACGGTAAATTTGTAAAGCATTGTAGTAAAACATGTAGAGTAAATAACATTGTAAATAATCATCATCTACCCTCAAGGTAGTCATTTCACCATACTCCATCATTCATCCATTCGCCATCCATCATATTCTCAAGTTCATCATTTTACCAATTTATCCAAACCATTTTTCAAGTTCACAAACATTTCAAAACAAGAGACTATACTCATGACACTTCACCATGTCGCTCATGACTGTGAGCACGACTAATCGATTAGTTTTAGACTCTGCAGAGTTTGTACAACTTTTAAGCCCACATGATATGTATTTCTCTAGTTTGTCCGGCACCCGTCGATGCCACCACACTCTACACATTGAATGCGGTCTAGAGAGCATCACGAAACCGTTACATTGTTTATTATTTAGCCTTGCACCAGCACGATGTGTGCTATTCCATGCTACAGAATAACACCGCTAGGTGGCGGGCCCACGCATTAAACCTAGCGCGGTGAGCGAAGCTAACCCAGCTTCCCCCACGGGGCACGACACCGTTGTATTGGACAACCCCAAATCAAATCGTGTGGTAATTTGGCCATCACGAATACTAGGCGTGTGGTAATTCGGCCATCACGCAATGAAACAATAAACATACATTAACATCATCCTAATCATCATCACTAGGAGGTACCTTTGAGTTATCAAAACCGACTAACTCATACTCTTCGTCCTACCAGGATGCAAGGCTAAACTCTAAACAACTTAATAGGTTAAGGCCATCCCATAACTAGCACATGTGGTTTGTACAGTATACAATAGTTGGTGACATAGAGTTCGGTCCTTAATCAACTCAGGCGAACGCTCCCCCTATCGGTGTATAACTACCACCATATGTACACCACTCGCCGCCCAAGTCTAGAATCAAGTTTTTCTCCATTTCTAGTTCACAATAACCAAGGTTTAACCCTCTGTCCAGAGGCATCAAAATAACCATTTTCACAAGTATAAATTGTCCAAAGTGAGTGTTGATAAGGTTGTACTCAAGTATAAGCATATGGCGGCATATTAAGCAAGTATAAGCCCATTCGAGCACAAACATTGTACTCCAACCCATTCTAGGTTTACAAACAGAAAGGGATCAACGTAGCAAGGTGGATTCATGCAGCAAGTTGGTCATATCTACCATTCCCACATTTATATAATTTTTATACAAATTATTTCTAGCTATCGCATGCAAATTTTCAATCAAATTATTTAGCCCATTCAAACAATAGGAGCAATGTGGTCAAAGGAGGGGCAAGACTTGCCTTGTTCAGCAAATTCCTCAACCTGGTTGTCAACAAGATCAAACTCCTCCTCGACGGCGGGTTCGTCCTCTATATAAACATACACGTATACGAATAAATACAAAAATGCATAAAAACCAAAATGCATGAAAATGCATGAGATTTATGCAGTGGGTTGGTACTGTATTTATAAGATTTTAGGTGAAAGACTTATCATTTTATCATTCTCCAATTGAAATTTATCGATTTTAAAAGTTCTCATTTCAAATTAAGGTCATATCTTTGTATTAATTACTAAGTGTCATTTTGTCCAAAAGAGTGGGCATGTTTTATGTGTAATTCATACGGAGCATGGTTTTATAATTCCAACAAAACTTGTTTCACAAATTTTAGAGCTAAGATGAATTTATTATGCATATAACAAGTTCTAGGTTTTCATTATAACATTTGTTCATTATACAAATTTTAGAGATGTAACCAGTACATAAAGTGTCATATTTTATGTCATAATAATGTAGAGCACAATTTTATGAATCCAACAAAATTAGTTTCAGCATTTTTGGAGTTAGGATGGATTTAATATGAATTTTAGAAGTTAGAGCAATTTTCTGTTAAGAAATTTAAATAGAGAAATTTTCTTTAATATTCGAAATTAAAATCCAGCGGGGTCCATTTGTCAGTGTGTCATTTTGCAGAAAACCCCCTGCAAGATTTTGGGCTCAACCCGCAGTCCTGTCCACGTGTGCCACGAGTTATTAAAGAGTCCTCAAGTTTTAGTTCTTTTACAATTACGTCCTCGGGTCCACATGTCATAGTAACACATTTTACATTTTAAACCTTGCAAGTTTTAAACTATCGCTAAGCAGGGCATTACGCGCTAATGTGAGCGGGCCCACACGTCAGTGCGGCGCGCAGCTCACGCGCTCTCGCGGCGAGGCCGGCGAAGTTCGCCGCGGTCTCGCTAGCGAACGACGGCGAGTTTGCTCGAGGGTCCAAAAGAGAAAACAAATGCGAGAGAGACAAGAAGGTGATGGTGGTGATGGTGTGGCTAATGGTGGTCGGAATCATGCCGGCGGCGAGGCCAAGTGGCAGCGGCGTACTGGATGACGGCGAGGTGATGATTTGGGCTTGGGTCTGGGTTCTTTCGCGTGTGCATGCGGTTTCTACAGGTACTAGGGTGCTCACCGTAGGTTCAACGAGCGTCGGAGAGGTCCGGCGAGCAGCAGCGGTGGAGGAAGATGTCCAGCGGCGGCGGCAAGCTCGGGGTCAACGTTGCCAGGCCGATTCAAGCTGCGACAGTTAATGGAGACACGTGGAACACGTTAGTGGGGTCCCAAGGTTGGTCAAAGCACAAGGGATCACCGAATGGCTCACCGGAGAGGAAAGAAGCTGACGGCGGTGACACGTTGCGGAGAGGAGGAAGAAGAAGAGGATCCCATGGTTCACGGCCTCCGGGGTTGATTCCTCTCGTCGGCAAGGTCTAGAGGACGAGGCGAAGCTACTGGTGAAGTTTGAAGGCCTGGTTGGGCTTCGGCTGTCCGGGGTGGTCGTGCCACGGTTGTCGGTGTCTGGGTGTCCGACGTCGCATCGACGGCGTCGCCACGTGCTCAACCGATGAACCCTGGGAAACTAAGTGCACATAGTGGTTAGGTGAGGCTAGGTGGTCATGTTCCAAGGACTGGTTCACGGCGAAGCTCACCAGAGATCGCTGGCGACGGCGGAGGGCTCGTCGGCGTCAGGAAAGACGCCTCTGTAGCCGGCGTCTCGCTGAGGATTAGACCCTCATGATGACCGGAACAGAATGAGGGGCGAGCGAGGAGCATTCTGAGAGGTTTGTGGCTTAAATAGGCATGGTCTGCGGTGGGACGGCGAGGTGGCTGTGTCCTGGGCGTCGCCGGCGCATGGAGGACGCGAGTGTGCGTCCAGGGGGCGCCACTCGGCGTTCCTGGGCAGTGAGGCTCGTGGGGGATGCTGACAGGTGGGTCCCAGGGCGTGTGGGGCCCACGGGCAGTGAGAGGGTGCAAGAAAATGGTCTATAGGCTGTCTTTAGAAGTTATCTTGAAGAAATTTAGCATGCAGCCATCACTGAGCTAGAGGGGTGGTAAAAATGTGAGGTTTACTTCTATGCCTCGAGTGAAACATGTACCTCCAATGGGCTGAAGTGGTTTGGTCAGTTGGCTCATGGTTTTTCCTTGATGATCATGCAAAGCAGTGATCAGGATGTTAACTCAGCCACTGTTAGCAGGGTCATTGGGCTGATTCGAAGTTTGGGCTGAGGGATGAGCTAGCTAGAGAGGGATTCAGGGTCTTAAATTTCTAGGGATGTTAGAGGGATGTTAAAACTAACTTTTGGCTGAAACAGAAGTCCAGGAAGTGGTCTCAAACAGATTTTGCAACAGCACAAAGATAGCTTCAGAGAACTGTAAATTCAGGATTTTTGGATTGTTAAGGTAGATCATCAAGCTAGTTAAACTTGTTATAAAATTCTGGAAAAATTCATGTTGGTTAATTATGATTCAAAGTATTTTTTTAGAATTTTTGGATAACTGGTTTGGCTCTGTAAATTATTTGTTTACTCTAATAATATATGATATGCACTAAAGGACATGCTAGAAAATCCAAAAACAACATGAAACAAATCACGAGCGCATGATGCACCATTTTTATTTTATTTTCCAGGTTTACATATTTTGGGTTTGTGACATAAGGGATCACCTGGCAATAATAGTGACATGGACGAGGGCAAAGGCATTGTTTAAGAGCCATCCATGACCTCTCAAGACAACAATCGCCCCAATAATCTCCCCTCCACCTAAATAGGGTCGATAATTGTACATTAATGCAATCACAAATCGACAACATAGTTTCAATTCTTGATTTTCTAAAAGTTTTATTTATATAATATACATATATAAATGTATCCCAATATCAGTGTTTATTGAAAAATATCATGTCCTTGTGTCGCCGTAACGCGTATCAGTATTCGTATCCCCGTATCCGAGTAACCTTGGCTGCTGCAACCAGCTGATCCTCTTCGGCCCACCTTCTCCCAGCTCCACTCCTTCCTTTTTCCTTCCCCGCTTAGTCAAGTCAAATCAATAACCCATTTTCCTCTGGTTGCCCCACACCAGCCCGGCAGCCTGTCATCACTAGTTTTCATAGCACACTACGAATCCTGCAAAAGCAAGAGTGGACCGACCTCGGGAAGGTACCAAGGTTGGACACCGACCTCATGTCACACTGGATCAGACCCACTCGATCAAAAGATCCTGATCCACTGATATTACAAGAAATATGCAACTTATGGGATATAGTAGTCATAGAGAAACGATGCCTATAAAAAGAAACAAAGGCAGTCTCGACAAGTGCACCCATTTTGAAATATGCCACTTTTTCCAAAGGCATAGCCTTCTTCCAAGCCCGGCACAAACACCATCCAATGGAAAACCCAATGTTAAACGTCCAAAAATCAGCCCCAGAAAACCCTTATGGTTATGCCCAGCAACTCCATCACCTAGTCCGGGAGCTAGGCTTTTTCAAGGAGCCAGTCTTCCACTTTGAACGGATCGTCCAGGGCTTCCAGAAGAGCTGGAAGGTGGAGATGTTACTCCACTACTGTGGTGACGAAGGAGTGGATGCCTTCCAAACCCGCCATCCCCGCACAACCTTTATAGTGGCTATACATGATGTATTGCAAGAAGCCCTCCTACGGTTTTGTGGAATTTGCATTCCATTGGGTTTAGCCAACCACTTTGGAATGCACCCATACCGTGAAGAAGGCAACGACTGGTGTCGCCTCCGCCCAACTAAATAGCCCGAAGGAAGCAGATGCACCCTCCTCTCTGAGCTAGCCTGCACCACAGAGAACGCCTACGAGCAAGTCCTCAACGAGCTAGATGAACTCTGGGACCAATAGCCCGTTGCTTCTGTGTCAAAAAGATTGTTAGAATTCACGGGAAGCCTCCGCTGAGGATCGACTCACTCTCGCCTCTACTGTCTCAATGAGAATGGTTGTGTGTGTAGGTGTCTCTTTAGCCACCGCCCCACCTAACAATGGCAGCTCCCCTTTTCCTCCTAAAGATGTATCACCCTATACCGCATTGTAGAGAAATGAGATGGATCCTTTTGCCCACCTCGGCTCTATAACGCAAAAATTGTTGTTTGTGTTTGCTCTTAGGCCAAAGAAAACCATTCGTTGGATTGTTTTTGGAAAAAAATTCCTGCCCAACATGAAAGCAGCCCCAGGATAGAACGAAATATAGGTGATGTAAATATGTCTAAGAAACCTACAAGATTACAAACAATCAAGTCTCCACCAACAGAGAGCCAGATACAAGTACAAACCAAAAGAAACCATGCTCGTGCCACAGAAAACAAAAGGTTACACAACTAGGACCATGAAGGTGAATACATGAGGAATACAAGAACCATAAACATCAATACATAAAGGGATACACGCCAGGATCTGGCAACCATGGCATCAGTCACCTATTCGAGAGGAAAACGATAGGTGTCAACACAATAAGGAGACATATCGCCACACACAGGTGGTTGGATTGATCATCCTCTATCAGATCGAGCCACCGGGTGCACCAACCAGCCCAAAATGGTGCTGATAACCACCCAGAGGAACCACAGACCCGACAAATCCGCAGGCCCAGATGAGTGGCCACCCCTGCCACAGAAGATCCCTCTTTGTCAGAACACTCCTGTGCCAAAGTTCTAGCACCCTCATCGTCAAGATCACCTCTGTCGACACCGCCTCCCACCTGCACTGGTGAAGGACCTCAACGTTGCACCTCGGCCACTGCCACCAGCTGCCCTGACCATCGGCGAAGGACACCCCTACCGGCATCCACTTGCTCCATGCCGCCTCCAGCGATGTGATCGCTAGCACCCTGCTTTCTGCCGTCGCCACCGGCGCCACCTCCAGACCTCCGCTCCATCTTTTTCTCAATCACTCGAGCTAAACCACCTCCACTCACCGCACCACCCCTGCGTTCTCCACTTAAAGCACGCCCAAGAGACAATGCTAGGGCCTAGATATAACGACACATTCGATGAAGCGGGTATCCAAGACTCCATGTACACAATGCAACAAAGTATGTGTACCCCAGTGAACTTATTTGAAGGCCTGACAACCATTTGTAGTATCACGGTTAGTTATCAAACTCCCTACTAAGTGTATAGATGCTGCCACATTTGCCAATGCTCTGATTATTGGTCCACACCAAACCGGCTTGAGACACATCAGCACCAATACAAATACTAGGGACGTGTTTGACATGCAACATATTGAAAAACAATTATATGGAAGGAATGCAATAAGGTCCTAAGGTACGCCGCATCAATCATGTAAAGAAACTTTGTTTGTGGTAATATGTAGGCCATCGTAGATTTGTGTCTTCTCAACATGGAAACTTCACCATGAATCGTCTTGGCTACCTGAATTGATAATATTGATTTCCTGTTCCTGTGACAATAAAAATCACCACCAACTAGCTTCCCAACATATTGAGGATGTGAGCACAGAAGGAAACTAGCTAACAGTTTGGATCGAAGAGTTAATAACCATAGAGCAAAGGGGAAAGTGTCTTGTTTGATCAAAAAGGGGAAAGTGTCTTGAGGATTCTGAACCAAGGCATAAATCCCCCCTCTCCCAACCTTTCCCACAGCCCACTCCCAAGAGTTTGTTCTATCAATCCATGTGTGATTACATGTGTTGGGTTGGTCACATTGATAGACCCCAAGTTTGTTAAATACATGCTCAATAATATTCAAACAAATATGAATAAATTTTTTCTTAGGAGGTATTTTCAAGCATATGTACCAACAACTTGATCCTAAATTGATTTCTCAAAGCATGTGCATACATGAAACAAGTTAGAGTTGATAGACACATTTTACTTTTGTAACCATATGTTCAATTTTTTTCATCATATGATGATGATTAATTTCTAAACATTAGGCTCCTATCGTTTCACTGCTAGCTTATAAGCCGCAGCGAAAATTCAAATTTTCAAATTTAATTTTGAAGTTGATTTTAAGATATTTTATTATTATTATCTTTCTTTTCATCAAGTAGTAAATTACACGGCGGATGTAAAAGTTTTACCTATAAATTATTTTTTGTTGCTTTGTTTGTATTGCTATGGCTTATTTGAAAAAGTGAAATCATGGCGTTATTGTCTTAGGACATCTTCCAAATGAAGTTTCCCAAACAACCCTATTTGAATGTAAATCAAATGTATACATTTTAGATTATATAGTGATGAAAATAAATTATACATCACTAATCTGATGCCAATTGCATCACTCAAAATTATTTTTATGAATCATCAACATGAAATATCAATCCGATGTTTATTATTTTGCAATTTTTATACCGTTGCCAAATTCAAATACAAGTAAAAGTTATAACAATTGTAAGACAATTTCAACATGAAACTATTTTCCCTTAATAAATTAATTAAAATGGTACCACATATATATATGCCCTTATTAAACTATTCCAAAATGCACTTTGAAATCTGTATTCAAGGAGTTGATAGATATATTAGAATCGATAGATATATTAGAAGCTAAAGAGACACAGATCCTTTGAAGGGAAAAAACTATGGGCGCTAATAATCATAGTTGAGGGCTAGATTTATAACATCTATAAATAAAAATGAATGGGTCATCACACAAGGGGTTTAAACATAACAAGAGTCCTCTAGATATATAAAGCAAATCTGATGCTTAGTTTATTTTGCATAGATCTAACAGGAGTCCTCTAGATATATAAAGCAAATCTGATGATGAGTATATTTTGCATAGATCTATTTTCTTCTTTTACTGTTGTACCATTATTATTGCCATGCCCATATGCAAATTTGTATAGATGTGTTGGAGACAAAGACTATCTTCTCAAGCAAATATTACTCATTACCAGACATACACCAACACGAACAAATGGTCCACACCGTACTACAATACACACATAACGGCTAGATGGTAGGCCTCGAACCAAGCACAAAAATATTACTTCCAGACATACAACAACACAGACAGATGGCCAACACCGTACTACGACACACACATGACTCTTAGGAGACAAGTTATAACCCTATCAAGCTATCACATTACATAGTGGTCTTCTACATAAACAGTTGGTCCAACTCTCTTCTTAAGGCCTTGCCTAGGTGTGCCTTTTGGTTCTTCTAGGGTGCTTCTTTTTCCTCGATGCACCCACCACTGCATGGGATGAAATAGGGCTAAACAATATCCCCAAGGGATTCTGGTGGGACCCCATATCCTTGTGAGTCGACTTGTGGAGACGAGATATCAAGCTTAGCCTCGCTCCTTTCCAAGCATGCTAGGGGTAGACTGACTTGACAGTGGTCCTCGCTATCACTTCCTGTTACTTGAGATGGTGGTTGGTCTCACGAGGATTGCCCTTGAGATGGGGTTCGAAAATACCATTGCAGGCGTAGTTTGATTGCCGCTAGCTGTAGCACACTTGTGGTGTGCTCTTGGGCAAGGTGGTTGTACCACTTCTCCCAAATTCGTCTAGGGCCTCTTCATAGGCCTCATCTGCCGCACACATCCACTTAGAAAAGTGAATCGACTACTGCTCTTCAAGGCGCCTCACCTTTCAAATATGGCACTGACAGTCACCACCTTCACGCATGGATGCAAGAAAAATGGAGTTCCTGCAATCTCATGGCTATAGATCTTACATAAGCGCATGAATGCTTCACACGATGCATCTTGGAGTGCTGCCTCTTTGCTGGCTCGAAGGTGGACGGACTTGAGCACATGTCCTTGATGCTCATCTTCCTGACCTTGAATGTAGATCTTCATCCTCCAATCCTTCCGGAACCCACAGATCACTTGCTCTCCATGATGGACAGGCTTATTATGGATGCCTAGTTGCTTCAGCAGGAGCTCCAACTGTTGCGTGTAATCATCATGACTGGCTTCAAGGGAGAACTCTTGGGTTCCCTTTAAGGAGTTCTCCATCCTGAATAAGAAGGTTAGGATGGTGCTCAGGCTTTGGATGGTTTTATATATGGAGAGCGTTCTTGAAGTCTGTCGGGTTTTATAAACGGGAGCATCTCGATATGTGCCATTGCTTTTTGTGGTTCAGTGGCAACTAAAAGGTAGTTGTAGCAGCAACGGTGGTAGCGGTAGTAGTAATAGTAGTAGCATTTGCCTTCCAACATGGCATGTACGAGTAGTAGTAATACTAATGTATGCATGCACTTGGCAATTATTTTTAGTTCCATTTTCAGATTCATCGTCTCATCCTACTATTTTTTATAACAAGGCCACCTAAATAGTATGAAATAGTTTTTCAGTAAATTTTATATTAAACATTATGTATAGCTAGCATATATTCCATCTTAATGTACCATAAAAATTACATGTATTTAGAGCCACCGAATCTAATCATAATTGATACCGGCCAATAATTTTGCCAAGAATATTTTTGCTGAGGTAATTTATAATTCATACTCCGCAGAGAAGCGCGGGCACCGGTGCCTAGTGTACATTGAATGCGGCGGCGCTAATTGGCGCGCACGCTCCAGGAGTCCAAGTAGCGCATACTTTGTCATTTTCTGTTTTCCAACGCGTTTTCCGGTTTTCAATTGCATTTGCTGTTGTTTCTGTGGGTAAATAGGGAACCCGCGTGATGAGTTGGTCCCATGGCTCCCGCTTTGCACGGCTGCATGGCTGCATGTCTGATTTAGCGGAGGATTAAGAGGAGAGACCGTTTAAAATTTTGTTTTCTCGCTGGTTTTCTCCATATCGGGTTAAACGATCTCCAATAAAAAATCATCTTAATTTTTCGATGTTTTCAAATCAATGTTTTGAAACTTTCAACTCATCAATTTAAAAAATGTCAACTCAAATTTCAAAACTTTTAAATCAATTTTGGAGACGTCAACTCCATTTTAAAAACATTAAAATTTCGAACACTTCCTAATCAGTTTCAAAAACTTTTCAAATCAGTTTTGAAAACTTTCAAACCAACTTTTAAACATTTCAACTCAATTTAAACTTTCAAATCATTTTTCAATAGTGAACTCAAATTTGAAAACTTTCAACAAAAACATTTTCAAAAGGCTACCTAAATGAAAAACCTTTAGCCCAAAAAAGATTTTGAAAAAAAACACTAAAATTTGGGAACATGGAACTGAACTTTTGACAAAATTTTGATTGTAATTATTTAAAACACCAAACCGGTCATTTTTTCTATAATAAAATTTTTAGTTAGTGCTAATGATGATTTTAGAACTTTTGAGCCAAATTTGAAAACTTTCAGCATAATTTTTGAAAATTTCCAACTGATTTTAGAAAAACATTCAACTAAATTTTTTAAATATCCCATCTGACATCTGTGTGGGCGTAGCAGCGCAGCAGTGCGTTACAAGGGCCTTGAGGTCACGTGCTGCTGCTCCGGGTATAATTTCCAGGCGACTCAAGATAATCAATCTTAAAATGATAAAAGAAGAATCGACTCCGGAAGGGGGCCTTCTTCACCTTCCACCTAAGCTGCGCAGGAAAGGCCCGCTCAGAATTAGACCATAAGGGAATTTCTGTCTACACTGGGACTATAATATCGGCCGCGTCTATCTACGCGCGACTTCCTTTCCCAGCGCGTACGTACGAACTAGCAATCCCCCATTGAATGAACTCCAATTTGAGCTTCAGTCTGATGCTTGTCTTGATCCCAACTATTGGTTTGAATAACCCAGCGAGAATATATGATTTTTAGGTTTATGGAATTGCATGGTATCTTCAATTCCTGGATCTAGAGATTTTTTTTCATTCTTGCAGGCAATAATTGTTAGCTGGTAGCAGTTACTCCTTAATAATCTGGTAGCATTGTCTTGAATTACTCATATTATTGCTTAAGTGTGTCAATAACTGTTGGTCCAATTTTTTATGTTAAAGTATACATTTCAATCTTAGCATACCCTCATCGAGTTCAATTGTTGGCATCTAAATGTGTTCTCACTTTTCAAGGTTGAATGCAAATTACCAAAAGTGTCTGTGATTGAGCTCTCAAAGGAATCAGGCCATGTGCTTAAAATTGGCAGTAAGATCAATTTTCACTTATGCTTCCCTTTCTAAGAAGTTTTCTGCATACAACCTTGCTTCCCATTTGAGATATTGTTATTGTATTTATTTTGATTGAAGGAAGGATTTAGAGAGTAAAACAGAAATGTTGTTTACAATAAATGGACAATTGGATGTTCATCAAACTTAAGCTTTTCTGCAAACTCTGTTAACACTTTAAGTTTTTGTTTGATCAAAACTAGCACCTTCTTTGTTATGTGACTTCACGAGTTTGTCGGAGGAGTGACTACCTCAGGTGATAAATGCAACTAGCGAATTTCCTGTGTGTTCCCCTCATTACAGGTAGAATTACTTCCTTTCTCTTTTTCATCATGTTTACAGTGAGGCGTTTCCTTTGGACACGATGGCGCAACGAAAGATTGTGGAATTCATCTGCTATGTTCATCTGGATATTAAAACTTCCCTAGAAAATACTTTTATTTATATCATTTGTGATCTGCGTCACTTGTTTGTTAGTAAAAAATAGCAAGAATATTATTTTTTATCCGTACATTTTGTAGAAACTTTTAGTTTTTTTTTAATATGTAGTTCTTCTTCCTTGTTCTATTCCTGTTACAGTTGAACTGTAACCTTCAGTTTACGTGATTACCAATGTTACTCTGTTCACTATTGCAGGTGAAGAGGCATTGGACTCAACGGTAAATCTCTTCAGTGCGAAGGGATGACATTTCATCATACCATCCCAGGTTTCATGATTCAGGGTGGGGGCATAGTTAGGGATGATGGAAAAGAAGCAAGTTTATAAATAGGGGCAGCTTCGCAGATGAAAATTTCACTGTAAAACATGCACATCCAGGTAAGAATGCTTAACCAATTTGTGCTTTCCACTTTTCATGTATTTACAAGTTATATGAATCGACTAAGTTGCACACTTTTCTCTGATATACTTTGAGCATGTTCTGCCCATTTTTCTGCAATTCTAATTATGTCTCTTGATCTGCTTTCATCGTTTAGGCATTATTGATGTGGCAATTTCTGGACCTGACTTCAATGGATCACAATTTTTCATTACCTCAATCAAGATAATGTGGACCATGCACTAACTACTGATCAATCTTCGACTTGCTACTTTTGTCAATCTTTCACTCTTTTTTGTCGGTGTTAAACCTCCTTTACGGTCTTGCTAAGCGTGTGTGGTCTAATATATACGTACACGGCAGACAACTCTTCCAGTTATTTACTATGTTTCATGTTACCTTTTGAGATTAATCAAATAAAGGAGAAGCATTTAAACAGTAATAGCTAATTTGTCTCGCACATAAGTGATGTTGGACCACCATGGTCTTTGTATTTTTGAGGCACTTAATCTAATGTATCTTTTATTGGTAAATTGTTGAACACTAATCTGTTGCGGCAATATGCTTATCCTTTTTCAGTTGACGTACTGGTTAATGGTTACTTCGCGCGGCGTGGTGCCGCACGGGCCTCTCTCGTTGGTCTAAGAGTCCAATGACCTGGAAAATGGAGAGCATCCCTGTCTTTGATCGCCTTCACCGTTGTCGGAGAGGAACACCGGGGTCTGAATCTGCAAGAAAATGGAAAATCTCCAAAGCAAGCTTGAAAGCCATCAACTCTGCTTGGAGGGAAGGAGAGGGAAGTGTCCAGGCACAACTGCAGCAATGAACATGGCTTGATGTTCTTGGAGACTACGGAATTTTTTTTTTCCAAAACCAGCTTTGTCAGCTGCTTAGGCATGGTAAAATATAAATGATATTTTTTGAACTTGTGACTTAGGCATGGTAAAGTATACTGAGACATATATTTTTTAATATAATTGCTAGCTAGGAATAAACATATTTATCAGTCTACAATAACCATATATTATTAAATAATTACTTGGTTAAAAAATTTTAGGAAAAAAATTACAAAAACTATATCGCATTGGGTGAGTTTGACAGGTCTGTGAACTGTGTTATCTTTTGCAGCATGCTGTTTAACAAGATATCGAAATCCCCCAACTTTGACATGACCCTATAAAACAACCCATATTTGGCATGGCCCTAGAAATGCAATTTGTCGACCTGGTCTCCCCTTTTGCAATTTTACATTTAAATAATACTACATACATCCTAAAATATTTGACGATGTTGACTTTATAAGATATGTTCGGCTCATTATTAAATATAATTTAAGCATGACATAGTTTTGCATGTTTCATAAAATATTTTGAATATGATGAGCAGTCAAACATATGTCAAAAGGTCAACAGTATCAAACATGTTAGGATGGAGTGTGTATTATTTTAAAAAAATACAAATGCATTTCGTTTTTTAGGCAAATGAATCAAATCCCTATTATTAAAAAAAGTCAACAGTCAATAAGCGAGATAGCTCGCTCGGTAGAAACTCGACGAGGCGTGGGGATAGCTCGCTCGGTAGAAACTCGAGGGCCAGAATCCATGCTGCCTCGCCGCCCTTCCTCTTCCGCGCACGAGCTCCGACGAGATCCCCTCCTGTTCGGTTGCCTCGGCGAGAGCAGCGCCCCAGCCCCATCATGAATCCTCGACCTTCCACCCTCCGCCACCGGCACCTTTGTCAGATCGAGGGATGTCGTTGTTGGGAATAATCCCACATTGCTAATTTAAGAGAAAATTGAACCAACTTATAAGTGTGGGGAGTTCATCACCTCCTGAGCTAGCTTTTAGGTTGTAGCAAGTCTTTTCCCTTTGGGCCAACGTCTCTCCGATTTGGGCCAACAACCGTCGCCTTGGAAACATGATTTTTGCCGTCGGATCGATCTTGTTTGTGTTTTGCTCTTCCCATTAAAGTGGCATCTAGTAACAAAAGACGACGATGACGCTGGAGGCGGCAACGAGAGGAACGGGGCATTTGCCGGTCTTCCAGCGGCCCTGCGAGGTCTGTCTCGGCAAGACGACAACCGCCATCAAGCCCTGACCAAAACACGTTGAACAACACTCAGTAATACGGAGAAGACGATGAACAATATTCAACGGATAAAGCTAATTGTGAAAGGAGTTGTAGCCTAGTGGTATAGTGCTCAAATAGCATCTCTAGTTCTCTGTTTGACTCCCAAAGGGAGCAGATTTCAGCCTACTGTCTCTGCTAAAAAAAACAGATAAAGCTAATTTGACATGTGGGACCCAGAGGGGTAAAATTGGCTTTTCACCTAGTCACGCAGGGAAAGTGGCAAAGTCAAAAAATTTACATTTTGGCCCTTTTTCAAAACTTATTTCAAAACTAGTCCATGCTCAAAACTATCACCAGAAATGGACCTCTAGCTCAGCGCTAGGGCCGATGACGCTGAGCTAGAATGCGAGGTCTTGACGGCCTTCCACCCCCTCGGACACCAGCTAGGCCTCCTGGTCCCGCGTGTCAGGGGGTCAGCGCCGAACACCTTGGTGCTGACCCCCCCCCCGACCTCAGTGCCAGCCCCTTTGCCGCTGAGGTACTAGCCGTTGATTGAGCACTTGTGTTATTTTCAGTGCCTGCCCGATGTCAGCGCCGAGGTCTTTGGCGCTGATCTTGGGCACCTCAGCGCCACGTCCTTTGGCACTGACCTCGCGCAGCCACTGGAAGCCGCCGCCGCTGGCTTTGGCTCTGAGCCAGTAGAAGAAATGGCCTAAGCTTTATAATCTCAAAAATACACTAAAAGCCATGCATATGTCCAAAAAAATCTTGTCAAATTTGCTATGACTAAGCAACGTTGAGGAGTTAGTATTTTTTTATGCCTAAATGCGCATTTTATAGTTGGTATAAACATGATAAAATTGGGGGTTACCATGACTTAGACATGATAAATTTAGGGAATTTTGACATAGCCATGGTAATTTTTGTAAATTTCAATGAAAAGCTCATAAGTGCCCAACCTCAGCGCCAAGGGACCTGGCGCTGAGGTCGTGGGGTTCTGCCGGCTGGCGCTGACCCCTGGCACGTGGGCCCAGCCGCCACTCAGCTCCCTCGACGGGGCTGACGGCCGTCAACGCCTTAGCGCTAGATCCCTTGGCGTTGAGGCATTCTAGCTCAGCGTCATCGGGCCTGGTGCTAAGATACAGGTCTATTTTTGGTGATAGTTTTGGACATGGACTAGTTTTGAAATAAGTTTATAAAAAGGGCCAAATGTAAAATTTTTGGAGTGGCAAAGAATAAAGAACACATATCTCTCTCTCGTATGGATGGCAATTTTGTAGTTAAATTTTCCTGAGAGAGCATAGCAGAGCAGCACGTGCGTTGCATGGGTTTAGCAGTCTTGGGGGGGGCGGCGGCGAGGTAGAATAAGAAGGGGAGCGGGGGCAACCATAGACGGGAGCAAGGAGAAGGAGGAGCAATATGAACAGCGGCGATGGCGATGACAGTGGGGGCGCCTGGACCATGGTCTTCACGCGCCGTACCCCTCCTTCCTCTTCGTCGAGTGGCAATAGCAAGGGGCGTGGCCGCTGGGAGCGCGGGCGCGGTGGGGGCAGGAGTGGTGACAGCCAGGACAACCGCGGACCCGGCAGGGGTGGCCGCGGTGGGAAGAATCTCGGGCCCGGCAGGGATAGCCGTGGTCCCGGCAGGCACGGCCGCGGGCGGGAGAACCTCTGTCCCGGCGGCACGGGTGGAGAGCGCGAGAGGAGCGGAACTCCACCTGCTGGAACTGAAGTGGTGCCTTCGCCTTCTGCAACTAACCCAGATTTTGCACAAGACACTCCTTGTCAATTTCTTTCAAAAGTCACACAGGCTGGAGATGCAAGAGTTGCTCAGTTCTTCATCCACTTCCTCAAGACGTGAGTATGGTTGCTAAATATTCAATCTTTTTACTGCTATATCAAATTCTAGTATGTGTAGGATCTCTATTCTAGTAGCTTACAGTAGCTGAAACATTCGTGTTTGATTTGCTGAAATGTTGGTAGCATCTCTATTCTACAGTTGCTGAAACTAAAGTGTTGGATTTGCTGAAAATGCTTACGCCCTGTTTAGTTTCCAAACTATTTTGCTTTTGGGTGTCACATCAACGTTGATCGGATGTCGGAACGGGTTTTCGGACACGAATAAAAAAAGTAATTTTATGGCTAGCCTGGAAACGGCGAGAAGAATCTTTTGAGCCTAATTAAGACGTCATTAGCACATGTGGGTTACCATAGCGCTTATGGCTAGTCATGGCCTAATTAGGCTGAAAAGATTCGTCCCGAGATTTCCATCCAAAATGTGCAATTATTTTCTTTTTTTCTCTATATTTAATGCATTATTTATGTGTTTAAAGATTCGATGCGATATTTTTGGGTAAAAGTTTGGGGAACTAAGGCCTTAGTTTAGATATTTTTGGGAAAAAGTTTGGGGAACTAAACTCGCCTATTTTTGTTGTTTGTGGTTGTAGATTCACATCAGATGATGACAAGATGCCATATTATGGATCAGAAGCCAGAGCTATATTGAGGCGAAACAACCCCAAACGGTACCATTTCTGGATCAACTTTGATCATTTAAGACAAAAAGATAAAAAAAATGCCTTCTATATCTGGAATCATCAAAAGAGGTTGGTCTTTCATAGCACTGCCCCCAAAAATTAAATAAGATTTTTATTTTCTCATCATTGTTTTGTCCTTTTCAGGCTTCTACCGATCCTTGCACGAGTCACTGCCCTGATTTTTCTTGATTGTTGTCTAGATGATGACAACAATCAAGAAACTCGTATAGAAAATGTCCAAAGTACAAACCAAGGCTTGAAGACAAGGTGGAGATACAGGTTATACATATGCCACAGAGGTTCTACCTAGCCTAAATTCAATCCCACCCGTATCAATTTAAAGGAATAAGTACATATTACACCCCCTAACTATCACGTTGGTCTAAATAACCCCCTCAACTTTAAATTAGGCTATTTAATACCCTCAAATACCTAAAACAGATCATTGAACACCCTATGGTGGTTTAGTCTAGTGGTTTTGCTAACATGGAGATTTGCTGTGGTGGTTTTGCCACATAAGACCAGGACACGTATCCCTCTGGTGTCAGGTCAATGGCGGCTCAGCTGCATTGACGACTAAGTTTGAATTAACTGGGAAAGCTGGGCAATGTCGGCAGCACCAGTAGAGCTCGGTGATGGTTGCTAATGGTGAAACTTGTGCAAAACATTTTCTTTTGCTGATGCTACCGTTGTCCATCTTAGTGACAAACATTAAATACTACATGATTTTGCCTCCTTTCACAATTTGCATAATTGATGTATATATGAGATTCTATTTCTAGCGGACTGCAATGGTAATATATGGGTATGGAAAAATAACCCTTTAGAATAGAAGCACACTTTTCAGCAAAAGCATCCATGTTCTTGATACTAAACTAAATGAGATCGACGACCTAACAAGTTCATTACAAGTCAAGGCACAAATAGCACACCAAAAACGCACTAAGCTCTTAAAATTATTACAAGTTGAAGACTTCATAATGGACACATGTATAGGACATAAATATGTTGGTGAAATAGAGTAGTAGTAGTATATTTGCACAGGAGGAGTTGTAGTATTATTGGAACAAAGGATCACTGTGTCACTCAATCTTTTCAACAGCTATAGGCTAGGAAAGATTTGTTTCTTGTTTCACACACATGCAGGAGCTTGCTTTCATTACTGGACTTGTGTCATAGCATCAGTCATCATCTCACACACATACATGACACTATATATAGATGTACAACCACCGACATAGACAGAAGCTTCAAGAAAACACTAAACAAAACTACTACATGCAACCAGCCATTGCAAGATACAGGATAGTTCTAGACATGACAAGAAATTCACTTAGTAGTACTAAGTACTGTTAGTTTGACCATTGGTCTCTAGAAAGATTTAGAACTGTTGAATACTCTAGTGATTTCTGGAAAATGAATTAACTCCAACAAAATATGCCCATCAAAAATTTAGGTCTCCGTCAGTTTCTTGGCCTCTTGGTTACGGGCAATTTTGAAGTTTGACTGAATAATGATGTTGAAGTCACCTGGCTTGAACTAGTGCCCTGACTTGTCACTACATGCTGCACAAAAACAACACAAGTTTTGTATGCATGTACAGGTAAAAATAAAACATGTATATTGGCCTATATCATGTGTACTTACATCCAAGTCAGAATTTTCTCTATTTTTCTTCCTTGATGTTCCCTCATGTGTCCTTCTGTTTTGGCTTTGTTTCTCTATTGCTCTATTACCTTTATTTGGGTTTTGATCACATATTCTGATGTTGTGACCAGGCCTTCTACAAAGTTTGCATCTTATCACTGTCCCCACTTTAGAAATTTTTGGACCTTTCTTTGGTTGTGATGCATCTCTTCTTCTTTCTTTTGGAGGCCTTCCAGGCCTCTTAACATAGTGAGGTGGAGCAGGCCTCAATTGAGTAGAAACTGGCCAGCTCTCCATTCCCTCTAGTGGCATTAGACAATGTTCATATGTCCTATTATATTCTTCCACTGAGTAGCAACTGGCGATATAATCACCTATCTGCAGTCCGGAAACATATATTTCCGAGATAGCATGACAGCAGGGAAGACCAGAAAATTGCCAATACCTGCATGAACATGTCTTATCTGCCATGTTAACTGTATATCTTCTTTTTCCTTTCTCAGACACTTCAAATGAATCCTTGCCATTTCCATATTGTGTGTCACCATCTAGATAACTTGATGTTGGCTTTTAGTTTCTTAAAAATATTTGGGCAGATTGTTCCTTGCCAAGATGCACTCTTACCTTTGTTAACCTGAATCCTTTCCATCATTTTTCTCCTTATGCCCTCTAGCATACTAATAACTGGATGAAATCTGCACAACAACAATAGTACTGGTGATTGATGGGAATCTTGATAACTAAAGAAAGAAAGCAAATGCACACACCTTGCTTCAATTATCCAACCATTGAAGGATTCACACATGTTATTGTCGACACTATCACAGTTGGAGCCAAGTTTGAACCATGCTCTACTCCAGTTAATGGGACTTGTATTCATCATATCTTTTGCACCTTGAGGTGTCTTTTGTGCCAACTTGGCCCTGTAGTAGTTGAATAGAATCCGACATGATGCCTTTGCACACTTCCAAAATCTCTTCTGAAATTTTTGGTCTCTATACTTCTTTTTCCAGTTAGCATAGATATGTCTAGTGAACATTCTGTGCTCTGCCTCAGGCATCATTCCAGCAACAACATTGATTAGGCCCTTTTGTTGATCTGATATAATCGCCCACCTCTCCATGAGAAATACTCAAATCCTTGCAAACTAAAGCAATAAACCATTCCCAGGAGTCAATCATCTATTTCTCCACCACAACCTATGCTATGGGGTACATCTGATTATTAGCATCTCTTCTGATAGCACACATCAACTCGCCAATGCATGCACCCTTGAAAAAGCAACCATCCAGTCCTATCACCTTTCTACAACCAGCAAGGAAGCCCTTCTTACAAGCTTCAAAACATACATGCATCCTCTTGAAAGCTGGTATATCTTCACCATAGTCAAGTTGTAAGCATACAGTACTACCAGGACTGGTCTATCCTCTTGAAAGCTGGTATATCTTCATCATAGTCAAGTTGTAAGCATACAGTACTACAAGGACTGGTCGATCCTCTTGAAAGCTGGTCTATCTTCACCATATAGCATCTTGACCATCTAGGCTCTAGCTCATCATAAGAGGCTTCATCACTAGAGTCCATGTATGGGGTCTCATTGCCATCATCTAGGCTATCGTCATCCAAATGCATATCCTCCATATCAGCTACATCTTCGCCATTAAGATATTTCAAAGGTGATTTTAACTTTTTCTTGAAAGCCTTGCAATGCTTCTTGATTTTTATCACCTCCTCATCCTCACTAGATATGTTCTCATCGCCAGGCAAGTAGTCACTATCAGACTCATCACTATCATTTGCAAAATCACCTTCATGATGTGCAGCAACTAAATCTGGCCTCGTCCCTTCTTGTGGCACGTTATTAGGAGACTCATAGAATTCTCTAACCGTGGAAGCCGTGGAAGCTTGCCTGACAACTACTTCCTTAGATAAACTAGCAAACTAAATTGTTTTCCGCTGTTTTGCAAGTATTGGCTCATTAGGTTGCTCTTCCATGCCAACCATATCTACATTGCCTCCAATAATATCAATCTCTTCAACAAATACATCGGCCAAACAATAATTGGGTATGGAGTTAGACATCACCTCACATGATTTATCATCGGTCAATATACGCAGCCCTGTGTTTAGCCCTAACCCAGGGAATAGCCAATGCATGTTTACTAGTTGTGCCAAAGGATAATGATCGCGAAGATGTCCTCTGATCTCAGGTAAAGACATTTTATCACGCTTGATATGAGAGATTGCCTCCTGACCACCAATGTAAAAAACATCTCTTTCCTTTTTAACAAACTTCCCATTGAAATGAAATCGCACTCCAATAATCTCTAGGCTGTCCATTTTGCCTAAACCACCTACACCAACAAAAATATAATCCGGTAATTTGGCCTAAACAATTGCAGGTTTCTTGAAAAAAAAGGGCCCCGGTCGTCCATCAAGCAGGATGACCAAAACCCTTAACAAACACTAAACCAATTTGAGAAAAGTTCTAGATGTGACCTAATTGCTGCAAATGTCGTACATCTGAAATACACAAAAAATCTTCAGAAGAAATTAAGCACCACAAATGAAATCGTTTTTTTTTTTTGCAAAACCTATGTACTGCACACAGTAGAAAGAAGAAACAGAGATGGATAGTCAAGGTACGGGGTGAGATGGAGCAGATCTCACAGAATACTTGAGGAGTCTGTAGGATCCAATACAATAAGTAAACCTATTAGAGAGGGTGAATAGTAGGTATTAACAGCGGAAGTATAATTTTCGAACCCTAAAAGCAGATTGACAGAGTATCAGTAAAAACCAGATTACGCAAAAAAAACCGTTGGATTTATCCCAAATTTTATCACAATAAACTAGAAGATATAAGGAACAACTCCACCGAACGGATTTACAAAATAATGTACGGTTAAAAAGTTAGAACCATCAAAATCTAGCTATCTCAGAATTTCAGCAAAACGAACAAAATCAATTCAAGCAACTTACGTGATCGGAAACGCGTTGATGATTGAATATAATATTTATTACTGAAATATATTGTCACAAGGTACAGCCAAAGCACCCCTTTTACAAAACCCTAAAACAAAGATCTCTCTCAATTATAGCTTCCCCTCACGGTCAAGCCTCCCTGATATTTATACCAAATATCTCCTATTCCTATTAGGATTCAATTTCTAGTAGGATTCTATTACAATTTTCTAAAAAGAAAAATTCCTTTTCTTTTTATCCGAAACCGCAGCCGCGGCCGATCTCACGAAATCCAATCGGACTTCATCCGTACACGTCTCGATCTCCATCTCACGTCTCCTGCTCATGCCCAACCGAGCTAACCAATCAACAATCATGTTGACTTGATCAACAACACAAGCACAACAACCATGTACATGCACCCTGCATGCATCGATCAATCCATGCGCACGTACACATGCCACGTATGCATGTACTGCTCGCACAACACAATAGATCATCAATTTCGCCAATGCTCGCACATACAACTTTATGAGACCCGTCACAAAGATCACCCACACGGTGTCCCTCCACCGTGTGTCATCTTTCGTCAACCTCGTCACCCGGCATACTTGATTGCTCCGGACCTCTACTCCTTCCTGAGTATAGTCCTGATCCCACCGTTAACCGAAGTTAACCCCAAGACTTCTGATTCTAGTCCAATCTTGTCACATGGCCTCCTGACTGCTCCAGACCTTAGTTCCTCCCTGAACTTAGTCCCAGTCCTCGCCATTGACCAAGCCTTGACCTCAAGTCATCTACACACAATAGACAAAATGACCATTACCGGACATAGATTCGCAACCTGACCCACATCAGTCACACGCACTCACACCACATCCTTGAATATTCCAAACTAATTTTATTTAAATATATCATTTATAAAGCCAATTGTTCATCACAAAATATTAATCAAAACCTCGATTTTATAGAGTCTAGTTCTTCTTCATTCACCTTGCTGTGATGTTCGTCACCGCCGACGCTACCGCATGCGATTACCAACTGATCACGGAAAGGAGGCGATGAGAAATACGCAGGACAATTCGCTTTGAAGGAGGCAATGATTTCTTATTTGGCATCAATAGTACATGTCATGTGCGGCATATCCACCGTAGCAAATCTCCATGTCAGCAAAACCACTAGCCTAAACCACCATGTGGTGTTCAATGATCTGGTTTAAGTATTTGGGGGTGTTAAATAGGCTAATTTAAAGTTGAGGGGGTTATTTAGACCAATGTGATAGTTTGGGTGTATAATATGTACTTATTCCTAATTTAAATTTTCATTTGTCAACTTAATTTCTTCCCATTCCTGCCACAATTTATCCTAGTTCTTCTTTAGATGTGTACGTGCACTTTCGAACCATATATGCTTATATATACAATTGATTTACTGAATTTACTTGCATTTACTTGTAGCATTTGCACTCTCGGAGATTTCATGATCCAAAACAAGCATCCACTGGTTGAGAAGATTAAGTTGTTCTCAAAACAGAATATCTTGATATCAACAATGACTGGAATGCTATTTTCCAAGGTTGCATGTTGGACCTTATTGGCAATCACAAGAGAGGAGTCAGCTGGAATGGTGATTGGGATTTGAATGATTGGGAGGTGATTGATGAGAAGTTGGTGTTTTTTAAGAAGGTCCTTGAGCCTCTTCCTACCGATGCAGGGGACACAAGGGTTGCAGATCTGAAGAAGTTAATCCTTTTGCTGGCTCCCTTCTTTGAAAAGAGGGGATGTCCTCTGTTCCTGCAGCAATTGAAAAAAGATGTGACTGACAGTGCCATGCGGGATGAAACTCAATGGGAGTGGTTCTGGGAGTACCTTGGATCACATATGTTTTTCATGCCGCCATTGGCACGACTCAACTTAATCAAGAATATCTTCATGGTTGGAAAAACACACCACTTGAGTCAGAGTGTGGATTTCTCTCATGTTCTTATGGAGGAGACTTAAGTTTGGTGACTGGACCAAAGACATTAAGACCAAATCAGGTGACAAAGAGACAGTCTTGTACAAGGTTTTTTGGTATGGGTTGACACCCGAGGAGGATGATCCAAAATACAGTCTGAGCAATGGTGATTTGCTTGCCTTTCTGCGCAATTTACTTGCACCCGAGGAGGATGATCCAAAATACAGTCTGAGCAATGGTGATTTGCTTGCCTTTCTGCGCAATTTACTTGCACCCGAGGAGGATGATCCAAAATACAGTCTGAGCAATGGTGATTTGCTTGCCTTTCTGCGCAATTTACTTGCACCCGAGGAGGATGATCCAAAATACAGTCTGAGCAATGGTGATTTGCTTGCCTTTCTGCGCAATTTACTTGAGCATCTTGACGAACACAAGCACGTGAGTATTCTTCTATGATCTACCCTTGTATTAGATTTCTTACTATGAATGTATCAATAAAATTGTATAAAATATCTATTCGTGCACGAAGATAATATAAAATCAATGGTTTTGATTATATAATTTGTGATGAACAATTGGTTATTAATTTGGTTTGATAGATATTTGGATTTTTGGTTGAGAAGTGTTTTTCGGGATGGACCGGTCTGACCGACGTTATACCGGCGGTCTGACCGGCCTGATACAGTACGCAATCGGGAGATTTTTATCGAACCGATCAGACCGACGTGGATGTGGCGATCAGACCGACAGTGTCCGATTTGAGTTGATTTCGAATTGATTTCTTGGATTTCAAGTTTGCTTGTTGGATATGACTTCTTGATGGTTTCTATTCGTGGATAATACTGTTGTGTGCTAACAATGAGTCAAGTTGGTGAGAACTTGTGCTCGGTTATGGTTTCTTGGTTGATTCATGTGTAGGTATCGCTTGAGGCCTCGAGAGAGTATTGCTGGTGATGGATCGGAGACGACTTGGGAGAAGTTGATGTCTAGAGGATCAAGAGATCACGCGGGATACTAAAAGGCTAGAGGATAATGCACGTGGAGTTGGAGAATCCATATGGTATACAAGAGGGATTGTGTACGTATGGAGATTGGAGTCAAATTTTGAAGGAGTCCAAGTTTGGAATGGAAGAATAGAGTTGGTTTCTTGTACAAGTAGGTTTCCTAATTAAAGTAGGAGTCTTGTACAAGTAGAATTCGTGGCTTTGCACAGCCATATTCGTGGGTATTTATATGAGAGGGGTGTGTCTTCTCATATAACGGTTTTCTTTGGGAGAGACAAGTTGTAAAAGAAGAAGGACGCCCTGCGTCCGACGCCGTGATCGCTATCCAAATTAGAGTCCGTTTTTAGTTGCCGTGATCGGAAGGCAAACCTAATTCAATTTGGGCTCGGCCCCGGGCCTACAGTACTACTATTTAAGCACAGGGAATCCCCCAAGGTTCTCTTATGCCAATTGAGATTCACTGAATCCCAAAACCACCCTTCCCGATAAATCACTTCATAGGATACCCTAATAAGTCTAAGGGATATCGATTCTACTGTCCTGATCGACAAACTAAGTTTGTTGAGACTAGACAGGCTGTGTTCCTAGAGGACTCAGGTATAAGTAAGAGGGATATTAGTCTCGAAGAATTACGGGTTGAGCTTCCTGAACCAATAATTCAAAAGCCTACGGAGGTATATCAGTTTATACCACCAATTATTCCTCAAACTCAGACAAGTAGCACCACATCTACTGCTAGAGTTCAGCAGCAAAATATGGAGCATGAGAATGAGACTCATGATGATCAGACGCATGATGATCAGGCGCATAATGAACAAGCGCATGATCATCAAGCACATGATGAGCCTCATACCAATCCTGAACCGAATGTGAACGTGAGAAGGTCACAACGGGAAAGGAGAAGGGCTATTCCTGATTGTTATGAAACATATTTAAGTCAGGATATGTTTGACATTGGGAAAGTAAGTGATCCTATCACATTTAGACAAACAGTGGTAAGTGAGAATTCCACTA
>CM002484.1:12811820-12890086 GCA_000325765.3 Leersia perrieri
TGATGAAATCATCCAACAGTTTGAAGACATGAAAACGCGCCGGATGTTAGTGCCTCAAAAGAAATTAGTGGTATGCTCCATGCCTCCATTCTATCCCTTACTCCCTTACTCCCTTAGTATCTACATTATTTTAAATTAAAAAAAGCACGTTTCGATTATTCATTAATTTGCCATTTCCTTTGTATAGAATACTGATGAAGAATAATCGACAATTGGAGTCACAAGTTATCTATTGGACATTGGTTTGGTATGGAAAAAAATCCCTATATATCATTAGTTCGATGTATGTGTACTTTTAACTATACATGTACCAATTTATGTATAAGATATGTTTCGATTTATGTTGGTCCAATTTGTTCAGCCCCCACTATAATTTTGTCCTGGATCCGCCCCTAACGACGATGGTGCTATTGTTTACCTCATGGCAAAGGTAGATCATCGGGATGACAATGCATGGGTCCTTTCTATCGACTTGAGCAAGAAGATGGTACAACAGCCGGCAGTCTTTTGTGGCGCTGAACGTACCGTTGGCATAAGTTCCACCTATGTGCAAAGTACTATTTCCAACCATCCACAAGCTATTCCAGGTAATTGTGTGTTTACATGCATGCATAAATTAGTTCTTGACACTTCTTAGTGACCTAGAAGATGTTTTTGTTGGTTGCAGGTAAAAAGAGAAAACAAAAACAGCCTGGGATGTTGCTGGGATCCTCAAGCAAAGAGAAGTCTGAAACTCCCTATTTGACAAAGGTGGTGTTGTCGCAGCCATCGAGGCACGGTCTACAAAAACAACCGGATGCCGAAGGAGGGAGCACAGAAGCTGAAATTTCAGATTATATGTTCTTAGATTAGGTCTGTAGGGCAAGTTTTGGATGGCAGAACAAATGGGAAGACAGGGAGGCTGCTGTGAAGATATTAATGATGCAAGAAAAACTGAAGCTGGGGAGATGGAAGTTTCAGTTTGAGTTTCTTGGGAGTCCTGTTGATTGATGCTGGTGCCTTCGAAGGGCCTGTTTTGTTTTAGTTTTCAGTTAGCCATGTTGTGACAAACAATGTAGCTGTAGCGTCATCTCTGCCAAGAACTTTGCATTTGTATTGTTGGCTGGATAGTGGGCCGGCAATATATAATGTCAATTCGTATGCTGCTAGTTTAGCTGCCTGTGGTGGAAAACCTTTTGTGCTGATGGAATTCAATTGTATGCAGATAGTTTAGCTGCCTGTGACGCAAAACCTTAATCACTTTACATTTGTGGTAACTGAAATGCTCATCATCATCAATCAATATATGCCAGCAGTAATTCTGCACTTTCTTTTTAGAAAATTGACATCCCATGTGACATATCGTTTGGTGAACGTCAACTTCTGGAATGCGGACTGCCTGCTAGGAGGAAGTATCAAAGTGGCACACCCAACAGTTTTCAGTTATGTCGAATGAACGGGGCTCACAGTGGCAGATGCAAGCCATCGGTGGGTGTGTGACATCAAGCGAGCGCCTTCAATTGCTGCCATTGGGGAGAGTAGGAAGTACTCCCGGAGTACCTCCAGGTTTGGGATACGATCCAACAGATACAGTTGTGTCCAGAGGAGGATGCAATTATTTGGAACCTGGCTGCTGATGGAATTCATCTGTTTCTGCTGCTTATAACATGTTCTTTGTGGCGAAGACAGTAGCTCAATGTGGTACCTTGATTTTATCAAGGTGAGCTCCTTGAATGGTGAAATTCTAATGTGGCTGGCTGAAAAGGAAGGTGTCTGACGGCGGATAATCTCTCAAAGAGAGGTTGGCCCAATCAGCAACTTTGTTTGCTATGTGCGAGCCAAAATGAAGATTGCCAGCATCTCTTTGTTGCATGTCAATACACCACCAGAATATGGAGAATGCTGAGAGAATGGGTGGGTGTGGGTGTAATGATGTCTCGCTGACAAACTCACCCCCGGTATCGGCAGCTTCTTGTCGATGTTTATATCACTTGTATATTTTACGCGAGAGTTTTTACGTAGCATTGTACCTCAAGATAACATAACAGTACCACGAGATAATATGATTTTAGTATACTGTCTCGCGGTACCGGTACCTTGAGGTATAATGCGAAAGACGGTAAAAAATCTCTCTTTGCATACCCGAGGAAGTAATTTTAGAAATCAATGCATAACAGCGGTAAACATGTACGGACTCCCATGCTTTTGCAGGTTGAAGCACTTAAAAGGCAACCATTCCATGACAAAATCACTGTAATTCGTCCAGCCACTGGTTTGATGTTATCTTTTGCTAAAATCCTTGTAAACTGTAATAAGTAGAGCACTAGAGTTATAAAATCTCTTGGTAGTTCTCATAAGGGACAAAAAATCGCCGTTGGTCTGACCATTATTATCCTGAACCACCGTTTCGTTGATTGGTGAAATTGAGGTTCAAACCAAGTAAACCTATCATTTGAATGTACTGATTTTCTTTAACAGTATACAATGTGGAATTTAAGTAGCACCTCACCTATAAGGTGGTTGCAACGCAATCATCACCAACAGCATTGTTCCCCCCATCTACAGGCCAGACTGACGAAGTCGAAGTTATCTATTTCACCGGAGAAAGAAGAGAACCACAGTCATCAGACTTAACCAAATTTGCCTGCAATCCTAACATGCATTGTTGTACCAATAGCTACAATTGTGCTCTTCATGAAGTTGCTGGACTCAACTAGACGGTACCATGAGATTATTTTGTCTGCTTGTTTCCTACTGGTTCCATTTCTTGGGTACATTGCCTGTGACGCCCCAGGACCGTGGCCTAGGTCCGCTCCTTTCAGTACTCAACCCAGTCCTATTGCAAACTCTTAGCAACTCTGCCAATTAATTGAGTTACTTTGTTCCCTTTTGAACTACTTCAGGGGAATTTTGCATGAATTCTTATAGTTTGATTTATTTATTTAGTCTGGACCTATAAAATGGCATAGCTGAGAATTACTACTATTGATGATGGACATGCTTGAAAAAGTTGAATCTTATATACCCCTATGGATTTTTTTTTATAACGTTGGCTAGCTCAAAATTTAGACAACACCATATATTTGTGGAAGGAGAAATTATGTTTTTAGAGCTTCGCTTGGTTTTTGATCAAAATACTTAGAGAACTCCTACAGGGTGGATATATATTGTACATATAAATATAAATATAGTGCGGTGAGTGTTCACCTCGAATGCACAAGACTTCAACAAGTGCGCATGCATGATTGATCTACCCAATCAACGCCACGTCATATTGGCAAATGTAATATTAATCGTAGCTTAGCTTAGGTTACAGCTTGTAACTTAACATAATTAATCCACGAGTCTGCCAACTGGCAACTAATAAAGCGATCACGAGGGGGCGGCACATGCTTCGTCTTGTTCAGTTGATCTTCAGACATTGACCGGAGAAGAGAGCAGTTGACAGCAAAGGTAAACTAATTGAGGGTACTCACAAATTAAAAAGCAATTATAGTTTTTTTTTCTCTATTTCATGGAAGACGCAATGGGCACACACAACCAGACTAACCCGCGCCCGTTAGTGCGTCATATGTAACATAGACCCTTAAAGAGACATGATAAACGGTAAGTATCGATCTGACCTTACTAATTCGCATATTGAAAATGCACAGACCATTGTTATATTTTCTATATTTATCCAAATTCACGTTTGTTTTTTTCCTAACATGGAGAGAGGAGAGCAAGATGCAAGAGAAGAATAAACAAACAGACATGGAAAAATAAAATAAAGTTAATATATGGCTCATACACTTTGTACTATGTTCCAAGATATAAATATTTATGACTATATATGTAGACATCTCTCCATTGGTACATACCCGAAATGCTTATATTTTGAAATGGATATTGGAGCATATATATGTTACCTTTTAGGGAGAATCCATCCTATACCACTAAGTTTGTTCCGGTTCAATAATATACCATCGACTTTATCATTCTCTAAAATATACCGGCCACTTTACATATTGTTCTGTAATATGCCATTGAACTGAACATATTTTCCAAAAAATACCCAAAGTACTCTTACAAACATATAATGTTTATAGTTGATTTGTCACTTCATAAGTATTTAAAAATTATGAAAATTTTACTGTAGCCTTCTTACACAATATGAAAGTTTATGTATAAGTTTAAAAAAATTTTGCATTTTAAAATTATGTGTATAAGTAGATATATCCATCTTTTTATACATAGAATATGAATGTAAAAAAATTATAACATTAAAAAAATCTAAAAAATATACAGATACTTCCATATTGTGTAAGGATGCTACAGTAAAATTTTTATAATTTTTTGATACTTCTAAAGGGGCAAATCAATGATTAACTTTGTATGTTTGTAAGGGTATTTTTGGTATTTTTTTGATAAATATGCTTAGCCCAATGCATATTGTAGAACAATATGTAAAGTGACCAATATATCATGAAGAGTGACAAAATCAATGTTATATTGTTGAACAGGAACAAACTCAGTTTTATATGATGAATTCTAAGTAGTACAGTTGTGAATGATGCAGAGCTTGAGGTCAAGGGTGACCTAAGCAGTTCTCAAACAAAAAAAAAAGGTGACCTAAGCTCTGTCCAAGTTTTGCTTTTGCGGAAAGAGTAGTTTTTGCAACTTAATACAACCAAACATTCCATTTACAAGTTGTTGTTCACTTGTTCTTGCTTTATGGTCGAACATAGTTAACGCCGACAATGTTTTGTGCATACGTTTTGAAAGCATTGCTCAGTGATATACTCCACGAAAATTAAGACATTGTTGCACAAATGCCATGCGAGAGTAGAAGAAAAATGGTGCCGAGTCTCAACATTGCATAACTGCATATGTACCAGCTGCTATTACTCATCAAGGAAGAAGGAATACTAAATACTGAAATCACCAGTGTACTGATATTCATATATAATTACGTGTGCTCAAAGTTTGCACGTACTGTTCCAGTACTCACATTACACTTCCATTGGCCGTGCACACTAAAACGTCAACTGTGCGTTGCAGCAGTTAATGTCACTAGGGTAAATGTTACGCTGATCAGACAAGAACAAGGTCTTCCTTGATGGAGCATCTTCAGAGAATTCAGAGAGGCAGACGAGTAGTTGGATGGATCCTCTCATTTAATCCATCATGTGGGGTTCAATCTGGACCATCCATACACATCCCTGTTACCAGATCCAACAGATTCCCTCGTTAATTACGCCATGTTGTGGTAGTACGTTCCATCTCTGACAGAGGCAGTTGTTTCGGAGTTGCAGCAGATCATTCCAAGTTCAGAGTTCGGTTGGTGTTACAGTGCTGTGCTATAACGGTGTGTACCATCTTAGCCTTGAAAAGATGTTCAGATGATGCCGGTTGCTAGACTAACCATAAGTTCTTGATTCTTCACTAAAATGTTCTATGGATCACGCAACACATGAGGTTCTTGTATGCTTACACTTCAATCCAGAGAAAAATTTTGGCAGTAGGATTAGGTTCCTATCCGTGCAGGTTCCAGTGATGTTTGATTATGTTTGTTACCACCGGCATTGTGGTGCTGATGTTTTTTTGGTCCATTTCAGCAATTTATTCAGTTCTGTCGAACTCATATAAAGCAGCAATTAGGCATTTTATGATGAGCGTATTGAAGTTCTTGGTATGTGTCACCCATCAAGCCAGGGCATCCTTCTCTCCTTGTATCATGATTTGATAGCTCTGTTAATGATAAAGGGCCCTCATAATGCAAAGAGAGGCCAGGATGTATAATAACAAATTATATCAAGATTCATGAGGCGCAGAATTATATATGAACAATTTTGATACCTTTATTACCATAAATGTTACCCCAGAGTCTTGACAAATGAAAAGAATCAGAAAATATGTCAAACATGGTACATCTGTACTACAGCATCTCAGTTTGGAATATATCTATACTGGTACCAGTTTATACATCCATTTTGGAACATATCTATACTGGCACAGTTTTATACATTCTTCCAAATGAAAAAACTAAACAACTTTTACGCATATAACTTAATTTCTTCAGTGATTGGAACTCTCTCTTCATTCATATATATTTAGCAGCAACAGCTGTGTTACATACAGTCAAAAACCTCAATTCTCACTTCAGGATTGGGGGCTCAGCATATGGCCCATTCAGCCAGCCATTGGCAACATAGCGGTAGGCGGCTTCGGTCATGTGAATGCCGTCCCAGCTCACGTATGACGACGGGTTAGAGCACACACTGGCACCTTCCTCACCACACTTCTTTTTCAGGTTGAAGTTGTAGTTGCCCTGGCCTCCAGCACCACAGCAAGCTTGCATAGCTGAGCTAAAACCTGCAATATCACCAATGTTCGGCTCATGATACGGCCGCTTAAATCGAAACCGCACAATTTTAGTCCTATGAATCACAACTGGTCTTCTATACTGACGGCGAGTCGAAACTACATTGTCTGAACCTACTGATCTAGCGGAAATTTTATTTATAGTTTCATAGTCTATTGAAGGAAGACTCACCAAAATTTCCAGGGCTGACGACGAATTGCATTGCGGCCTTGAAGTAATCACCATACATGATTTTTGTCTCCGGGTACTTCTTTTGAAGTTCATCAAGCTGCTGCTTGAGCTCCCTGTTGTGATGGAAAGCGAGACGGTTGTATCTCCTAAGGCACCCTGTGCGGGCATTGTAGTCTGCTTTGTTGCTGGTGTTGTACAGTGTCAGGTACAAAGGGAAGCATCCAATTGGGAGAACTCCAGGTACCAGCAAGTCTTTTGCACCAAGTTCAATCAATTTCTGGAAAACGAAAACACAGAAGGTTAACTTACAGTACCCAGAATGAATCATCTGTGGTGCGAGTTTCATCTTTCATCTCAGTAAATTCAGTCAATGGTTCAAGACTGGTGTGTACTAAATATGTACTGTTGAAAACAAGTCTCAATCCTGAGTCCTGACAATGGATTTATACTAATATAATAGGGTCACTACTTTACTGATAAATTTGTTCAATCCGCTTAAACTTTGGGGAAACAATCTATTTTATTCTATAACCTTGTCATGTGACTGCCGTTTCATGATGGGCATGCACATAACAAATGATTCCCTTTCTTTCATCAGCCACAACTTTTGCATGCCCATTCTCTTCATTGTGCAATCATGCTCTAGACAAAATCGTCACCTACACATCACATGGGGCTACACTAACCAACAATCTGATGTACTGTAGATTAACTCAATTTGGTAGACAAAGTACAACCCCATTCTATCACCTATATGTAGAGGTGATCTATGCAGGTGAAAAACATATTTTCCCTTTTCAAAGCATTGCAGCCATAACGATTTCATGTTATGTGCATGCCTAGCTAGCCAGAAGATTCGGCCATTCTGGTTGGTACCATATCTGTCACATGTTCTCCTCCTATTTTAGTGTCAATAGGACTGGTAATCCCAGTTGACTATTCGCAAACATCACCTTGAGATCCATAGATCCAGAGCATTAAAATGTGTATTAACTGTGCTAATGCCTACCTAACAGCCAATCTACTCACAACTCTCACTGAATAGAATACAGCTTACTGCACCTAATCCAAAGTATTACCGGAACACTTGCCGAAGCTATCCAGTTTGATCATCAGCACTCGTTTTTAATTTTTTGCCAATATGCATTCATTATGCGAGTTTTTTTCACCTTTTTTTCAGACAATATCTAGGTATGACATCTCCAATATCTGTAGTGACACAAACTTGTATGACTCTGATTCCCTAGATCTCCTAATGCAGTGTACATTGTACTGCTGCTTCACTACCTACTTCAGCATTGTGTGTGCATATGCATCATGTGATGCAACTCAAGTACTACTATCATCTTTCTCTAGGAATTCTACGCAGTTCATCAAATTCATGGGTAAATTCTTACCTCAACACCATTGACGATGGCTTTGGCAACAAGGGGCACATAGGTCTTGACCTCGGAGAAGGCGACGCCGGAGAAGAGAGGGGCATTGTAGTCATTTCCCCCAAACTCCCCCACCACAAACAGGGACCTGCCGAAGTAATCCTTGCACTCTGCAACATCATCCAACCACACGGAGCCAAGCCAAACTGTTCATCTACTGACTCATTGAAAGCTAAAAACTTGCAAAACATGGCTGCATCTGAAGAAAAAAACAAACAAAGAAAGAAATTCATTTACCACTGTCCGATTTGCAGAGAGACGGCTTCATGTCCTGGAGCCATCCGATCTGGGTGTTGATGGAACCGGTGTTCCAGATGCGCTGGTCGATGCCGTGCGCCTTGAAGAAGGAATATTCCAGCGCCGTGGCGCCGGTGATGGCGAAGTTGGCGCCCTTGCTGAAGTCTACGTTGTGCGCCTTCGACGCCGGCGGCAGCGGCAGACCGAAATGCTCCGCTGCAAGTTACGAATCAAATCACTTCTCCCATCAGATTACAATAGTGGAGTATCACATTTCAGAGGAATAGTTAAAAAAAAACTGCAACATTGGAATCAAATTGCTCTGCCTTTTGCTGCTCTGAAGAAAAGGGGACAATGTATCACACGGTTCACAATGCAGTGAGGCTGAGGCAATCGATTGGGAAGCAGATATGCTGTCGATTCAGAGACCTTGCAACAGTAATCACAGCAGCTACCTTGTGTTTCTTTTCAGCAGTAGGAGGAGCAAAAAAGGAACTTTAGTTCACAATCAATTGCTTTGTTGTCGCAGAAAGGCAGAGGCAGCAATAATTTCACCATTGCAAAGCACAGACTCTTTTACCACAGTTTCTATTTTCACCGCCCAAAAAAGTAATCTTTTTTCAGCTTTGAAACACTAGTACTAGTAGTAAACACATAAAAGATTCAAGAGAAATATTATGATTAGTTGAGTAGTACCACTAGTAAAATAAACCAAAAAGGGGGGTCAATTGCATCATGACCAAGGTCAGAGCATGGTCTCACACTCACACCCCCAAAACTTGACACTTTTAAAAACTAAGAGAGACATTTCTATTGGATATTGCAAAACCAGCCCCTAAACTAATACTACTACACTACTACCGTTGAAGTGTGAAGCGACAAGGCCAAGAGAAGAAAAGGAAGAAACGCCATGGACGAGCAGCTAAGCAAGCAAAGGTGGTCATGGTGGAATGTGTGTGTACCGAGGAAGTCGACGGTGAGGCGGCCGTTGGAGCAGCGGCCGGTGGGCTTGCCGAAGAAGGTCATCCCGTATGGCGGCCGCGCGGTGGTGAGCGCCTTGGGCACGCCGTCGGCGATGAGGTTGCCGGCGTCAGACAACGAGTCCCCGAAGCTGAATATCGCCTCGTACGTCTTCTTGCTCCTGCTCCGAGCCGCCGAGCACCCCGCCGGCGCCGTCACCACCGCGAGCCACACTACCGCCAAGACGCCGACGGCGAGCCGCCGCCTGCTGGTGCCGGACGCCGCCATTGCCGCCGTCGGTGGTTTCGTGTGTCGGCAGGAGGCAATGACGCGCATGTGCGGTGAGAAAGAAGAGGAGAGAGACGACGGGGTTACTAGTAGAGTGTTCCGTGGCGTGGCGCTAGCTGCTGGATTTATATAAACTGCTGCTGCTGCTGCTGCTGCTGCTGTGTTCGGTGTTGCGTTGCCGCTGCAGGGTGAGGAGGCGTGGGTTGGTTGGCAATTTGGCACTGTGGTTTACTGCTTGGGATTGTGGATGGTGGATTGCAGTGCAGTGAGTAGGAGCAATAAGTGATGGGCAACATATGTGCAGTGAGTAAAATCTTTTTCTGTAAAAACTGCAAGGGGAGTCCGGGTGAACACTATCTAGATATTGCTCGCGAGGACCCGCCGTATTGAATGAAGTGAGGGCATTGGCCAACTACTTTGTCGTAGTTATTATTGTGAAATGGAAAATGTTTCTATGGTTGTACATTTAAGCAGTAAAATATACTGGCGGTCCCTAAAACGTGTATGTCATATAGACTCCCGAACTCTTTGAACACGTTTTCAGATCTCCAAACCTGTGTAATGTGCCATCTAGGTTGAAACGGTCCTTAAAAAATCAATTTCGCTTTATGACATGGTATGCCACGTGACATCTACGTGTATTTACAGTTACCGAAAAAATAAAAAAACAAAATCTATGCGATTGACATATGGGTCCCATAATTTTTTTATTTCTTTTGGTGACTATAAGCATAAATGATAAGGATACAATACATGGGAGAAGTCTCAAATCTACTTTCTAACAGATCAAACGGCATATGATTTAGATGTTCCAATCAACAGTGGCGGCAATTTTACGACTGGTTGTGCAGGATGCAAATTGATGCGAGGGAATTGCAATTTTGGAGTTTTTGTTGGTCATATGGTATTATTAGATGGTTTTCATCGATTCCAAGACTCGACATTATGAATAAAAATTAGCTTCTCGCTATAGCCATGTGAGGGTCTCGCCACCCGTTCTTCATATGATTTGGTGCAACCACATAGAGGGGAACTGGGTGATCGTCGTATTAAGATCGTTCTTGCTTTCTCATTGGGGATTGAGGGTTCGATAGTTATCTTCCACATCATGTGGTTATGCGAAGGCGAGATGAAAGGTGTGCAACGCTGGTTACGTGTTGTTCCTCCACTTTGTTGGCTACTTGGTGTTTCTGGATCCTATGTTGAGAAGGTCGGGCAACCCTCCCGTATCATTTGGTATCAGAGCGCTTGGTTGTCTCGGTAGGATCTTGCAAACTTGTTCTACATGTTGGAATTCAATTCTTGTTTAGTGTGGTCATACCATTGATTTTGAGCAGTGTTGGGTGAGTTGTATATGCTCATCAGGTTCAGCTGGTTTTTGGTGTTGAGTTGCACTAGATGGAGTTGTATTTTGAGTTGTAAATCGAGTTTGTAGTTATCAGTCGTGTTGTCGAGTCTGTAATTTTTTTCTTGTGGCCGAATCCACGTTGGGATGGCAGCATGGTTAGCTACAAGGTTGTGTTCGTCGTCAGTGTCATGTTCGTCGTCGACCAAAGCTTCAACAACAAGCACGAGTCGAGGACGACTCGTTTTGAAGAAAAGGAGAATGATAAGGATACAATACATGGGAGAAGTCTCAAGTCTACTTTCTAACGGATCAAACGGCATATGATTTGGATGTTCCAATCAACAGTGGCGGCAATTTTACGACTGGTTGTGCAGGATGCAAATTGATGCGAGGGAATTGCAATTTTGGAGTGTTTGTTGGTCATATGGCATTATTAGATGGTTTTTATCTATTCCAAGACTCGACATTATGAATAAAAATTAGCTTCTAGCTACAACAATGTGAGGGTCTCGCCACCCGTTCTTCCTATGATTTGGTCCAGCCACATAGAGGGGAACTGGGTGATCGTCGTATTAAGATCGTTCATGCTTTCTCATTGGCGATTGAGGGTTCGATAGTTACCTTCCACATCATGTGGTTATGTGAATGCGAGATGAAAGGTGTGCAACGCTAGTTGCGTGTTGTTCCTCTACTTTGTTGGCTACTTGGTGTTTCTGGATCCTACGTCAAGAAGGTCGGGCAACCCTCTCGTATCACGTGGTATGCCACGTCATCACGTGAAACAGGTTTGAGACCGTTTGGACGTAGATAATACATTCATACAAGTTTGGGGACCTAAATGACCCACTCGTATAAATTTAGAGACCTGAAAATACGTTTTGATAGTTTAGGGACCTAGATGATACACCCATACAAGTTTAGAAGCCCAAAAATACATTTTGATATTTTGGAGACCTAAATGTCACACCCATATAATTTTTAAGGACCGCCCGTATCGTTTACATTTAGCATCTTCCAACAAAATTGTAGGTGGTATCATCGTGTGCCTATTTGGCTGTCTACGGTTACATTGTTAATTTTATGATAACTCAGTAAAGTGGTGTTATATTGTCAAACTAGTGTGGACCTATTTTATATCAGAGTGAAGAAAGTCCCAAATATGTATTACTCAATGAAGCATGGATATCTAGAATAACAAAATAGGAAGGCATGTTTGGCATCAATCAACCCCATATAATTCATAAAAGGCAAATATTATTAGTTTTTATTTTTATCTAGTTAAATTTGAAGTAATTAAGTATGTAATAGAGCCACCCATACTATTGCATTTCAGAAAACTAATCTGGATATGTTTGGTATATAAAAATTCAGATCATATTTTAACAATCTTCATCGTGAGACGAATTTCAATTTTAAGAAGAAATTTCCTTATAGCATAAAAATAATCAATCTCCAAAGAACACCTCAAACAAATAAACACGATGCGTCAAAAAATAACCCTGTGATTTAACTTTGATCCAACCAAGAGAGGTAGATCATATTCTAAAAAAAAGAGAGAGAGGTAGATCATAGTTCAAGCTATGAAAAACCTCTGATGTAAAAAAATAACAATGTAAAAATTTGGTTCTCCTTTATGCATCTATTTTTATAATAGTCAGCTACATGTAGAGTGGTGGTTTCATCGGTGACTATGAGGGGTTGTTTGGATTTGTCTGCGGGCACAATAAGGCCCCGTTTAGTTTTAAAAAATTTTCCCCAAAAACATCACATCAAATCTTTAGACTCATGCATGAAGCATTAAATATATATAAAAAATTAAACTAATTATATAGTTGGGTTGTAAACGACGAGACGAATCTTTTGAGACTAATTATGCCATAATTAGCCATAAGTGTATATGTTAATGACGAATTAATTAGGCTCAAAAGATTCGTACCTTAAATCCTAAAAATTTTGGGAACTAAACATGGTCTAAAACTTTTCTAACTCTGCTACCGCTTGTGGCCTCGTGTTTTGGGGTGTTTTTCAACTCGGTCCTTGGCATAATCGGTTTCACTGTTGGATTGACATTACTCGGTTTTGTTCAAATGCAATTCCTGCAATCCATTTGTTTTTATCTTTGCAGGGGGCAATTCCTGCAATCCTGGCCTACTACCACTTGATTCTACAGGAGCAAAGTCACACTCTTCTATACATTCCTGGGGTAGATGATAGATCATGATGAGATGCTGTTTTTCTCCTCTTTCTGTGATCTTGTACAATTATTAACTGGATCTGTGCCTGTGCCAACCAGATTCAAGTTCAACTCGGTGCCGGCTTTTTTTGCTTGGAGAAAATGGCCGCTTTTCGGTGGAGTTGCTCTGTCCCGGCTGGCCGGCTCCCTTTTCCTTTCCTAGTTCCCTGCTTGTTCAACCGTTCATTCAATGGCATCCAGGTTTTTACGTGGAAGCCCTCTTGCTTTGGAGTTTTGTCGTAACATTCGAAAGGATGAAAAAAAATCTTCAAAAGCTAGTTTTGATTCTAGAAACAATTAAAAAGTAGGAAAATCCTCCGTGTCAAATGGAAAAAAATATATTTTATCACAAGAGATCGTAGAAAAAACAACAAATAAAAAATAAAATGAAAACAAATTAATAAGTTGGTGTCAGAATGCATCTTTCATTTGTTCATGCTTGAACCATCCTGGAGTATACATAAAAGATTGGGACAACTGAAAATTCACCACTGGTTTGAATTATTATTGCAATGCCACCAGAATATTGCAAAATGCCTGAACAATTTTATGATAGGTTATGCTGAAAGTCTTTGATGTATGGATCACGATCACCTGATGTATGGATCTTATACAATGTCTTGGGAAGTTAGAGGTCCAAGTAGAATATCATCACAAAAGGCATGTGTGCAACTATGCACTATTGGAGTCAACCATTGGATCTAGCTAGCTCCAACGTCGATCATGAATTGCCCCCATTGCCATTGTCACCTTCAACTAGCTAGCTGCACCGCAAGAAAAAAGGTGACGAGCACAAAATGGCTACAGCCATTAAAAGCAGCTAGCGAGCCAACGCCTTGTAGTATTGTACCACTCGGTTGTTGAGCCATTACTGTTAGTTGGTCGCGGTGCCCAAGCTAGCTGCTGCAAATGCAATCCCCAAGCTATAGTTTGGAGTGACATATCCACTCAATATATCTGTGGCCCAAGTGAGTGCTTGAATAATGCAGCAAACAAGTTGGTAGGACGTGCCAGTCTGAGATTAAAATTGCACATTCATGCATGTGTTCTGTTTAATTATGGTGCTAGAAGACAGACGCAGATATCCGTTACTCCTGCTGTGATTGTAAAGAACACACTGAGAAAGTTGGCAATGTGATGTTCATAAATTTTAATTGCTTGTGAAACTTTGTTGCATAACAATGATCATGTATATAGGGGGGAAATGATGGCTGAAATTTAGTAAATCTTAGGTACGTAGCACCTTCATGCCAGGCTATATAGTATACAAGATACTAATTAATCTTACTATGAAGAAAAGAAAAGTATCAGATGCTTGTCCAACCATGCATGAGTCATGACACCGTTTGGAAGACCCAAACACATGCACGCATGCTTTATTAATTAATTCTTTTCTCCTGCAGATGGAGTCTGGATAGCGATAGATTTAGGACCTAACTTAGCAGTCCTTTCACTTTTCCCCCTATAACTTATTTTCGTGCAAATAACTCCTCATAGGTTAATTTCTCGTCTAATTTTTCATCTAGATCTTTTTTCAACGATTTATCACCTTTGGCTCTCAACTTCTTATGGCACATGGGTGTTCAATATTAAAAAATAAGATTGTCACATGCGCTATGGATAAGTTTCTTTTGTCTTACGAGCGTGACGGCAAAAACAACAAACATGTCTCCCTGATAATTGGAACAACTACAACCCAATACGATGCTCGGTCGACAAGTAAAAGATTTCCTTGTTGAAGTGGATAACATAGTCTTAACTTGCTAGAAGCCCATGTGCTACATGGAGTCAAGCTGACGGTGATAAATTGTTGAAAATTTGTTATAGGTGGTTAATTAGAAGGTAAATTAAATTTGTAGGGAGTCTTTCATAGGAAAGTGAGTTATAGGGGTGAAAGTAGAAGGACCGGTGACTTATAGCGGGTATTTGGATTTTTTCCATAGATTTATGGCAGTCAACAGAGGCGATGTGGTCGTGTCGGTATGGCAAATCTACTCAATACGAAATTATTTTACGGTTAAAAATAAATCATTATATTATTATTGCAAGTAAAATTATGGTTCACCGATTGGAAATGGAAGCAAGGCAAACAAGTCTGTGGCTAAGGGTTGTAAAATAAACCTTTTTGCCCTCTAAGCATATAAATATATGTTCTTATCTAAACAAAGTCTGCAAAACTATTATTTTCTGCATGTGGGGGTCAACCTAACTCGCATGCTGATCAATGCTCAGAGGCGAGGATATGATCAAGAACATGCATTGGCTGCAAACTTTCTGGCACAATCACAAGATTCCAGAGCACATCACATGCATATATGCAATGTGTGGAGTCCGGGAAAAAAAGTACACATCCCATTTTTTATTTGCAAGTTGAAGTTATATATACTAGTACTTTATACATGTCGACTGCTCTATGACACTGTCAAATTAATACTAAATTAAAGATAAACTACTGTCAGTAACTCAACGGCTAGTGTCGAGCTAGCTAGTAGTATATGCATTTTCTGATCTTCGATCTCAAGCCAATTAGTCGGGCAATTCCGACGCATTTGCTACACCACAAGGGGAAAAAAAAAGGAATGGATAAATGAGCCACTCTTTCACCATGAGAAAAATGCAGCCCCTTAATTTGTCATACAAAATTTCATAGCCGTCTCACGATCAAGATTGATTCAGGCCTCACATGTCTATGATAGTATTAAATGTCACTCATGAATTTTGCGGTGGTTGACCGAGTGCATAGTTTGTGTAGAAGTTGGATACTTCAGTCACTTAATGAAATGGAAGTTATCTTAGAAAAGGAATTTTGCGGTTGTATGGTATAATTCACCCCGATCTTGAGAACTTTTGGCTACAAACAAGCTGAAAAATCGAGTTGGCGGTGATAGTCAACACTTTGGTTAGGTTCACTCATCAGAGCACGCAAAGAAGCAGCCTTAGCTGGAATGGAACCGTCTGGTTCCTCCCCACAGTGATAACTAGTTTGATCGCCAGCAAAAAGCTGCGAATAATGCAAAGTGCATAATTCAGCAGCAGCAGTAGGTGAGCCAAATCTATCAACCTGCAGTCCTTTTCTTGGACAGTAATGGACTAATGAGGGGCCTCCAAAGAAACTTCCAATTAACATGTTGAAAGAAACTGAAAAAGGTTGTGGATTGGGAGAGAAGTTATATATGGTTACAGTTACAATAACTGAAATGAGAAAGGGAAATGTCAAAAGGCAGAATTTTTTATTAGTTTAGTGGCCGGAGTTGTGTGGTGTGATCTGTTAATTTGGTTCTGGATTTGTGGTTTGATTGCTACTTTTTGGAGAAAATTGTGTTTTTTTTTCGAGGCAGTTAACTGTCCTAATCAGGATTTTGAGGTTGTTATGACAGAGTGGTCTTAATATTCTTTTTGTTAACCAACAGAGAATGCAATCTAAAAGCATCCCTAAAAGGGAAAAACCAAGACCTTTTGCCAAGGGAGAGAGCTTTCATCTATTTGGACTTTGGAGAATTCAGCATATGAAGAATGGTTCCCAGCATGCATGCAAGCAAGCCAAGTATATATACCACTTCTCGTTTTTCTTTTGTGGCGTAATCAAATATGGAAATACATTTCTAGATAATGATATATCAAAATACATACCCTGGAATGCTATCACTATTACATACTCCCTCTGCATGCCTAAACATTTGATGTGAACCAACCAACATCAAACATATATATAGAAATAGAGGAAATACTGTACTTAATATTTGCATGCATTAGAAAACTTAAAAATGGTTGCATTATGTATTACGGATATCATGAGCTTTTGCACATATCTTAGCCATTCCTTGGTTTCTACGTATGCAATGCACCGAAAGAGAGTAGTACTAGTAGTTCATTAGTACTTGTAAAGTTATTAGAGTGGGAGTAGTTTACAGTTAAGCCGCAAGTACAGCATCAACCCCTTCTAGAACATGGCCACCTCCACTCGGTCCAACCTTACCCAGCATCCAAGTGCAAGAAACAATGCCAGCACTTACACACATGGCACATTCACCTACGTGGAAAGAGGTGGCTTACTACAGTCCAACCCTGTTGTACTGTCCTTTGGCCCAACAGCTAGCGGCCTCTATCCCCTGAGCCCCCATTTCAGGCTTGTCGGAACCGGCGTTCACATTGTCGTCGAACTCTATCACCTAAATTTTAATTTAGAGCTCCCAAAGCGGATCAACTTGTGTCAAATTTCAGTAAAGATTGGTTATATTTAAAGATTTGGTGAGATATCTCAAAATACTTGGTTATATTTAAAGATTTGGTGAGATATCTCAAAATTCGTCGTCTTGTCAGGGCTTGAACTTAGATTGTAATCAGAATTTGCAAAAATCGTTTGCTTATAAAAAGACACCTAGTGATGGTTAAAAACCGAGCTGTTATTGACGGAAACATATAAAAATTTCCAGCGATTTGAAATTTAGTTTGAACCTTATCAACTTAACCAATTTACCAAACGTTTTTTTTTAATATAGACGGTTTCAATAAGGTTGATAACCACGATAACTGAGTGCCCACTGTAGTATTTTCAAAATCTGGTATGATCTTATTGACATATATAGACCGATGCCCATTAATTGTGCCCATAATCCTATAAAAATGCCTCCTTGAAATTAAAACAGTGAAATTCAAATTGAGCACCATCAAAACTATTAATTGTACATGTCTGTGTTGCAGTTGCACTTACATAGATGTGGTTGGGTATGGAATCTATGATCTGCAATAGCAGTATAGGGGGTTGGGCACCAAACCTGCTGGGTTGTGGTGCTGCATGCGTGTATGCATGGGACCAGACGTACCATGATGAGGCCTTCAGGAAGCATCTATCCATATCCTCATGACTAGCTGCATCTTAACATGGAACCAACCGCTCTGGGTCCGGATAGAGCGGAGATGAAAGTGCAGGGGAGTGACCAACAAGCTGGTAACCCGTGCTGGGCACAGTAGCTGAAATGTTGGTCGTGTGTGTATTCTCTGTAAGAAACTGAAATGTTGTAGTAGTACTAGTAATTAACTAATTTATGCAATCGAGATTCACCAGTGCAGTCAAAATGCTTGAGGGAGCTGTAGTACTTACAAATTGTATTCTCGTAATAGCTCAAGTTTAATGGAAACTAAATACATATGGCTTTGATGTTCCACGGATACTGCAGGGGATCTATCATCCATGTAATCCTTGGTGATTTTCAAGACCTCCCTCTTGTCCCAAAAATAACTTCATTTTCAGCCCTTTAAATAACTAATTATCATGGGCACATCAAGAAATTTTATCCTTCTAAGCAAATCACATTGTATATATTAGTATGACCTCATATCCGTGCCTCTCCTTCCTTTTTCTTCCTCCAATTTTCTTGCCCCTCGTTTTTCTCCTCGTCCTATTTGATGTGCTCGACGATGATACTGACACACAACGCTGGGAGGCAACAAGTCTTGGGCTAAGAAAAAGTACAAGATCAAACGAAAGAGAGGCATAGGCTACAGGGCAGAGAGAAAATTGAACACGACCGAGAGAGGGGAGGGCGATGACAGGTGAGAGAGGTGTGAGGAAAAGAAGAACGACACAGGATGGTTAGCTTCCTTGCCTCACCTATCGGAGCCTGATTTTTGTGATGTTGGCTAAAATTTGATATTGGTCCTTTGGAGGTTCGCTAATTAGTGAAACTTTAGGATGCATTATTAATATATTGAAATCCAATAGTCCAGATTAGTTCCATCATATATATCACAAAATAATACCTTATCCCCCAAAGTCAAATGCCGCATCCTCTAGTTTGCTTTGTGCACGACATTAGGTCTTTCTTAGCCGTATCACTAAACACTATGCCCTCGCCCCCTTCTTGTGCATGTGTTCCATCAATCTCTGCTGCCAAAAAAAGTCACATTATGAAAAAGAAAAAATTAAAAAAACCATCATATACACTATTTGGGATTAACCCCTATAAAATTATCCATATATGTTGCAAAAACCCTCCTCATGCATTTTGATGGTCTTGAACACATACGTTTCTAGGAATACCAATAGGTTGAGAAGCCGGTCGAAGTCGTCGCTCAAGCCGGTCGTGGCTTTTCCACTCAGTGATGTCTAGCATGTCGGTGGGCTATGGTGGTCTTGATTCTCCACTATTGTACATTGGGGTCACTAGAAGATGAACAGTAGCTCCTAGCTCACGGTGTTTGGTCGCAGGCTAGTTGTTTTAGATGTATGGTTGGTTAGATTAGTTTATCATGGAACTATATCCAGAGAAAAAAATAGGTTTATAACCATAGAAACATTGGGAATATTGACTTAACTAGATTTGATATGACAAGCACTGAGACTGCGCCTACCGACCAAGATATGTGCATGTCATATTGTAAATGTGAAAAGGAAACAAACACAGATGAATCAGGAGTGGTATTTACAATAAATTTTCTTAATTAGTATACGAGTAATCTCAAACTCATAATAACATCTAGGTTCTCGGTGTACTAAGAAATGCCCCCCCTTCCCTGCACTACCGAGGACCGTGAGCCAAAGATGGTCATGTGGTGGGCTCTCTATAAGCATGGGGCACGTGCGAACACTTGCAACAGGTGTCATCTGTGGAGGGGGTGATACACACTGCTCATAACCCCGAGGCCTTGGGTACTGAGAAAGCCGAGGGGTGACGAAGGCCTCGTTCGATTCAGGGTATTAGGGAAAAAAATTTGTTCTCCATGAGCACGCTTTTCAAACTCCTAAACGATGTGTGTTTTGAAAAAAAATTATATACGAAAGTTGTTTAAAAAAATCGAATTAATCCATTTTTTAAGTTTTTAATAGTCAATATTCAATTAATGATGCACTATTGACTTATCTCGTTTTACGTGCACAAAAAATCTAAACCGGACAAGCAGTTTCAAAACAGCACAAAAAATCTAATGTCCCCCTAGTGTTGTCTTTTTTTGCAGCCCATGTGTCCTCTTCTTTGGTACTGATGCTAAATGGAATGGAGCAGTCATAGGGGAGCTTGACCTCAAAGCAAGGAGGCTTCGGGACCTCATATGAGTCAACTTAAAGTAGTGCACAAGGAAGGATAGGGCATTGTTAGGGGAAAGAGGGGAGTTGCCTGAGGAGCGGACACATAAATATACAGGGCTGAAACCATGCAGAGGGAGCAGGGTTTGCATAGCATGGTGTGTTGTCAGCCCCGTGCGCCATCTGCTGAGTGGTGGAGGCAATAGTTGTGCAGGGATTTGACACATCCCCTGGCACTGCCAAGGTGTCGAGTGTCCCTGCCAAGCTATGAACATGACTCACTCGGTGAGTCACCAGCCCGTTGAGGATGACTCGCCCATGATAGCTTGCTTTTGTATGGTGGACACGTGGCAACCAAGAGCAGGCAACCAATAATTAGGGAAGTAGTGGCTATGCAACAAGCAAAATGGAGGGGTCTTTAGACCCCTAGTAAGAAATTATGGTAACCATTGTACTGTAAAAGAAGGTCTACTGTCTCGAGGAAAAAGATTGAAACCTACTCCCATTCATCATCAACACCTGCAATAGATAACATAGTAGTTCATCATAGTAGACCAATTGGTCCTAGTTTCGGCCGGGATTGTCTTCTATGGTGCCCGAACAGGGGCTTGTAATCTGCCACCTCCAGCATACGAACACACATGAGTTGGGTGTTAAGCTTTTGTGTGTCTTGAACCTGTCTTAAAAACTCCTTGTGTGTTCTATTCACAGTGAACAAGGCCCTAGTGAACACTTCGCATGGTGTAAGGTGTTAGTATTTTCTTTTCATCCTGTTTCCATTCCTTCCCTGGTTGTGCTCCTCGGACAAACCTAAAAGGGGTCCTACCGATCCACCCTGGAAGAGTCTACTCTCCGAGATCGGTGGTTTTGCAATATTTTCTTACGAACAATGCAATTACATTTACAACCATACTTTGATTTGTTATTGTTGTTTTTATCTTTGTCATTTTTGTTTCATCATCGATCTATAGATCGAATCTAATCCGGCATAGTTATCAACTAAGGAATATGACATAATAATCTTCATCCTAAAAAATTTCAAACCTTGCAAGATCACCTGCATACAATGTAATGAACAAGGAAACATTAAAAAATCCACTTCCACAAATCTACTGTAAAAGTGGAATAAAAAACACACTTTTTTTATGCTTTTGTTTATGTTTACATTTACAAAAGCAGCGTGTTGCTTTCCATGCATGTACCTCAAGAGAGCAAAACAATGCAATGTCCATAAATGGAGGAAAGAATGGAGAAAGTTGGAGATTGATCATTGATGCGTCAGTCATCAAGCTTTACATGAAAGAAAGGCAACCGTTGATGTGGGAGACTGGGAGTACTCTTCGGTGATTGCTTTTCTTTTGTACGGCAGAAAAAATAGGTTGACTTAGGAATCCAATGATAATATTATCCTACTGCGAATTTTAAATGGCAATCCTATATACATATTAAGGGCTATTTTAAAGCATATGATTCTAGTATTTATTAAAAAGAAAGCAGAACCGATTAGAATGTTATGGACGTACAAGTTTCCGTGGAATCTAAAACACATTCAATTTAGATATATAAATAATGATTGGCTCATGGGAAAAGAACACACGAATAGTTAAATCCGAGAGTTTTCTAAAATTATCCTACCATAAAATCGTAACCGAGCCCGCCCGGTACTACAGGTGAATAGCGTCCTGCATGGTGGAGCACCGCTCGGTGAACCAAGTACTCCCTCCATCTCTAAATGATCTTCATATTTAGTTTTAATGGGATACCAATACAACCTTATATGTTATTTAATTTACATCGATCTACGTACATGGTCATCACTATAATCTAGTGTTGGCCAACTAAAATATACATGAATCCAATCCAAAAGACATTTACTTCTGTACGGAGAAACGAAAAAATAGTACTCTCTTGTGTAAATATGAAGATCAATTAGAGATATGTTCAAATCTCTAATATCATTTTGAGATGGAGGGAGTCATAAATAATACCCAATACTAGCCCTAGCTAGGTGGAAAGTAGTATGGATGAAGTATATATTCGTTAATTTATATAATTATTATAGTGATTGATCTATTAACTTAAGAAATTATCCACCACACCATCAACTTTAAATTTTAAATTCACGATATTTAGTTTAGTTTTTCAATGAGGTCACACAGTTAGGACCGTCCTTTATATACAAATTATATAAATGCTCTCTATACTATTATGTATTATAGATATATACTATCATATACTAACCACTAATATAATTTAATCTTAACCATTCATTCACTGACATAATTAATAATTAACTAGTATACATTATTAGTATTGGTACCAAAAAAGCCCTCACAATTTCCTATATAGTTCAAGTTGAACCGCTCGGGTATTAAAGTGCCCTTCAATTCGTTTTAGAACGTCTTGCAGACGTATGCGATGACAACACACACCACCAAACTCCTTCTGGTACCATGCGTGACAGCTCGCTGCTGGCAGTGGATCGATCGGTTGCTCACAGCAACTAACTTAACTGGCCCCATGAAGTATGCATGCAAATGCAACTATAGTAGTGGATTGTTGTTGAAACAAAACAGCTTCTGCTTTGCACTGGATATTTCCTTTCAGTTCCACTTCAAACTACGTCGTAAACCTGGTACAAGTACATCTCTAATATATAAAGCACCGGTACGTCTTCCTTTCGCCGCTTTCGTAAAAAAAAAATCGTTCCACAAGAAGAAACTAACCCTTTTAAGATAAACCACATAGAAAGATATTGAATCGTGTTTCCATCCGGTGCAAATTAAGTTTTGTTCTCATGTTTGAAAAACCACTCCACGAAAACAGACACAACCCAATCCATAAGAGACCAGAATAAACATTTAAACTAATTTACCCCTTTTTCCTTCCTATTTTGTTGCAACGCATGAGCAAGAAAAAGAAAAAGAAAAAGAAGAATTAAGGACAATGATGTATGAGAACAATAAATTTTGGCATTTTTAGTTTTTCTGACAGACCGAAAGGACAATGATGAAGTGAGTATGTAATATTGTAAGTATAATTCATAAATCATAATGTAGGAAAATAGGTAATATTTTCATGAATTTTATATGAGGTGGATGAACTTTGATGTTCTCATTCGACCACGTAGCAAAACCTGTATCTCTGAAACTATTTAAAATATGAATTATGTACATTAGACTTATCCCTTGCAAATGTCGAGTAGACCTGTTCAAGCAATTCGTTCGTGTTTCTCCATAGAAATTAATTGCACCAATAGTTAAGTTGAGCCTAACCAGAAGGCTAAGAAACACAAAGTTTCCTCTATTTTTTTCAGGACGAAAAATCTCATCGTCATGTATACTGGGGCGAAATTAAGAGCATCAATGAATATGGGAAATGTGGTTTATTCTGGCCCTGAGGAAAATTATGCGGCCTAATTATGCAGGCTGGGCCTTCTTGATATTAAACATGCTATAATAAGAGCCCAACTATGTCTGGCCTACATTCTTGTAGCTAGCGGACGTAATGGCCCAATCGACTTAAAGCTGGATGGGCTCGCCCTCGGTTGGAGCCGAAGCATCCAGAATTCAACATGTACCACCAAATCGTATCTGCAATGGCACGCAAATAAAGAGAAATGCACCTTTATCGGGTCCAGCTTCTAGCAAACTGACCGAATGAATCTTGAAACTTTAACTAGATGTCCAGCACTACTAAGCCCCATTTAGTTAAAAAAAAAATTTCAAAAACATTACGTCAAATCTTTAAACTCATGCATGGAGCATTAAATATAGATAAAAAATAAAACTAATTACACAGTTGGGATGTAAACAACGAGACGAATCTTTTAACCCTAATTACGTCATAATTAGTCATAAGTGCTACAGTAATCTAGATGTGGTAATGACGGATTAATTAGGCTCAAAAAATTTGTCTCGTGGTTTCCAGGTTAGCCGTGGAATTAGATTTTTCATTCGTGTCCAAAAACCCCTCCCGACATCTGGTCAAACGTCTGATGTGACATCCAGTTCCAAAAATTTTTCGAACTAAACGTGGCCTAATTAGTTGCTCCATCCATTCCAAAATAAAATTTATTTTTACTTTGACACGGTCTTTAAGACACTACTTCCACTAATAATATATTCACAAAACTAAGATTTTTAAAGTAAAGGGAGTTAAATATGATAGTTTTATTGGTGACAGTTCTGAGGGCATGTTCACTTTGTTATCAAAAATTCTTTCCAAATTTTGGTAATGCCAAAACCTGGTAAGATAGTGGTGGTGGTGTTTACTTTACCAACATCTCGTGACTTGGCAATTCCAAAATTTGGTATGGTTAAAAATGACAACAATCTGAACAAGCCCTAATAATATTATTCTTAGATGATCAATCTGTTTTAGTTTTCCTTTTTTAATGAGCAAGTTGCAAAAGCTTAACTTAAAATTAGCTGATATATTCAAATGTTTTTCCGTCAATGCTTTTAAACCGCCCAAAACATTAACTATAAAAGTTCTGCCAAATTATCCATGCTTATTTTCTTCATTTTTCGCAACCTACCAATACCGCATATATATGACACAATCAGAGCTGGCACAGACATGAGACATTGATCACTTTCTGCACTGGGAAATGGTAAAGAAGAGGCATGCGTTGCATATATAGAATATTTTAGTGCTAAATATATACCCATATTTAAACTTTTTAAGAAAACTCGAACAATATTTATATCAAATTTGACCGCACAGTTTGACGGGTTCATGACTTATGACAAGTTAATCCATGTCATTTTGCATTTATTATTCATGGAAACAACGAAGCTGCTAGTTGAACATATATGTACAAACAAACAAGGATGATTTTTGAGCAGCGGCTAGCTGCTGCAACTAAACCTCCAATATGCATGCAATTACGTACGGAATACTAAAAAAAGTCCATTTTACCCATTTAAACTCTTTCACTCGAGCACTTGTCTTGTAAACCCATTTAATAAGCTAGCTTATCGAGAACTACTTAAAAATGACTCACTTTACCTCCATTTTTTTTTAAATGTTGTGATCGTAGATAAAATCAAGGACTTACATACCTCTTTTTTTAAAAAAATTTTGAACCATCATTTTTTTATTGATTGTAAGCTACCATTTTTTTGAAATATAGGTTGCACTACTCATTTATGGCTCTATGAATTTATTTAACTCAAAATATATTATGTATATAGGTAGAAGTTATATATTACAAAGCAAAGTGAGTCGTTCTTTAAGTAGTTTGAAAAAGTGAAAAAACATAGTAGAAAAAAAAAGTTTTAGAAACTCAGCACTCCAAATAAAATAGTAGTACGAATAAAATGGACTTTTTCCTCGACACGTACGTCTAAACTCACCAATCACCATGCACCACACACGCTCACTCGCTATATAGGAGTAGAGTAGTTATACATGCATGCTTATATGTCTTGAACTCTCGATCGATCGATGATATGTGATCTCTATGGGGAAGCCGACGACGGTGAGCTGCCGTGGTGTATCGGGTCAGGCCCGCTCGGCACCTTCCTGTCTCCGTGGACGTCGGTCGTGTCGTCGCCGCCGCTCGACGACGGCGGCGGCGCCACCGCCACCGCGTCACGCCGCGTGAACACCGCCATCCTCGGCCGGCGGCCGCCGACGAGCTCCTCCTCCCACTGCCGCTGCTGTAGTACACCACCATTGACAGCAACCTCATCACCCCTCTGCACCATCATCATCCTGGCCGCTGCTGCGTCGAGAATGCAAGCCAGGAACAGCATCATCACCATCACCGTGGCCATCGAAGAACAAGAAGAAACCATGAATTAACACACAAGAGATTAATTCTTCAGATGTTTGTTGTGTTGGTATATATGCTAGATTGCCTGTTAGTTATCTAGCTAGGATCAGGTGGTGGTCAAAATGAATGCGACTGCACGGCCTTATATACACACGCCAGCGCCAACCGTGAAGAAGCCAACTACCTTGGCTCGACGTCGACGTATGCTAATAAACTAATCGGAACAACTAACCGATCAGCACCGGATTAAATTAAATCCAGCTGTGGCAAGAGCTAGCCTGATCGAAAATGCGACGAGCTTTTCGACAGAGAGGCCTGAGAGAGGCGATCGACGACCGATAGTGGGGATCGCTTCGGAATCGCAACGACGCAACGGCGATGTGACGATGCATTTTGCTGTGTTGTGAGCATGTCATATATCCATGCAGATAAGTCCAGGGCCGACGGTTAATCGTGGCCACTGCAGCAATCTGAAGGGGAATTAATTAGTTGTTAATTTAGCTTTATAGCGGTGATAGTGCGTCGCCATTGTTATCCTGTCGTGTCGAGGCCAGTGTACGTATGTAGGTTTTGCTCGCCGACGCCAAAAAAGCGAAAGCTTTACTGGGCTGGAGGCCGAGATATGCATGTCAGAAAGCGAGCTCGATTGAGTCGGATCTTTGGATATAATATGGGGTCATATTCCGTGCATTATCTTGACCGCTACGTACATATACCTTCATCTTCATCTTCCAGCGTGCGTTGTTGTGGCTGTAGATTTGATGTATATCTATCTGGGGGCCATGTGTTTTATACAACGACGTACTCTGCTAGGAGACCACATGTACGTAGCTAAAATATGTTTTGATTATAGTGAAGACTGGATTGAAATACATTGATGTGCTATAGCTATGCAATTGTTGATGTGATGTTTTAGGTAAAACGTACAACCTCCCGTTATAATTTGGGGTTCTCTTACGGTATCCAAATCGATGAGAAAATAAAATATATCCGTTAATTTGTATGTGGATCATAGTAATTGATTTATTAATTAAAAAAATTATCCACTGTACCATCGATTTAACTAGTATTTCAATGTGAATTTATTATATTTTTATGTTCTTGCATGACAAGGCAACATAGTTAGGACCGTCTTTTCCATAAAAAATGCTCTATACTATCGTATATTATAGACGTATACTGCTATGTACCATTAGTATATATTCAATCTCAACTATTCATATATTAAGTATAATTGACTAGTATACATTTGTATTGGATACTGTAAAGGAGCCCTATAATTTTTTCAAGATAATGCCAATAATATCTTTAACCTCTACTTTTGGTGCAATTAAAATTTTCAAAATACTAATTAGCTCAAAAACATAAAAATGCTATACATGCATTTTTTTGACCTGGTATACATGCATGCATATTTTTGTCTTACAGAAAAATACTTTCATAACTTTGTAAACTTATTAATGTTTTCTAAGTTTGTTCTAATAAGAAAATTATGGTCAAAGTCACACCTAATTAAAGAAAAAATAAGTCAAATGATATGCATATCATATTGTAGGGAGAATCTTTATTATAATATAATGGTGTTATAATAGACATCTATGAGAGCCACTGATTCATACCGATAATTAGAAATGATGTTTTATTAATACTTTTTTGTGTATTGGTTTCTATTATACATAACTATCAATATAACAAGCCTCTAATTAAACACCCATTAAATATTATTGTGATGAAAGTATTTTTATCAAATCAACTCATAGCTTTTACAAAAGAAAAAATATAATAAATGCCATTAACAAACAACAAGTCCCAGAAATGTCATAGACAAATACAAGTTTATAAAAATGTCAACGTACAAACAACCTTTTTCCAAAAACAACATCATCATTAGGTATCCATCCATTGTACAAGCAACTTTGTCCGAGAAATACAATACCCACTGGAGTTATGTTAGCATTTATCCGTTATAAGTGCTATAGGAAGAACAATTAAGTTAACGGCGTAGGGTGGATGGAACCCTAATGACAATAGTATTTCTGGAACAAAGTCGCTTGTACGATGACAATTTTAGGAACTTATGTTTGTTAATGACATTTCTTAGATTTTCTCTTGTTACAAAAATTAGGTCTGATATAGACCTCTGAAGCCAATCGTGGAAGAATGGTCCAAACATAAAGACCACACCAGGACAACATACTTTTTATTTCATACTTGTTTATAAGGTTCAACCAAAACCTAATTTTGGGATCCCACAATCCTTGACAGGCAACACCCATGGCCAATTGCACCTACGGGTATGCTACTTTCATCCATTCAATCTGCGAACCCGATCCAGTCAAGGGCCGGGAGTGTAGATTCATGACAGTAAACAGACAAGAGGCAGCTACAACATAATTAAGGACTATGTCTCCATACGGTTGCGGTGAAGAGGAGGTTAATTACCAACTCCGACGTTTTCGTCACTTTTTTCAAGGGTTCTGTCTTGCCATACCCAATATTAATTACCGATGTGTACTGGTATAGAAATATATCCGTTAATTTATACGTGTATCTAGTAATTGATTTATTAACTTATGAAATTACCTAGTATCCACCATATCACCGATTTAACTAGTATTTGTGTTTTACCAAGTTGGATGATTATTAAAACATAACGTGCACGCACGAGTAAAGATTACGCACTGTATATTTGTAATCAATCACGTATAAATACTTTATACTTTTTATTTCAATCACTATATTGCATCATACTGTGTTTTTTAATTTATTTTTTTGCAAATATTATGCTTTATTTTATCTTTTCCTAAATAAAAATATATCTCGATGGGAACCTCTCATATAAATGATTAAATAACATCCTTCTCGCCACTTAAATAAAAAGGAAGTTGACATATTATATCATTTTGACCTTGGTTCGCATGCACTAGACAAGTTGACGCACCAAAAGGAGCATTTTATTGCAACCCACCTCACAAGTTAATATTATTATTAATTAACGAGCTAATAGCTTAGAGGCTATTGCATAACTAACCTGCAGATTTGAGCCCTTTTTCACTTTGTAGTTTTGACCCCGTTTTGACCCTAGTCAATTAAGTGAGCATGACGGTGTTAACTGAGGCATAAATGGATGTTTTTACCCTTACATATTTGATCCTACTTTACTAATCTTTCTTGTATATTTGGTCCAATTTTGCACATGTGTCACTTGTAACAAATAATTGTAATATTCGATTTATGTTTAACATATTGGGGACAAATTTGATTGATATTTGACTGAAGTTTGATTAAATCGACAAATTACAATAAAATTTAAACTAAATAACTACTCACACCATCCCAAAAATTGTAGCAACTTTTGGAATTCAAATATGTGCCAAAATATAGCAACCTCTTCATCCACAATATTTTTTTTCTCAACCAATCAAACCCTTCCCCATTTAACTTTTTCCATTTATATTCTCTTGTCAACCAATCACAACCTTCTTTCAATATGGCTCCTTTATTGTACTCAATAATACTAATGTATACTAGTCAATTATACCAGTACTAGTGAATGAACGATCCAGATTAAATATGTACTAGTAGTTAGTATATGACAATATACACCTGTACTATGCAATAGTAGAAGTCATTCGTATGGAAATGACACTCCTAACTGTGTGACCTCATTATGCAGGAAACTAAACTCGTGAATTTACAGTGGCATACTAGTTAAAATTAATGGTTTGGTGGCTAATTTTAAGATAATAAATCAATTACTACGATACCCATACAATGTAACATATATATTTCATCTATACCACTCCCCAACCTTTCCAAAATATAGCTATCTAGTACAAGACATGACATTTCCTAGTACAATGTGTCAACGTCTGATATTCGCGACATGATTTTCGTATGGTATATGGGATCATCGGCACCAAGGTTATGCGAGATCGAAGTAAAAGACGATCACAGAGGAAGACAAAGATTTTTAGTCTTCCTCTCTCGTGTTCTATCTTTTGGCCCGTGTCCCCCTCTCTCCCTAGGGGGTCTTGTATTTATACCCATAAAAATCTCCTTGTCCAAGTAGGACAAGAAAGACTAATATGTATACAATCCGAGTAGTGATTGTAGTCCCCATATAGAACTCGTTTTTTCTTATCCAAAACACCTTGTATATACGAGTCTAGCCGAGCCTTAGTCGAATACTATTGGTATGCACTATCCATACCCTTGACACAATGTATCTAGACAGAGGTTCAACCCAGACACATTGTACTCGGAAATATCCAATCTAATACGAGGTAGCTATATTTTAACACGGGAAGAGTAAATCATATTGGGTACAGTAAGGATCCTTCAGTTCATTTCATCTATTTTTTAAATACCTGCTCAAACCTAAAACTTTTTTATGTTTTGTGGCAAAGGAAGTAGCCTGTTTAATGAGTAGCTCGTGAGCTAGTTTGGTGTTGTCTAAAAATTGAGCCTAACATCCAGGTTGGCAACTTTGCTCGTTAGAGCATGATTTGGGCCACCGAAGCCAGAAACGAGCCGATCTAGCTAACAAGCTCATACCCAACGTGGTTATGTGTAACCTTTAGATACATACACGTATGAGTGACCCTACTATATTCGAAGGGCCGGGGTACCATATATATAGTGCAGACATATTCACTTTAGAACACGATCAACTGTATACGTACGGAGGTGCATGGTGGTGGGGCTCTGTTGCTTAATTTTGTGGTTTCAGCCATTCAACTTTAGTGGGTTAATCAATTGGTAAAGTGCTTTTGCATGTATGACACAGCACCTACGTGCTAACTTTTATTTAACAGTTGTTGGCACACCAATGCAACCCCTCACCACCACAGTAGCTCACTCCACAAGGTCTGTACAGTAGCGAAGCCAAGATTTGAGTATAGGGTTCCACGTTAATTGATAAGTAATTATGATTATAAAAAGTTCGATAGCATATATAAATTTTAACATTTCCTGTAGGTAATCTAGTATGCAATGTAGAATAAGAACACTTTACAATACAAAAGAAGTTACTACGAATGTTTCGTGTATTAGAGACGGAGAGAGTTGATACGTATACTATACACATATATAAGCAGTAGTACGTACATTATCATCCAAGCTAAAAGTCTAGATAAATAGATAACCTGGCAAAATAAGCCAACCAACTATCTTGCAGGTATTGATTAGTATTTTAGAAATATTCTACTCCCTCCGTCTCAAATAGAAAAACATTTTACTGGATGTGACACATCCTATTGCTACGAATTTGGACATATGTCACATCCACTAGTAGAAAATTGATTTTTACGGGTAGGCAATAGCATTTTTATGGGCGAGGATACATGGCACCCATTTCAAATTAATCGCCTGAAAAAATCTTTCCAGCGGGCCTACAACCACGGGCAGGATTTTTCCGGGCGGAAAATCCACCCCCTGCAGAAAAAAATTAAAAAAGGGCCCTCTGCCGCCATGCCATCGCTGGCGGCCCCAGATCCACGCGGGTGTAGGCCGCTATCCGCATCCGCCGCTGCCGCCGCCCTGCACCATCATCGCCGTTGCTGCCACTGCCCCGTGCTGTCGTCGAGGCCACCGAAGGCCCGCGCTGCCGACGGCTGCCCACCCTAGGGTCGTCTTATCGTCGTCGTCGTGACGCATGCCCCAAATCTGCACCCTCTAGATCTAGATCTAGAGGGGCCGTCTCCGCGCAGTCGCCATTGTCGTCGTCGTCGCGTCCGCCGCCACCAAAGAGCCACCCCCTCGGGGCTGCCGTCGTTGTCATCGCGCCCGCCGCCCCAGACACTCCCCCGCCGCCCCTCGCCGTCATGAGTAGCTCACCTTGGGGCCGCCGCCGTCGCCACCTCTTGCAGCCGCCAACAGAGAGAGGAGAGATAGCGGGGGAGAGGATAAGGGAGAGAAAGGGGTGAGAGGAGAGGATAAGCATGCTGGTCCCCCGTCCTTTTTTTTTCTTCCCTCCACTTTTTTTTTGAAATTTTCTATTTTTACAGACTGACTACCTAGTCCTCCGCCTCCAAAAATCCGATTTTTGCAGGTGGGGGAGGTCGTCGCCAGCCCAGCCTCTATTTTTGCAGGCGGCTTGGGAGCCGAGCTGCCTGAAAAAAAATTTGTCCCGCCCGCTAAAATCAGTGTTGGCGTAGTGATCCAGTGACGTCTAAAATTTCAAAAGTTTTTTTTGTTATAACTACAACTATAGCTCATGACGGTGGTGAGGCGGCAGCATTACTACTCGCAGTCGCAGGTTGATCCAGTTTGATTGATTCAGTAGTAGGGATGAAGCTTAAATACCACATGCCAATTATCTACTACTTATCCTAGTGAGTAGTATGATAAAACTGCATTGGCCTATGAAGTGTCATTACCACAGAAACGGGCCTATAAAGGTTTTTATATTTCGTGCAAACTACTACTGTAATAATCTAATTTAGTTGTATCAAGACGTACGGCATCTAATTTAATTGTGGTTTATTGATTAAATAAAATGCTTCTATCTCTGGTAATTTAATCATGGTTTATTAGCAGAAAAACATTAAACCAGCGAGAGAAAAAACTTTCTAATTACAATATTTTTTTTTATTTTTTGAAAGGTAATTTGTACCGGTCCAATAAAACAACCGGTACAAATGCTTTGGCTCATTTGTGCCGGTCCTGTGAAAAAACCGGTACAAAAGATTATCATTTGTGACGATTGGTTGGAGTATTTTATGCCGGTTGTTTATACAAACGGGTACTAATAATGAATATATTGTACCGGTTTGTATTTAAAACCAGTCCTAATAATATTCATTTGTGCCGGTTCTTTGCTGCCTAACCGGGACAAATATGTCCATTCCAGTGCCCCTTTTGTCCTTCTGAATGTTATTCGTGCCGGCTATTTAATCGGGTCATTTGTTCCGATTTTCTCGTTCAATAACTGGCACAAATGAGGTTTTCTATGGTAGTGTGTAGGCTATAAAGTTGTACGTGTTTGCCTAAATGAATATGCTAGCAGTACTAGTATTTCCTTCATTAGCTTATACACTACTACCTCCGTCCAAAAATATAGTAATATAGGAGAGAATATAAACCTTGCAGAACAATATATGTGGACATACATCGCTATATTTTGGAACGGATGGTGCAGTAGATTTCTACCAGTAGCTTTGAGTTGTACCTGTACATGTGGAGGGTGGGGGTTGGGAAGTTGGCGAGACATTGTTGGGGGAAAGCCAAAGCCCCCTCCAGACCCCCGCCTGACATGTGAGCCACAGCCCACAAGCAAATCCTTTCAACGCACGCTTCAATATTGATGACGTAACATTTCCAACGCGCATACTCACTTATGTTTATACTGTGCTAATTCTACGGTTTGAATTCTTGACATTAGAGTTTGTGTGTTGAATATATAAATGTAGGTCGTAATACTATGTATGAGTTGGAGTTATACTAAATGTAGAATAAAAGCACCTTAAATAATCACATGACAACAATAGTATAGGCTGTCGGCCACCCATCATGGTATTGAATATATACCCAGATAAGAATATGATATGATGTAGGTAGCAGGCCATGTCCGTCGCAGGCAACTCACTTGGTTGTCACCTGCAAAGATACTCACGCGACCTGCTCCATTTTGCATTGTTTACGGGAAAAGATTTTTGCAGGTGGCTCATCCCATAAGCCACCTGCTGCGTTGATGCCGACGCGGGAGAAGACTGGCAACGGTCACTCGATCCCTCAGGCTCCGGCGCAGTAATGGCGAGCTTGGATGGCGCTACGATGCGGAGATGGCTCATGCAGCGGCCGGGCTCTGGCGTGGCGATGGTTGGTAACAACGATGGTGGAGTGTGGCCAGAGCAACCGTGCATGAGAGAGGCTGGCGATTTGCAAATTAAAATTTTCAAATTTTGGGCAGCAAAATCTAGAAATTTTCAATTACTTTTTGTCCGGGCAGGGTATTTTTTCAGGCCAGGCATAGGATTGGCTGCCTTAAAAAATGAATTTTCGTAGATTGCCAGGTGTTTGCTTGCAAAAATGATTTATTTCGCAGTTAATAAATTGCAAGCCCCACCATGCAAAAATCCTCCCCAACCACCTGCAAATACCGAGAGTATATATAGGCTTCGGCTATATAGTGCCTCGTTGTGGTTATCTCTTTTTATCTTCGTCTATATCCTATGCAGGTTTTGTGACACTCAACATCAACATCAGCTCAAATATAGAATTTAAAAATTCTAGTGATACAAAGTATTAGGAACACACCACCATCTAACCTTGCCATAGGCCTTATGTAAAAGGCTCTATCCATCGATCGTCTTATCGGTGGCCATTGTCATTGTCATCGTCATCGTCTTCACCTTATCAAAGGTGAAACACTGTCTGTCGGTCCTGTAATGGCGAGATCGATTGATCTGTGGATCCGATCGACATTGATAAATTGGGCACTGCATGAATATATATCCAAAAAGAGCACCGAACTCTGTCTCAGTCTAATTGGCTAGTAGTTCAATCCCATGCACAGTTCCATTAGCACTGTCCATTGATATTTTTAATGTTTCTAACTTTTTTTTTAATAATGGATTAACCGGTCTTTACTTCAAACAAGCCACAGCCACTTATTACAAAGTTTACCAAAAATTTGACATAAAATTCAAAGAAGCTACATTTTACTCTTTCTAACTAACACATTAATATTAGAGAAAAGATATTAGAGCTATTTTTTATTTGTGTGAAGGTGTGCTCGCCACACTAGCCGCGGTGTGCAACCAAAGCAAAGCATGTTTGGGTTTATTCTTGTGATGGTAAATTGTTTTAAGTATTAATCATTAAATACATGTGTTGTGGTTTGGTGGTGTCATAGGGGTCCGATATAGTTGAATTGGTCTATTGTGCACGTGCTAGGGTTAAACATTAACCTTAATTTGTCAATGGCGGACCGAGACCAAACTCAAGTGAAGTTTGGGTCTAGCAACACTACTAGGAAAACAATTTTCACATACACCCACCTCTAAAATTACAGGTAGGTCTAAATATGGACCTTATGTAAAAATTGAAAGCTGGGAAGATGAGAAATTTATTTTGCACATGGGCCACTTAAAATAGCCTTCTTGCAAAAATGGGTTTATTTTCATATGCGGCCCTTTTTATGAGCCAAAAAATAAAAAGACATATCAGAGCTGGACCATTAGATCAAACCGACGATCAAGATATCCTCTCCCAAACCTAACCACTATATAAGCCGAAACCCAAACTGCCCCCCTCCAATCATCACTCTAGCTCTCCTCCGCCTTAACCTCCTCTTATCCTCTCCTCCTCCTCTTTGCGACTCGACGGCAAGTGGAGGCAGCACGGCTCGATGTACAGACAGGGAGCCCCACATGGTGGCAGCGTGGATCGGGTGGAGGGGAGACGTGCCGGGCGCATATCCGGTGGCGGGGAGGCTGGAGACAGATCCGATGCCGGGGAGGCACGAGGCGGTGAAGAGGCGGGCTGATTTGGCGGATCGGCGATGACGATAGCGACAATTGGGTTAGCGACAACGACTGAGGCAGCAGTGGCTTGGGACGATGACAACGACAGCGGCATTCGATGATGGTGGATGGCCACGACCTAGGGGATTTGGTGTTTTTTGGGGGGATTTGGATTTTTTTTAATCCAGTTTTTTATATGAGCGTCTTGACTTGACCGTTGTTGCATATGGATGGGACATATTTTTGAGAGAATCTATATGATGCCATTGAGTTTGTCATGGTTCTATAATTTACAAATTGAGTTTGTCCACATCTACCGTATGCGGTATGCCATCTGGTCTTAGCGTACACGATATACGAACATTGTGACGGGAATGACGTAAACCAAGGTTTATGTAAAAAAAAATAATCAAATAAACTTTTGCTCTAGGATCATTATACTTTGTAAATTATTCTTGTGATATTTTATAAGCAGAGTCTCAATATTAATTTACTTGACAGAATCCAAAGTAACAGATGAAATTAAATTTACGCCAACGCAGTGTCACTGTGAAGTTGATGATCGTAAATCATAAGGACAAAAGCCCAAAATGAATTCGGCCTAACATATTTTACACTACGTTTTTTTTTCTGAATGAAGACTCGTAAGCAGCAGTGCAGCACTAGAAGCAGCTAACTGCACTTACGTAAGGTCAGCCCACATACCTACATGATGGCCCGGCCTGGCATGACTAGTGCTCCGCCTTGCCGGGAATGGATAACGGCCCGGGGTTCCCCCAGACACCACCACCATCCAGCCTGGGTATAAAAGAAAACTTACACACTACTCCCACCGTATTAGGATGTAATAAGATGTTTTAATTTTTTTATAGAACGTTTGACCATAAATATCATTTATTTTGTTTACTATTTACTTTATTTATCATAAAAAGTATTTTAAGCATGACTTATTATTTTTTATATTCACACAAAATTCTTGAATAAGATAAATGTTTAATCATTAAAAGAAATGGTCAAAACGTCTTACATTATAAAACGGAGGTAATATTAATCTAGAGTTCTAGTGCATGGTCGGACGTAAATAGTAGCTTAAATGTATATTGTTATATACTACGCCATAAGAACTGTGTTTGTAATGTAACATTATTGTTGCCATATCCACAGTTGTCATCAATCTTTACCAAATGAGCACTCAAAGAACATATGTTTGTTTGTATATATGTTTCTATATATGTGATTCTGGTTAAACAGAACACAAATGCCACTTCTTCTGGGAGAACATTTTTTCTCTCCAGTGTATCCCTTAATTGTAATCAATCGGTCAATGCAATCCGAAAACATTAATCTTCATTGTGGACATGCTCTGTCAGATCCATAACATAGGAATATTGTGCGTCGAGCACTTTGGTTTGACGGGTTGGGTTAGAAAATTTCTATTGGTATTCTTTGGCTTTCCTTCAATTTGTAAATAATTTTAAAAATAAACTCAAACCTCATGGTTTTCATTTCCTTTAAGAACTTCAATTAACGGACCATGTCTCTTCATTTCTTCTCTCCGTTCTATTCCAATACTTTTTATTTTCAAATTCCAACGAATTTCCTACGGAATATCCAAATGGCTAGCATTACATGTGTTTTCGATTCAAGCAGTGTCGCATATGTGTGTCATGACATTCAATTCTTTCTTTCTTTTTCATATTCCTCTGTTTTTCAGTTAATATTTGCAAGCCCCAAAGGAGTAGTAAAAACTGAAATGTGTTGGATTTAATTTGGGCAATAACCATTTAATATAATAAAACTTTTAAAGACCCACAAGAGTGCAAAACAATAAGACCAACAAAAAAGGGATGCATTCTTAATGTACTCGTTGACAAGTCAAGTAGATGGGTGGAATGATGCCCTATTGTACAAAGCAATACTCGTTGACAAGTCAAGTAGTTGGGTGGAATGATGCTTTATTGTACAAAGCAATATTACCGGAATCCGGTAATGTTAATGTTATCGGAGTGCCGGTAATTATTCTCTGTTGGAAGCATACCAATATTTCCAAAGTATCCAGTAATGTTACCGAAATATACGGCAATGTTACCGGAGTGTCAGGTAAATTCACCGGATTGTCCTATGACAGGATGCATGGTATTAAGGGTGTTAAACTACGTAACATTTGGAGTGCTAATTGCTTTGATTTTTATTCATAACATTGTATTTAATTAAGGGGAAAAATCCAAATACCCCCTACAAGTTGCTTATCCTTTCACTCACCCTTACAACTTAATTTCGTACATAACCCCCTACAAGTCAATTTCTCTTCCAAATTCACACATCTATTAAGTTTTTCTCATGATCTTTCACAGTTTCCTCAATTTTCTCATGCACTCTAACATGTTAAGCAAGTAGCAAGGTTGCCCCCTACCATCCCATAAAAAAACACGTGTTACTATAGGTATTGTATCCCGTTAGAGTTTTATTGGTAAACACATTAAATCAATCTAATAAAAGCTTAAGTAGACACAAAACATGGAGAAAAAAAAAGATTTTGCATCCGAGGTAGTCGGGGACAACTTCACCGTTGTAGCGACATGTTGGAGGCCGACAAGGCATGACAAATTCTATGCATTACCAAAAAAATAGCAAAAAGATAAGTTGATTTATAGGAGGGTTAATGTATGAAATTAAGTTGTATGTGGGAGAATGGAAAGACAAATGACTTGTAGGGGGATATTTGGATTTTCCCCTTTAATTAGTTCTAACAAGCAGCCTCTCACCTCATCATCTTCCTCTTTGGCATATGAGATGACTCTCTCACTTCTTCCTCCATAGAATTGAGTTCTTGCCCTTGAATTGCTTCTTCTTCATCCCCGATTCTAAGCACTTGCGCGTACGAGTTCTTGAAACGAGCATGCCTTCAGAGCTAACGCCCCTCACAATTACCTACAAGGGTAGACAGGCGATATAGTTTTTGTGGGGTGTTTCCGTGCGACTGCTCAATGCGTTCTTCCTCATGATGATGGACGTGGAGAACGACAACAATGGAGGAGGAGGTGGCGGCGATAGTGGCTCAGGAGATGGAGGAGGAAATGGCAACAACAACACTGGATCCAGCTTTTCATCCAAATATTTTTCTTATTAACGTTAAATATGATCATGTTTATTACGATTATTATTTTAATGTTGATGATATTCATGTTTAGAATTACTAAAGGTCATCTCCTATTTCTTGATGTCATGATGTTAAAATTTTTAATAAATTTTTAGATAAACTATATCAAAAATTGACTATATTTCCAACAAAATAAATGTACAATTGATAAACTGGATATATGGGTTTACTTCTAACACGTATGTTTCCCTTAGATCCCTAAGAAACCATAAGCATTAATCATCGCATGCACAATAAGAAAACTCTAGATGATATCCTCTACCTCATGTGCACACCGTCCTCTAGATTCGTACATCCCGTCGTACTCATCCATGGAAGCATATGATGAGGATATGAACGGATCAGATATAAACACGACTACAATATTCTTAAATAAACCAAAGGTGCACTCTATTTATATTAGATATACATTCTATAAATTTGAACAAGTGATACTGCGTCATAATTTGCTATTGTTTATATTTGCAGAAGTGCTTGCATGGATAAAGGAGAGGATATTGGACTCAAGTGAATTATGGATGATCAAGGAGGTTGATTGGAGACCAATATATGCTTTTTCAAGACTTCTTCAACTGACCCAATTACGTGACTGCACAAACCCTGGATCACAAGTGATGACAGACGCAAGACTCAAAATAAAATTAAATCTAAAACTAAACCAGCACTCCACATGACGATGCAACCTAAAATTCAACAAAGCAAAAACTAATAGAACAGTGCAACGGCTCAAATTGGCTAGGTAATGATGCAATATTTTTGTGTGGCAATTTTTTGGTTATATGTATATGGAAAAAAATATTAATCCAAAAGATACAAGGTATACCTAACGGGCAACCTGAAACTCTAATACCAACTGATGAGGATGTTAGGTCTCGATCTTTCGATAGGTAAAGATAAACAACGATTTGGACGGAGTCGCAACACATGTCGATCCGGCTTCTGAACGAAGCTCTTGAGCCCCGTAAGCGCAGCACCACATCTCCTCTGGTTATCAACCGTGCCAAAACCCACCTGACCTCGTCGAGAAGGCTAATCCCTGCATGCGAATCTAAGAACACAAGCAAGAACAAGGTAGACGCAATCCCAATATATTGCAAATATAGATGAAGCTCACAGTTGGGGTTCCACAAACCGACTAAACAGCGAAAACTACAACGGCAGAATAATCTAAGCAAAACCCACCCTAAACGGCGGCGGCTACTAAGTATATATGAGTTAGGGACGTCCTAGGGTTGCTCTAGGGTGCACACCCCCTTGGTCTAAGCCCACGACACAATTACAAGACCTACGACCCAAATCAGATTCGGACTAGATAAGGTACGTGAGTTGTTTCGAAGATTCCCGTTGACTCAGGACGAATTTTGACGTGAAACCAAAGCCATCGGAAAGTAGACTCCATAAGCTTTCCATCAAGTACTCATGGACCCCCAGAAGACTTCTGGATCCACGGGAAAATCCGTTTCAAGTTGGTGCTGTCAGGAGGAACCAAACCTGCGAACAAGACTTGAGTTGGGCTAGACTCTTGGCCCAAAAACGACATGGTGGAGTTGGAGAAGTCTTGAAAAAGTCATATATTGGTCCCCAATCAACCTCCTTGATCATCCATAATTCACCTGAGTCCAATATCCTCTCCTTTATCCATGCAAGCACTTCTGCAAATGTAAATAATAGCAAATTATGGCGCAGTATCACTTGTTCAAATATATAGAATGTATATCTAATATAAATAGAGTGCACCTTTGGTTTATTTACGAATATTGTAGTCGTGTTTATATCTGATCCGGTCATGTCATCATCATTCTCTCCTTCTTGATTGGAAACCGTCCTCGGTTTCATCTTGTCATTGAACCTATTAAACTTAACTTTATTTATCACACTATTTGGTGTGGAACATTTCTTGATGGCCATATGGTTAGAACCTGAAGTCTTTATAGTTGAAAAACCACAACACTCCCCTTCTTGCAAACCAACCTGTAACTCATTTATACAACTAGAGGAACAAGATAGAGAATTACTTATACACATGCGGTCTTCTAGACAATACATCTTATCATGAAAAGGAGGTTTAGTCAAATTGAAATAAATATATACTCGATACACAAGATACTCTCCCTTTTTATCAAAATTGCCAATAATATGAAAAACCATATGAGAAGGACATGGCAAATCAAATCTAAGAAACAATTTCTTCTCCAAACAGTTGAGAGGACAAAGATCATGAAAATCTATATACCCCAAAGTATTTAAAGAAGATAACAATTTAAGCTCTTTATTGTCGCTAGCAATGTGAATAACATGTTCAAAATCAGCACACAGTGGTTCAGTATTGATAACACGTTCATTCAATAGTTGTGTGACAGGTATAAGTGAAGCATTGCACAACTCTTCTTTATCACAAGAAATAGCAGTCAAATCTTCTAGTAACAAAAGAATTTCAGCAGAAGTTTCCACTAAGAGCAACTCCAACAGATTGTGTAAAAGTATTTGGATAGCTAAATTTATACGAAATGTCTAAAAACTTGCATCCAACAGATTGGCTATTTTGCCTTGCTCGGTATCTGGCTCGGTTAAAAATTTTCCCTGCTCGGCATCTATCCAAAGCCAGTGCCGCTCGCTTTTCGCCTATCCCGCGCGCGGCAGCTCCCTCCCGCGCCCCTCCCCTTCGCGCGCGCCCCTGCCCGGCCCATGTGCACAGGTCGTTTTGATTAAACGATGGTTAAATTCTATTATGGTTAATCACGGTGGGTCCACAACTGATGACATGGAATAGATTTAAATTTAAAGAGTCCTGATTTTCAATAGGCTTTTGGATTACCCACCTATTTATAAACCTTTCCACCTTTTTACAGATCTCCATACTAGGTAAATTTACATATGGATATTACTAACCTGTTGGAGTTGCTCTAATGATTGCTCTAAATTAGCATGAGTAGTGGACAATTCTATAGGAGCACGAGAGATCTCACCTTGTATAATTTCAGCAACATTGGATTCACCTGTGACGCTCTCCTTAGACGATGGATGGTCACTAACTTCTAACCCTTCTTGAACATGACAAGGGGTAATCGGTATGTCTTCTTTGCTCGTGTCGTTTGTTTTCTCCTCATTAATTTGCTTGCTCTCAAGTACCTTCAAAATGTTAGTATCACAAGCAAAAACTCGTGTAGTAGGCGATGGTGACGGCACTGCTGCAATGGTGGATCTATCTTGTTCTAAACACATCATTTTCTTGCATAAATCTCTGTCATAAGATGGAGGAACAAATCTATCGCGCATAACTAACTTAAGTTCTTTCCATGTAGTAGGTAAAACACCCTCGAAAACTAACCCAATCCACCAAATAAAAGCAACATCTTTAAACTCACTAGTAGCTTGTAGAACTCTATGTTGCTCAGGCACAAGGTGGGCACTAAACTTTTGCTCTACTGTCATCTCCCAATCAAAGTATTTCTCAGCATCATAGTATTTCGAAAAAGATGGTATTTTAAACTTAACCTTAGAATAAGGATCATCGGGCACATGATTATTCTTACCTTTTGGTGTTGCTGATTTTCAACGCCACCCATACCTTTAATGTTTGTGCAAAGTTGACGTTGTACTCATGCTTCCCTTTTAGCTTGTTCATCAATATTGCCACTAGAATCATACACCGTGTCTTCTGGATGACCGCCGGCATTGTTGCTGCTCACTTCTTCATTGGATGGTTGTCGTGTCTCCAACGCAACAACCCGATCAGTTAGCGTAGACACCCTCTTGTCCAACCTCTCCATGTGTTTGTCGAGATCGAGTTTAATGATGGCTTCTTGGACGGACCTTGTGACTGCCTCTGTCAATTCTTTATAAGCATTTTCTATAACAGTTCGTAGTTGCTCTTGACTGACACAGTCAGCAAAATCCTTGGGAGTCATCTCCTCGTCATCATCTGCCATTAAAACACCAAAACAGCAACAAACGGTGAAGGTTATCCCTAATAATCTACTACCCTGGTGTAGTGGTGCCTCTCAACAACCTAGCAAAAATAGAGCACCATACCAAGTTCTTACAAGTGTCTTACCAGCAATGCTTAAGGACGGTACAACCAGTGGTTGGTTCGTGACACCTTAAAGGAGTGATGCGGCGATTGCAAGGATCAAAGTGGTGCTGACCAGAAGTATATATGTGGAGCTTAGGAGGCACAATATATAGTAGCAAGGAAGAGAAATTATTGTAATCAGAGAATGCAAGGTTGAATAATAGTTCAAAGTACTAGTCAATGTGCTGGTCTAGCCTATACTCAATCCTAGCTCAAGCAAGCACCGACAACACTAAGGACTAGAAACAACTCTGCGCCCTGAAATACAAAACCAAGCTCAAGAATAACCTCAATTTCACCTTTTTTTTTTGCACCTTCTGCCTTTTGTTTTTTATTTTTTCTCACAAAAACTGACCAAGGACCTGAATGCAAGATTACAAGGTCTCAAATGTAAATATAAAGCATCACAAGGACTCAAACGTAAAATTGTCACCCAAAAAACTAAACTATACAAAAATGGAATCCTCTCGGCATGACGGTTCTGTTTATTCAAACGGATCTCAATTCCGACATCAAACGAAAATTTTCCAAGATGTTTATGGAACAAATTTGGAAAGCGGAGGGGAAAGGAATCGGAATATATGGAGTTTGGCAGAAAACAGGAGAGGAGAAACTCACGGCCGAACTTGGAGGGAACCGGACTGCAGGCCTGCACCTGACTTGGAAAACGAGGAAAGGCCTGACTTGGATAACAAGGAACAAAGCAAGCGTAGGATCCTATCTTTCTGATGACCCACAATATCTCACGTCTTGATTTTTCTATCGATAACAGCAGTATAAATCAGCTCTGATACCAACTGATGAGGATATTAGGTCCCGATCTTCCGATAGGTAAAGATAAACAACGATTTGGGTGGAGTCGCAACACACGTCGATTCGGCTTCTTAACGAACACGCTATTGAGCCCCGCAATCGCAGCACCACGTCTCCTCTGGTTATCAACCGTACCAAAACCCAGTTTACCTCGCCAAGAAGGCTAATCCCTGGATGTGAATCGAAGAACACAAGCAAGAACAAGGTAGACGTAATCCCAATATATTGCAAATATAGATGAAGCTCACAATTGGGGTTCCACAAACCGACTAAACGGCAAAAACCGCAACGGTAGAATAATCTAACCAAAACCCACCCTAAACGGCGGCGGCTACTGAGTATATATGAGTTAGGGACGTCTTGGGGTTGCCCTAGGGCGCACACCCCCTTGGGCTAAGCCTAGGACATAATTACAAGACCTAGGACCCAAATCAGATTTGGACTGGATAAGGTATGTGACTTGTTTCAAAGATTCCCGTTGACTCAGGACGAATTTTGACGTGAAACCAAAGGCATCTGAAAGTCCGTTTCAAGTCCAGAAGCCTTCTGGATCAACGGGAAAGTCCGTTTCAAGTTGGTGCTGTTAGGAGGAACCAAACCCGCGAACAGGACTTGAGTTGGGCTGGACTCTTGGCCCAAAAACGACATGGTGGAGTTAGAGAAGTCTTGGAAAAGTCATATATTGGTCCTCAATCAACCTCCTTGATCATCCATAATTCACTTGAGTCCAATATCCTCTCCTTTATCCATGCAAGCACTTCTGCAAATGTAAACAATAGTAAATTATGGTGTAGTATCACTTGTTCAAATATATAGAATGCATATCTAATATAAATAGAGTGCACCTTTGGTTTATTTAAAAATATTGTAGTCGTGTTTATATCTGATCCGGTCATGTCCTCATCAGCATATAACGACAACCCATCACAAAACAGAATATTACACATCCCTTCTCGATTCTGAAAAAAACCTTCCATGAATAGCAATCGTACGGGTTTGAATGGATTCAATGAATGAATTATAAATAAGTCTCCATCCCAGTCTAAAGTCAATGGCAACCTAAAATGTAATTACATTTACTTCTATAGCAAATGATGCCTTGGGTTTGAACTACACATGTATGTTTCTAATCAATACATCGATTAATAGGGATGAAAACAGCTGGGAATAGTCAGAAAATAACTTCAACTATTTCCATTACCATATAGCAATTCTAACTATTTGGTTTCCCAACCAATCAAATTTTCTGCAACCATATTACCGGAAGCAAAATCAAAAATGCATGGTAGTGCTGAAAACGAAAACCAGAAAAAAAACAAAAGTCTCAAAAACACAGAGCTATTTATATGAAGTGAAACATGCAAATGTAGACCTGAAACTGCTAACAAATTAATGTCGCAAACATTGAATTGTAAATCACATATTATATAACATAAATCATTCCTGTGGAAATATGGTAAGAGAACACAAACACTTAAAAATGATTTTCACATATGAGACTTCTTTTTTCGCAGGTGGGCTAAAAGAGACCCCATATGTAACAATAGAAAAAAGTATGGAAAAATAGGAGCCTTTGGTAAGGTCGTCTACGGAATAGGTCTATTTTCATAACCCGTATGCAAAAACTATTTTCATAACCCGTATGCAAAGACTATTTTTGCATATGTACGGAAGGTCCGTCTACGGAATAGGTCTATTTTCATAACCCCTATACAAAAACTATTTTTTCATATGTACGGGCTAATAAACTAGCCCGCTAACCAAGATAGACCTATTTTCACAGATGTTCTCATCAAGCAGTCCATATGGAAAAATAGACAAAGGCTCATCAGACTCACACCGTTCAATTAAAATCGACAGTCCAGATTCACCTCCAACCCTAACCCTAAGTCTTATACATATACCTCTCATCTTCTCTCCTGCTCCTATCCTCTTCTGCCTCCTCTCCTCCTCAACTTCGCCTTCTCCTTCTCCCCCGTTGTGGCATGTATCATCCTGCCTCCAATAGTCGCATTAGTCGCTCTACATATTGAGTGGACCCGTGTTCTTATAGTATCAGTCTTACACTTTCGTCCTCGTTCGTGTAAAATGGTTAACACGATGTACTATGGTTGGAGCACAAAGGTTTATAAGCAGGCTCTCACCAACCTAAACTTTCAAGGTGGTACAAAACCACCACTACACACCACTTCTAAGCCACTTGGCCTAAGGGCTGATGTCCTAGTAGCTCACCGCATGCATGGCAGAGGCCCAGAACCTCCCCCATGGCAGAGGCCCAGAACCTCCCCCTCGGTGTCGTATGCCCTCCATGGGCCCATACGAACAGCGAAGGTTTATGCTTTAGTACCAATTATAATACACTGCCTCCAACAGTTGCATTAGCCCGCTGTACACATTAAGCGGACCCTCGTTCATTGTACCACTCTTACATTTTCGTCCTTATTTCGTGTAAAAGGGTTAACGCGGTGGTACTATGGTTGGAGCACGAAGGCTTATAAGCAGGCCCTCACCAACCTAAACTTCCAAGATGGTACTAAACCACCACTACATGTACACCACTTATGGGCCACTTGAGCCAACACAACAGCACACGACAAGGCTTCATTGGGCTCAGGTGTTACATGGCAGCGCCGATGTGGAAGTGGGAGAGCGGTGGCGATGAGGCGGGGCGGCCGCTCCGACTCCGAGGCGGCAGCATGTGATGCTGATGGTAGATGGATCCGCCGGCCCCTGGGCAGCTGGATCCGATGTTGTGCAGCGTCAACGGTGACTACGGGGGCTAGAAACATTGACAACGACGGCTCGGTGGCAGGCGACGAGGATGATGGCAAGCTGATAGGGCAGCGGCGGACCCAGGGCGGCCCGATCAACTTGGGATGGCGACAGTTGCAGCCCAGCAGATATTTGAGATTTTCTTATCATATGTATTTTTGCATATGGGCGGTTTAATGTGCCCATGTGCGAAGATCAATTTTCACATAGGGGGGCATTATGTGGTCCATATGTGAAAATTGATCTTTGCAAAGGGGCAGCAGCCCGTCTTTAAAAATGGATAATATCATATACCCATTGTCATAGGTGGGCCACCCATCCGCTTGCGTAGAGCCTCTAGGCCCATATGAAAAAAAAACCTATTCTGTAGTAGTGTAAGTAGGATTACAACATCATTTCCTTTTCTTTTTCATACTATTTTATTTTAACCATTTGTACTTTAAGATTCGAGTCATTTACTCTTTACATACCGTCACTTGAGGCTTGATACAAATCAATTCAGTTACGGTACATCTCTAATTTTACCAGCTATATATATGCATGGCAACATATCTAGTGGAAACCAATCTCCATGCAAATTATGAAAACTTCAATCTGAGCCACACGATATTGATCCAAGGGTGCGCTCATGTAAGGTGGGAGGGGTGATTTGCAAAAGCGCATTTGTAAATCATCCCACCTACCTCCCTAGAGTTTTGCAAATCACCCCTCCCACCTCTCCTGAGCGTACCTTTGGATCAATATCGTATGACTCGGATTGAAGTTTCCATAATTTACACGGAGAGGTTGGTTTCCACTAGATACGTTGCCTATATGCATATGCTGGCTCTCCAATTTTCCCGGTGCTATCTCATATATCACCGTTGATAGATACAAGTCATGTGAATGCACATGATCAGCCTGATTTTAAGCATATCACATGCAGGGATCAAATAATCGAACCCTACTGTATTATAATAAGAAAAGGAACCATACGACAGATGTGCTTTTCCTTTCCCTACATAAGACGTTTAAAGTAATTTAAAAGCATGCATGCATAGCTGCATATCCTTGGTGGTCCTTTAAAACCAAACAGACATCGCACTTTCTCCCTTTAAAGAAGAAACTCCAAGGAAATGTAAGCTATAGGAATAGATCATTAACAATAGGTAATTACCAACACTATTAGTAGGGTACCCCTCATCAGTTACGGCCTCAACCATCATCAGTCATGGGCATGGCCCCCCGTTATCTAAAATGGGTTAGAGCATCTCCAGCAAGACCCCTAAATAAGGCTCCTAACTGAATTTGAGGGATTAAAGCTTAAAAATCAAGGTCCAGCAAGGCCCCTATTAAAGCCCTCAAAATAGAAAGGCCCTTAAATCCTCCTCTTCATCATCACCTAGTCCTGGGGGCTCCACACCCAGCTCTCATTTTAAATAGTATGTGTCTATATTGTGCATAACCAATAAATCTTGCATATATATTGCATAACAAACTTTTGTGTATATATTATTATTTATAAATATTTGTGTGGTGTTTAAATATTTGTGTGTAGCATATATCATTTTTGTGTTTGAAATGTTAAATTTGAATTCAAATAATGATGTTTCAAAATACAAATTTAAATATGGGTTGAGTTCTACTTGTTAGAAATACCTACACTTAAATTATTATGGTGTTAAACTTGGTATAATATGTGTATATGTATGTTAACATAGAAGATAAACAAATTAGAGACTGAGAAATAAGGGCTATTGTTGGAGTTGAAGACATATTTGGGGTCTGTAGAAATTAGAGGCAGCCCTCATCTAACCTCTAGGGACTTGAGAATAAGGGCTATTGCTGGAGATGCTCTTACAAATGTCAAAAGACATCAGTCGCAGGCGGGAGAACCATTACCGATGTCGCACATCGGTAACGGCTCAGAAACGTGGACTGTGACAGATAATCCTCTTCCCAGAACGGATTTAGGTATTGAGAACCGTGACCGATGAACATCGGTATCGGTTGCTTGTTTTGAACCGATACCGATGATATATCATCGATCATGGTTGTTTTTGAACCGACCGTGACAAAAGTGGCTTGTCATGGTTGGTTTATATATAGTCATGACCGATGATAGCACATCGGTATCGGTTTTATCAAGAGTTGTTACTGATGTGTAAATTATTTAAAAAAATAAATGGAGAAAATCAGTTGGCCTTAGGGAATGCCAGCCGCACCCTCTGAAAAACAGAGTAATACTACCAGATTCACCCCCACCCAGAATCCCAGATTTTACCCACATATATCACAAATATACCACAATCATATACAATCACCAAATCTATTCACATCTCACAATCACTAAATCCATTGATATCCCATAATCACAAAATACATTTACATCACACAATCGCGAAATCCATTCACATCCCTCATTCATCAATTTATTACCTTAGAGATAGGAGACAATTTAGTAGAATGCCAAGAAGCCGTGTAATCAATAATATGCATAGAAGAAAGTAGTAAATCCACAATATAAAAAGAAAGGGGATTCAAGGAGTCATACAGACAATTCATTAAATTGCATATAAAAAGAGATATTTCGAAAAGCATAAATCCACAATATAAAAAGAAATATACGAAACAAGCATAAAATCACTTCATCCTAAATTATAAGCAAAGTTAAAATTACAAACTTAACCATTCAAATTTGAAGGGAACTTTAATCACAACTTTAGGCCCTAAATAGCCTCTTGTGAAAATCCCCTTTAGGTTCTATGACATAGCGTATCAAGAGAGCGGCAAGTTCTCCACAGATTCTTGATAGATTAATGGGCATAGCTTTCCAGAGGTAATGCTGAAGAATGAACAAATGTACTTATCAGTGCGAGAAGATATAGCATTTGAAATGTGAGTATAATTTGTTAGAATTGTACGGACAAATTTCAAAGTCTATCGTGTTCACCTGGTGAGACAAGTTGCTCATTTGGTGACACACTTGGAATCCACGCGTGTTGCCGGTTGCCCGATCGGGAAATCGTACTTGTTACTAAGCCCAATCCTATTTGGATGCCACTTGCTTTTTCTTTGCACGTGCCCTTCCCATGCCTTGTTTAGTGTTGTCGTAATTGCGTCCCATTTATAAATGGGACTCATTTTTTATATATGCAAATCAGAATCCAGTGACCCCTATAGATTGGAAATGAAGAGTGAGATGTATTTCACTAGATTATTACTTTCTAAGTAGGATGAGGGGCTTACTGTTGGTTGTGCGCGCATAAAAGAGCTTGTCTTGGTGGAGACTAAGTCACTGCTGGATATATTCTACAATTTTGGAGGGTAGTCTCGTTGACGAGACTGGGATCGAGCAATCCAGCCCTCATACCCATTTTTCTTGCTTGTCTCTAACACAACATAAAACATTTAGAATAAATTAAGATAGGTTGATTTAGAAGTTAGTGTGAATGTTCAATATTAGTTCGTTGTACTTACAGACTACATCACTTCAGCAAACCGGGGTCTAGTTTGTCGAGGTTGAACAAGTCAAACAGATCATTGAAGCCAACAATGAAGAGATTACCCGGCGACAGAAATGGCTCGCAGCCATGAGACCCCATGATACAATCTTCTTTGTTTTGCCTCATGACATTGGCCATGTTCATGTGCCATCCACGTAGGTCTTAGCATGCAAGAGCAAACGACCTAAGTGATAGGTTCTCCTAGCAAAAACTTAGGAGTTGGACCCTTGGTGGTCTTGACAGGCACAATTTGCATGTCTGAATATGCCGTTCTCTTTCTGAGATCATGTTTCTTGGCCAAAGGAAGCTTTGCCGATGTCAGTCTCCCTCGGCCACCCCGCCCTCCTCTCTAATGTTGCAAGATGGTAGGAGAAGATGATGCGTGCACCATCGGCAAGACAGGTTACATCTTCAACACCAAGAGGGCTAGGAATGAAGTTTGGAGGTAGTGGAGGAGGAGTAGGCACTTGTGGAGTTTGATGAGGTTGTTGACGACCTTTGATCTTGATGACGATGTCGCACTTGGGCCATCGGATGAAGGTCCCTCTAGCAGCCTCTAAGGCTAAGATCTCGTCGTTGGGTGGGATCTCATGTTCAACGAGATTGTTGACGGCTTTCCCATCTTGTGATTTAGTGTACAATGTGTAACCGTTGATGTCATATCCCTACCATGTTTGCACATCCCATTAAGGACCATGTCGCAGCCATGTCAAAGTCTCACTCACGATCCTAGAATTGTTTCTAATCCAATTCTTGCACCATTCATCGAACTTTAACGTGTGCTCTTTTGTTGTCGACGCATCGGTTTGGCCTTGAATGTCGTCTCTTATCTTTGTTATGCGTTGACATCAAAATTTGGATCGGTTCAAAAGAAGCCGATAGATTGAAAAGACAATCAGGCCAAAGTACGCATCGGGTCAAGAAATGATGATCAGGCCGATTTGAGCTCAGAGCCGATGGAGACCAGGAAGCCGATGAAAACCAAGTCAATGACAGCAAGAGCCGCGTTGGGCCATATCAGATTTGGAGTCCGATTGTATCTAGATTAGGGAGGTTAAATTAGTTTCTTGTCCTATAAGTTTAGGAGTCCTAGTTTCCTATTTTAAACGACCATATATGGTCGAGTCTGTGTGCTATTAGGAGTCGAATACCCATGGGTATAAATATTGTAACCCGGGTACTATAAAATCTATCTACGATCAATACAATGAGATTGTGCTATCGGGTCATGCTGCATCGGTTAGGTCCAAACTACAGCAGTAGGTATGTCTCGTCAAACTTCATGTGTATTGACGATTGGTACTTTCTCGGTTAAGTTCGATATATTCAGTTGTTGATGCGTATGTCGCGTATCATATATATCATTAGACTATAAGATCGACCAAGATATATTTGCATCGGTTCATCTCGATTAGGATTTTGTTGGTTAGGTCCAATATTCTAATTGAGATGCTAATTAGGACTTTCTCGGTTAGCTCTGATATTCGAATTAGGTTGCTACTGATAATAATTTATGAAGACAAAGCAATATACGACATGATATATCCACCATCATATGTGGTTCTAATCGGTTTATCTAGATTAATTAGTAATAATCTTGGTGCGAGCTGTCTTGACCGAGCTTGATCCTTCGTATTTAGGTTAAAACTAATTGGTTTAGATACATCAGTTATTACTATGTATGAATCTATCGGGGTTTCAGCCGATAGGTTATCTTTAAATTTATTGTTTATCTTACTTCTTACATCGGCTCAGTTATATCTGCCTCCATATAGCCAATGTGAGAGCCGATCAAAAAACTCTTGACATCAGCTACCCGCTATCGACCCAGTGGCCGATAGCACCCCAGATCTAACTTTAATATCCCTATTCTTGTTGATTGCAGGATCAAATCAACTGGCACGCCCTGAACCCAATTTTTAGGACTTGCACTAGAGCTAAGCAGATCTCTTAGTCCTTCGGTGTGAAGCACGTGAGACCAAGTTTCACGTCAATATTATGTGCTCCTCAAAATATGGTCCTGCCTCAACCATATGTTGTATAACGTGGAAATGGACTTGATCATACTAGGCTCGATTTAATTTTGTCGTTTTTTCCTGATGGTTCCCACCCCTACAAGACTTCCTTCATGATGTGACTACGACACACCAATCAATGGTGTCTTGGACATATAGTCAATACAGAATTCTATTACTTTCTTGGTTGTGTATCCTTCAATTATAATGCCTTTCGGATGTGATCTGTTTCTCACATAGCCCTTGAGAATCCCCTTGTATCTTTCAAAAGGGTACATCTATCTCATGAATGCTAAACCACACACTTCTATTTCACAAGATGCACAACTAAATAAACCATGATATTAGAGAATGATAGAGGAAAGTACATTTCCAGGTGACAAAGGGTTTTCGTAATATCTTCCTATAGACTATCTGGTTGATCAGGGTTAACCTTCTATCCAATGGAATCAAAGAAAAAACATAACTGCATTATAGTGTGTCGGAATAATATTCCGAATGGCTACAGGCAGAAATTGTGTAATCATTACATAACAATTATGTGACTTCATGCTGCTAAGTTTAAAATCGTCATCTGAAACAAAATTGTTGATCCTTAAAGAGTATCATGTGTGAACCTTGATACTTGCAAGACATTCTAGCATTGACTTTCTCTCATTATCAGAAAGAGTGTGGCAAGCAATGGGTAGATAGACTTTTCCGGTCTTCTCGTTAACTATTCCTTCAAGTGATGGACGAATCTTCATTCCACCATATCTTTCCGTGCATTGAGTCTATCATTGGTTTTTCCTTTGACATTTAGCAATAACCCAACAATACTATCTGTCACATTCTTCTTTATATGCATTAGGTCTATGCAATGGCAGACCTCAAGATACTACCAGTACTCTAGCTGCCAGAATACAAGTTTCTTCTTCCAAATAGTTTTCTCCTTATTATTCTTACATTTACTCTTCTTACCAAACATATATTAGATGTCATTCACCATCTCATACACTTCTTATCCTGACAATGGACGGGGAGCATGACGACGCTCTCTCTTACCATTGAAGGCTTTCATTATAAATCTGTATGGGTGATTCCGACCTAGGAATCTTCTAGGACCCAAATACACCATCTTGCACGAGTGCTTTAGCTAATTGCTACATGTTTCTTTCATGCATTCAGAGCATGTACACTTTCCTTTCACTGTTTGGCCAATCATTTATGTTGTTAAAACAACAAAGTGTGCAGTTCGAACTTCTCTTCTTCATAGGCATTCCAAGTTCCTACACCGCTCCAAAGCACTTGCAGATCACCAAGGAGAGGCTACAGAAATACATCAATGTCGTCAGGTTGTTTCTTGAACAATTAATACCAACATGATATGCTTTCTTTGGAAACATAACCACAGGGGTATGTTATAATTCACTAGTAAGACCGGCCAAGTGCTATGACGACTACTCATATCACCAAATGGATTCATACCATCCGTACTCAAACCAAACCGTATGTTCCTCGGATCTTCAAGGTGTTCAGGGTACAACCGATCGGCATTCCTCCACTGCATCGAAATTGTAGGATGCCTAAGCATGCCATCTTTCTTTCGCTTGGTGTCATGCTAACGAACTAACTGTGCTTCCTTCGGATTGTCAAAGACTCACTTCACACGATCAATTATAGGAAGATATCACACCACTTTCGCTGGACCTCCCTTTTTAGACTTTACCGAAATGTCTTGCACATAGAGCAAGCATCTAGGTCCGTATTATCACTGTAATAAAGTATGTAATGGTTTGGGCAAGCGTGAATCCTTCTTACTTCCAACACTAGTGGATATAACACCTTCTTTGTCTCATACATATTCTATGGTAGTGTATTCTCCTCCGGGAGCAGGTCTCTTAATATATCGAGCAGTTCTGAGAAATTCTTGTCTGACCAACCATTACTAGCCTTCTGTTTCATCAGCTCTAGTTTTTTTTAGCATTAAGACGGCAAAAGATTTGCCGCAATATATTAGAAGAAGAGAATTGACCCTGTTTGTAAGGAAAATTGGGCCCGAAAACCATACAAATCACGGTTAATTAGGGAGAACCGGCAAAACCCGAACAACCCAGCAACAACTTAGAATGGAGAAAGGGAAAGGAGAGAAAGACCCTAAAGGAGAGAGAAAAAAGAAACAACTAAGTCATATATGTGTAATATAGTATACTTCAACTGTAGTACTGTTGACATTATAGTATATTTCAACTTACACCCTGGACTTCTCGTAGTCCCTCTCGTTGTATTCTTGTGGATCTACATCTCGTAACATTGTGTCAATTGTATTAAGGTCAACATTGAACGTTTCACCTCCTAGATGTGAAGGAATGAACATGTCATCTAGCTCTTCTCCATCTTCTTCCCCATATCGTGTCTCCCCTCTGTCGTCATTGTTGGATGGCTCCATCTCACCGTGCATTGTCCAACACGCGTAGCCTGTAAAGAATCCCCTCCGTATCAAATGACTTTGCACTTGTACTCTGTAGCCCTACAGCTTCTCATTCTTATAGTCCATGCAAGGGCATCACATATGATCCTTCATACTCTGATGCATATCGTTCTTTATGGTGGCTAAAAAATCCGCCACACTTCTTCAATACTCCTCGCTCAGCCGATTCTTCACGTACATCTAACTTCGCTCCATATAAAATAAATTAAATAAATTAGTGCATATCTATAGTGATCATCAAAACACTTATACAACTGGTGTAAATTACCTCAAATTACAATGTAATTTTTTCTTTAATTTTTGGCAAAAATTTGCGCTCCTTAGCCTACCACCCAAAATATGAACAGTCAAATGGGTTGGGATACAAATTTTTTTAACCTTTCAACTGGTTGAGGTTGAGGTATATATAGCCCTCCATCTTCGGTAACGGTTTTTTATTGAGAACCGTCACAGATGCTTTATGACATCTCTCACGGTTATTTAGTGGAAAACCGTTATCTAAGTCATCACATCTATCACGGTCCGTATCACTAGGACCATGACTGATATCAGCCACACCTGTAACAGTTCCTTAAATACGAACTGTGACCGACGTTTCCATACTCTAATGGTTTTTAATTAGTAACCTTTACCAATGTTTTTGTATCGGTTTGTATGGTCGAACCGTGACAGGAGTGTTCCCCTCTGTGATAGGCCTGGACGACCCAGCTTATTTGTCACGGTTTTGGAGTGTTGCTTTCTGTCATGATTTTTCGTTTTCCCGTTACTAATGTGGAGTTTTCGATGACCGGATCTATAGTAGTGCTAGTATGTACTTCAATACAGACGTCTAAATAGAGAGTACGTACATCGTCGCACACCGTGAACATATCATTCAAGAAAATTGCAAGATGAATGACAGTTAATTAATTAGACTGCTGATATATTGGCATATGGAAATTTATTATAATTTATATTTCATTACAACATATATTCAGCACACATATTATGAAATTGCGTGCTCATATAATTAAGAGATCTCTACGCTATTAATTATTATTTTCTTGATCGGCGTTTGATTGATCAAGTGCAAAATAATCGACATATGATCTGCATAGTTAAGGAGGTGCAGAAATGTCGATCGGGTACTGTATTTTTTTTATTAACTACTCACACAGTTTTGGAAAAAAAAACACACACACACGCAGGGTCGTCGAGAAATTAAACTCCAGACCGGCACTTCGCCGGCGTATATAGGATTATAGGCTGCAAAATCGGTGGTAATTAGCTGGCCGGTGATGATGATTATATATCTCATCGATCACTGACAAACAAAATGCATGTCGATTAATGTTTTCAGTGGTGCTGTGGATTAGGGCCCCCTGGGCTGACCCTCTTCGTCCAGTCGTACCAGCTATCCGTCGCCGACTCCGGCCGGGGCCACGCCGTCGTCGTAGTTGCGCCGGTCGTGGCGGCCGCCGTCGGGCTTCCGCTGGCGAAAATGGCGTCCTGCAGCCCGCGCCGGCTGAGCAGGGCGCGGTGATCGTCGGAGATCAGCAGCACCGGCGAGGAGGCAACGGAGAGGAAGAGGATCATGCAGATGCAGAAGCAGAGGGCAAACTTCATGGCCATGGCTTCCTGATGGGGTTTGGGACTTAATTTCGATCGATGGATTGTGCCTAGCTTGTTAGCTTTGTATATTTGCTAGCGAAGTTGAGCTGGATAGCTATGGATGCTTCGATCTGCAGAGCTCGTACGTGCATTTATAGTCCCAGTTAATGGGTTTTTAATAGACATGTTGATCGATTTTGTGTGTCTGGTCGTGTAAGCTCGCACTGATCGTACCTACATGTATGCTGTACGCACCGTTGTGTCTCATTATATTTGAGAAGAGAAGTGGCCATATCGTGCATGAGACGCAGCAGCTAGCCGACGTGGGCATCAGCATGTAAGATATATACGGCTTAGGCGCATGTATTATGTGTAAGACCATGTCATCCTAGTGTCAAAGTATCAAAAGGATAATGGTATTGCTAAAAATCTATCACCATATTTAAAAAAAAATCATGCAAAGTATAGTCATAGTATAATTACATTATAATTTATATATGACTTCCATGTAACTTATGAAGTTATATGTGTTTTTGAATGCTTATTAACTCATATATAGTTATGTAGAAATTATATAAAAGTTACAAAATATAATATAGTTATATTGAATTACACTAAATATACTATTAGTTACAATATACAACTTAAAAAAATCGTAACTTCATTGATTACACTTGCAGCGTGACATAGGTCTAAATCACACCATATTACCTGCTTCATGTTAGAAAACCGGCCTCGATATAGACCTTGGAAGTCAAACATGGAAGCGAACGCCATAAAAGATCCAAAAGTGAATACAACACCGAGGCAAGATATTTATTAACGAGGGTCGGACAAGCCTAGTCCCCGGGGCACGGGCGCTCCTCCCCGATCCAGCATAATTACAAGGTATCCAGGTATCCATGACCCCCCACCAGCCGCAGCCGGCAAACCATATCCACACCTATCCTAAAGTTGTCTTGTGGATCTCTCTTAATGTATAGCTAAGGGCTGATCAAGGGGTGGTTGTTGCTTCCTACCCCCTCCGTTTCTAAAAAACATATATGTTTTGCTGCTACTTTTCTAACTATGTTTTTAAGAAACTACTAAAATTACAATCATAAGAAAGCGCCCTTCGTGACAAATCGAACGATCATTTTCTCATGCTAAATCATAATGTTTTTTATTAATCAATTGATTTTGATGTTTGATCACTCGCATTCTAAAATGATATTTATTTAAGAATGGAGTGAGTACAAAATTTCTATAAACAACCCATATCCATTCTTTTGGTCACACCCCTCTCATGCATAATGGAATTTATTAATTTTCTAAGTAGCACACGGTGGTGAAATATATATAAAATCTCTCTAAATTTTATTATCTTTATGTATCGTGCCATAATTGCATTGGACAATGAAATTAAAGTCAATAGCCATTTAAAATAATAACATATTAAGACGATGAAGTGCCTAACTAGACAAATTTTAGGGCATCTTTGCATACTCGGTGTGACGCGATTTGCACTGCAAGTTGGGTGCATGAATTGTGTGTTGGTATATGATTTGCGAGAACATAGTCAACGCATGCATGTTTGGACGATATATACGTATGAATCAACGTAATCCACTCCCCGTTTCATGTATATCTAGATCCAACGTAATCAACACAGTCATCAGCACACTTTTGCAACTCATCGCGCATTACAAAAACATAAATAAAAGCTAATTTTCGACGTTTATCATATATGTTAGCTTTAGGCATGATCAATGCATGTTGTTTAATTTCCATAGGTTTCATGTTTAAACATACACGTTTAGTTTCCCCACGTCAAATAAGCTTCCATCTTTCATTACCTAGCTCGCACTACGTCTAACTGAAAATCGGCTCTTTAGTTACAGGCCACCCATCTGTCGTCGTTGTTTAGCTAACATTGGCACATTGGCGCCTAACTAGCCAGCTTGTAGTTTCAACCAAAAAACAAAAAAAGAAACTAGCTAGCTTGTCTCTAGCAGATCAACAAATGATCTGAGTTTGGTTACCACCATTTTTCAGGGGTTACCTTACGATACATAATTAGTTATAGATAAGGAGTAGTATGGATAAAATATATATGTTAATTTGTATGGGTATTACTATTATTTATTAACTTAAGAAATTGCCCCATATGTGTATGTCTTTAATACAAAATTATATGGTCAAAAGGACGCACAATATATATTTATTGCGTCAAATGAGGAATAAGTAGTCCTAAAGAATGTGAAGAGTTTATCAACAATCACCACTCTACTAAAATTGAAATCGATCTAAACTTGACCACAAAGTGAAACATTGAAACAATGGCAATTACGATGGCAAGCAGTACATGTATAATGTTTACAGTTTTAATTTATCTTTTTATTAATTTTCTCAAATCTTAGGTTGAATTTATGAAGTTGGTTTACCATCCTTGAAGTATATATATAACTCTCTCAATACTTACATACCTTTCCATGGAGAGAGATACCAAAACTAATGTTAAAGGATAGAATAGGGTTGGAAACTGACCTTTGTATATATGTGTCCTTGACATATTCTTGCTCTTTTAAGAGGTATACGCATATATATATGTATTAGTCAGGAGGTATATATACACCTTGCAAGGTGGAGATATGTACCTCACAGCTGAAACTTAATTTGACACGTACCAAAATTTTAGTGCAAAATTTGGTGCTCCTAATACCTGAGGTACCTGGATGTACCAAATTTACGCTAGAAAAAATGTTGCCTCCTAGTAACTTTTCAAAGACTACAAAATTTCTCATGTTGTATATATATACCTCTATGTACCTCTTAAGAATTAAAAAAAGGCCTCGCTGTTACCAACGATAAATTATCCTCCAGTCATTTTAATGAGTAAATTTCGAAAAAACCCACCCTTCATGATCGAAGTTGCATAAAACCACAAGTACTAGGCTAGTAATACAAAATTACAGTATTATGGTTTTATGGTTTTACAAAATCCCACACTATATTTGAATATCATTTTCTTAAAAAATAATAAAAAAAAAGAGTGTCCATTAAACCTTTTGATTGTTGATTTTTTTTATTGGGATCGTTGATTTAACTTTTTATTACTTTGAAAAATATTGTATTAGATATGTTCAAAACATTACAGTTTGCATAAAGGTGGGGTTTTATGAAACATTTATACCATAAAAGATATATTTATGTGCCACACAAGTTATAATACATGTGGTTTTCCGCAACTTCGATATTTTTTTAAAAAAAATACTCTTTTATATTTTTATCGCTAAAACAGTAGAAAGGTATATAATTCTCAACGGATCAGATAAAACCTCTGAATTTAGACTCGAATTATTTTTTTCAATGGCACATATATATTGTACCAGTGTCTCATTTCTCTTAAACAAATCTACCTTGCATATATTTTACAGAGAACGAGAAGACAACACTATATAAGGGATCCAAGAGAGTATTGGGTCCAGAAAGGATGGAATGTAATTGGCCGGATACATCTTGGTGTAAAGACGATATTAATTTACATTATATAAAAAAATGCAATTTGTGTTTTTTACCACCACAATATTGTAACTGAACTACTGCATGAGCCTTGAGGAGAAGAAGAAATGTACTCCCTCCGTCTCAATATACAAGCACTTATTCCGCTTTTTTGAGAAAATTAAGGTTGAGGTGGGGGAGTGTTATGATTGGTTTAGAGGAGAAGGTAGGTGGATAAATTAAATGGAGGATGGTTGTGATTGGTGAAGATGGGGTAGGTGGGTGTAGAAGTAGTTATAGAAACAAATTTTAATCCTTTATGTACTTGTATTTTGAGACCGAGGGAGTATAGACATAGACATGAAATGATTAATGCAAGCACAATATCTACAGGCTGTAAATGTTTGTTCACGAGTCAACTGACAATATTTAACAAAGTGTTGCTGGACAATCCCTTCAGAAAAAAAAAATATGTACACCAACAGTGGTCAACCTCAATTTCTATGCACGGGGGCATCTTCTTTGTCAGGCCATGTTTAGTTCACGCGCCAAAAATGTTTTGACGTATACGGACATACATTTGAAGTATTAAATGTAGACTAATTTTAAAACAAATTACAAATTCCACCTATAAACTGCGAGACGAATCTATTAAGCCTAATTAATCCATCATTAGAAAATATTTACTGTAGCATCATATAGTCAAATCATGACGTAATTAGGCTTAGAAGATTCGTCTCGCAATTTACATGCAAACTATATAATTAGTTTTTTTCCATATTTAATGCTCCATGCATGTGTCCAAACATTTAATGTGACGCTTTTTGCCAAAAAAAATTTTGGAGTCTAAACACACCCTCAATCCCCCCCCCCCCCCGAGGTGCAGCCAGATACACAAATCTTGGAGCTATTTGGATTTGTTTTAAACGGAGTTAATCCTCTTTCATTTCTATTACTAGAAATAAAATATTGAATCTGTATATCCAAGGTGATTAACTCATAAAGAGCAAACTAACAAAGAAACCGATAAACAGAATCACCTACCCTAGTTATATATGCTCCTTGGTGGCATAGGCATCTCAACGAACCTCGTAAACAAATTATGATGCCTTTTTGTTTTTTTAATGAAATATGGTCCTTTTGTGCTTAGAGAGATTTTATCAAAAGGGTCAGCTTCTTTGTCATGGTTGTGTGATGTCCCCCTTCCTAGCTCCTTCAGTTGGATTAGCACTCCCCAACTCCAAACACTATAGATATCATCCAGTCTAGTGTATTACGTACTATATGAACTATAGGCTTGGTGTTTATATACTACACATAAAGTAGTGCCAACCATGCATTAATATGAAAACATAAGCACTTTTCATGACTTCTGATGTACGGGAACATAATCAAAGATGCACAACCTTAGTTAATGCAAACAAAAGCAAGATGAATGTCAGTTGATCGACACATACCTGCCATGACAACCAATATTGCGAATAATACAACAGCTGGAGATAGAAAACCTAACAACCAGAAGGTCCAGATCGACCAGTAATCTTGGGCAATGCCTCATCCAAAAAGTACACAAACATATATAGTTAGGTTTGCATTCTATTGCCTGTACTATATATATATTCAGATAACAGATTGCATGCTACAGGTACCACGGCTGCACTAACTGAATTCAAATTGCATGCAGTACTCCTCAACCTTCGTCGATCTCCCTAGCTAGAATAGCTAGGTCTCGCGGATCGATCGTGCGTTTGATTTGATTCGATTTCCATCGTGCTGCGCCTCGTCGATCGATAGCCATTGGGCGCAGAAACAAGTGCCTGAATTTTCTGAGTTGGATAGCTGAAGCGATGGATTTTTTCTGAACTAGAATAGGTCGCACTTGACCAAAGTCGCACTGAATCTCTCTATTGGAGTTATCAACATCAGGCTGATTAATCATCTCCTCTGATCTCTGTGTGTGTACGTCCCCATCGCAATCGGAATATTTAAAAAGGTCGCTCACCTTTAGTTGATCTGGCCTGTTAACTAACAAGGTTCCAATTTTAACGACTAAGCTACGAGGCTGTTCGGTTGAAGCCAAGCTTGCCCCCACCAAAGGTCCTTTCCATATATGCTGAATGTGATCAGCAAACACATTGTTGGCAAGTGAACATATTACTCTGTGTAGTGCCACATTTTTACATGATAAATTCCATAAGGTATATACACTATAAATTTTATATATTTATAGTACCATTTTAATTGTGTTTTTTTTCCTGAGGGCAAGAATGGATGGTACCGAATAGGATCCTGACTTTACTGTTGGACTAATGTTGATATGTGAGCCCCACATTTAGACCCCTTGGTGGTAGGGGGCTCACATGCAGTGGCGGTTCTAGAGGGTAGTCCATGTGGTCTCTGGACCACCCTCTATTTTAACCAAGAAGAATACCCCTATATAATATTTTATATTTTATATAGTATTCTTTGCAATTTTAGAACTTAAAATAATATTTTTATTGGATTTGTGATGTGATGAGATGTCTTTTTATATTTGTGTCATACTTTAAACAAATTTTGTATACGTATATTGAGTTTATGGTATCATAGAGTTTTGGAGTACCGTACAGGACTACCTAACGAAAAATTCTTGGAGCCGTCACTGCTCACATGTCAGCCACCAAGTCTCCTTGACGTTACGTCAGAGGAGCTTGGCTTGTATGGAACAAGGTGATCCATGGTTTTGTGTCGATGTAATGGTCTGTGTTGAGTGTTGTGTTGGATGTGACTAATTATTGTTAATTAGCAACAAAATAGACTAATGTTGCTAATCAACACTTATATTGACATGATAATTACTAATTAGCAATTAAAAAACTAGTTGTCACTAATCAATAATAACTATTGATCGAGGTTAGATAAAGCGGATAGCTTGGGAGAGTTTTCCTTGAGTTGCTGCCTACCCGTGCTCGCTGATGAACCAAATGTAAATATAGGATAGTAATCTCTCTTCCATCTTCGTTTCTCCAAACCAAACATATATAAACCAAGTGACAGCAAAGCCAATAGTACTGTGTTTTTCTAATACAGAGTATATTTTACCTTTCTCAACTACTCAGTATGATTAACTACTTTCATCGGCATGGTACCTTCATATAAAGAAAAAAATGTAAAAAATATATGCCATGTCATCATAAGTTAAAAGGGTCAAATCATGCAAACCATCATTAAAATCTGGATTTCCCTTGGGAATGTATTGTAAGTAATTATTTTTAAAGTGGGGCTAGGTTATAAATGTTTGGTTCATAGTTAACGATTCAATTTGATTCAGGCTATAGTTGAAGAGCGTAAATTAGATCCACTCTTCCTTTATTTCAAAGTACTACCATGAGAAAGGGCGTCGTGCGTCATGCATAAATTAATTAACACTTGAGTCCCATTGGAGCAACGTGCAGATGTATTATGGTCTGCTTCTGTCCTAGCTTTCATCACATATATCATATAAGGTTTGCAGGAATGGTCCACTCTCAAAGTTCGAAAGGGATCGACAGTATGGTGCATATATACCTGCAAAAATGCTTGGAAGTTGCAAGCTCGTTTCCCGCCATGGTTTTAAAACTGGACCCTATAAAGCTCATTTGGTGGTTGATGTGGGTAATTATAAAACTGTGAGGTCTGATCACTATCGGTCGAAGTCCATGTCCTTTTAGGATTAGCTTAGATCCTATTTTAATCTTGCTGTTAATCGATATCAAGTCTCCTGTTGGTATCCTTTATATTTTAGGCATAATTGGATGGATGCCATTAAAAATTGACATTATTAGAGAAATATCATTACTATTTATGAAATTAGTCTAATGCCACTGGTTTTTTTTAAAAAGTTGTAACAATGTCACTGTTGTGTCACGATTTCCGTTACGCCTATCTTTTCTCATAGGCATGTGATCACAGCATGGAGGTCCTCCCCATCTCTGTCGTATCTCGGAGCGAGGGAGGGATTAATTCGCCGGCGCTGGAGAGAAGAGAATCCATGGTCGACCTTCAAGTAATAGTCATAACCAAGGGCGGGTCCACAATAGGGTCTACGGGGTCTTGAGCCCTCACTACCGGTCATACGACTATGGAGACCCCCCAGTCCCTATTAAAAATTTTCTGTATATATTTATAGGATATTGTTCGATTTATATTGTTCTATATTGTTCAGCCCCCACTATTATTTTTTCTAGATCAGCCACTGGTCATAACCTTCAAAATCTCATGATGGATAAATTCTCTTTAGAGTTTTGGATTCCTCAAATGAAACAGCCAATACATTAAACTGGTTTGGAGAAGCAAGACACCCTGCAGTGCAGACTGCAGAGGGCATGTCTTTGGATGACACCAAGGGGCAACAGATTCCTGGCTTTGCAGAGGACCTTAAGGGCAGTTGAGGACACTAGAAAGAACCAAACAAGCATATCCAGCACAAAAAGGTCTCCAGTTGATGACCATATTGCATAGATGTGTAAAGATTCAGTTGAGTTCCAGCTAGTCATGCATTTGATAAAACAAAATACAAGTTTCTGACGTTATCAATGTACGGATGGTTGATTTTTCTTTTTGTGCAGTACTCTTTTGTCCAACAGAAGAAAGTTTGCAGTTGTCATGCTTGGTCCTAAATTAAGGCTTGGAATTCTTTAGTTGGAACACCAGGTACCATTTTTGCAACTATATATACTTCAGTTCAATAAGTGTAATTGAGATGCTGAATCATCTCAAGGAAAAAGTTGAGATGCTAATGGCTCATTTCTGGATAAATGCATAAACCAAATGTGAAGTCCCATGAAAATGTGAATGTTCTTGTAGTTGAGATGCTAATTGCCCATTTCTGGTTCCTCTTCAACGTTCTTATCCGAACATTTTCAACATATTCATTCTGATGTAGACAACGACGGACCATTAGTTCACTTGCATGAATCTCGGAGGAATGAATCATTGTGGAAGCAAATGGTAAATAAAAAAAGCCTTGTTTGTTACTTGGCATTCAGCTTTTACTGATGTTTATTCCCCTCCAACATCTCTTTCAGACTTTGATGTCACCCAACGGGTAATATGGAATCTTCTTATTCTTTTCCCCCTTTTTCCTGAGAAGGGTAATATGGAATCTTGAATAGTTAATACACCGAATTGCATCAGATACTGACTTGGTATTAAGCTGACTCAAATAGTAAGATCCAAATGACAACAGTAGTCTTGTTCTGGTTTTGACAGAGACATGGCAACAGGCCTTGCCATCGTCATGATCCATTGAACAATGTCAGTTTCAGTACAAGAGCTTTTTGTGACAACAAGGTAATGCACCAGCGATCCTTTCAGTGCTTGATTCTCACATCCGTGCATTTCACACCAAATTGGTTTCAATTGCATTTTCTTCCTGTTTGTCAAAGAAAGTTGTCTACGATTCTTGTTCAACATATATTTAACAAACAGCGAGGTCTTCTGGCTGTTACTTTATTAAACCACACACCCCTGCATTCATCAGCTAGTAAATGATTGTTTCAACATTTCCTTGACATTTGGCAGGACAATATTCTACTCAGTAGATCAGAATACTCCCAAATCAGCACTGATGTCAGACCTCTGCTCTTTTGCTTAGAGTCGTGTCAAAGCATTAGAATCACAATTCAAGTAAGCCAAAACTTATCATGGGATCAGATCGCTTTTGCTTTGAGAAAAAAAAGGCTAGATATGAGAGAGGCTCTCATGTCAATTTTTTAAATAAAATGAAGCTTCGAACCTAGGCGGGCTAGCCCAGTGCCTTGTGGTGCTAGCCAGAAGACCCCTGAGCGTTTCTCAGGCTTTTTGCTTTGAGACAATGTCAGATCAGACCTCAAATGATATGCCAAAGTTTTTTGTTGGGTCTTCCAGAAGAATCCATGTGTAGCTGAATTATCGAGATGAAGGGGAACCACGCCTTTGCATCACTATGCTCAAGCTACTTTACCTTTTCAGAAAATAACTGCAACAAGCACAACTTTCTTTTTATTGCAGCGGGAAAACTTTCTGATGCTATTCAGTTGATCCCTGTATGGACTTCACCACGGAAACAGGCTGAAGATCACAATTGTTTTCCTCAAACGCTTTATACAACATCACTAGCAGAAATCAAGTGATCGATATGAACTTGTTTATATAACTTTTGTGCCTGATACCGATGCAGTGCTGTGGACTCTCTGATCTGGAATGCAACCGAAACGAATGAATGGGACGTAACTGAAATACCAAGGACTAAAATATTCACTAATGAGTTCATCATCCAAATTGCCAACCAGTGAATCGTTCCGCCGCAAATCTAAAGTTGAAATACTGGCTGGTGGAAGTTGAAGCTTAAATCCACTAAGCATGTAAGGTGGTATCTGCTTTTGAAGTTTGCATATTGAAGTTTTAGCAGTGGTTTCCTAGTAAGAGTAGAACTGCATCATGGACACTATCCTAAAAAATAAGAGATTATAATGCATAAACTGACAAATGCAAATAGTAACAGCACTTTTATGTTGCATGCTCAATCTACTGTGAGAGATGAACAGAAAACTGTCAATTTCCGATAAACTGATTCTGAAGTACGCAAACAAGGAAACTGTTAAGGTGAATCCTGAAGGTCAGAAGTAATTGTTGAACCTAGAATAAGCACATAAGAAGGTTTAAATTAATACCTAGAATACAAATGAACGTATCATCTGAAGAGTATGTTTTCATCATCTAAAACATCAACAGTTTCAATAGAGATGTGTCCTGGCAACGAGTATACATTTCTGTTTTGTACCTTTGACGGCGGACAGCTTGTCATACTAGTCTAACTAACTACAAGCTGTGGGGGGCAAGGACTGAACATTTCTATCAACCAGTGAACAGAATAGTAGGTGGATTCTACATTGCCCTTGATGCAAATAAGAATAATAAATTCAGCACCTTGAGAAGACAGTGTTTGATTGCCAAATTCAGTTAATGAAAGCAATTTCATATCAGGCAATTTGAATTAACACGTGTGAAACAAAATCATGATATAACGTCTGAAGCCCAAGGAGTAGTGATGACCTTGCTTAGGCACAATGACACATAGATTGATTCTTGAAATCAACACTAGAGAAATTTGATAAGAGGAAACTTGAGCAAGGTTGAGCATAATACACTCACCAGTAATGCTAATATCTGTTGCTGTTAGGGAGTATATGATTCATAGCAGAAGTGTACATATAACAGTTTTCCAATAATAAGTTGATGCAGATTCAAAACAAAAGGTCTGTTCTGAATCAAAACATTATCCCTCTTCTTTATTTTTTGTTTGCTCAATCCTATCAATCTGAAAGGTAATTAATATCCCATACAAAAAATCAGAACAGTAGTGAGGAATTTTACAATATGACAAACAGATGACTTGAACTTTAACCAAGTCATAAGATAAATCGTGTCGGGAACAATATGGTTTTTCCTCAAATGTCAACTAACAGTGGAATTAGGATACCTCTATATCAGTTCATACAGGTGTGGCAACTATGATATATAGCAGTTTATTACCGAAGTGTACAAATTGTACATTGTGATAGTTGACTAACTAGAAAAGTAAATTCTTTTGGATACCATTCAAACCAACATCTATTTATATTGCAAATGGAAGAATTTGTAGGAAAATTAATCCCGTGATGTATCAAATGGAAAGTATTCTTATCAACATTTGCGATATATTCCAAGAATTATACAGTGTCAGTTCAGCACATGACTGTTGTTGTTTTACTTTTCTCATGAAGGCAGATGATTGAAATGACTGTCCATTAGCAAACTCTTAATGTGTCATCAGTGTAGGATCCGAAGGATTTAGTTCACAATGGAAGAGGCAAAAGTTAAGTATAAGTGGCACAAAACAACATAATCATAATTCTATGATACTTGCATAGTATAAACATCGCCTAGTTTTACTGGATAGGTGATCCCTGCTATAACTATTTTCTGCGTACATAGCAATGGGAGTCATCAGTAAAGGTTCTGAAAGGACCAAAATAAGCGCCATTCCTGATAGTAATAATTTCTAATGATCCAACAAATGGTTGAGATATTGTAGCAAATCAATTCAAGGAAATTCATGTTGACAGTCAAGCAGTCCAGTGCTTGAGGTACAGCTATCTAAAGATTTAACTGAATGCAACTTACCCTTTCAGCGGCATCTCTACTGCTACATGCTCCTTATCAGGCTATCAGTGTCAGACAAACTGACCATTCACCATAAGTCCTGAGGTAAACAAAACAAAGAAACAATTTTCATAATCAAATTGCACCAATGGGTACATTGGAGCTCAGAGTGACAACTCAAAACAGTGTTGCAACCTTAATAAATGGCAGTTATGCAAAGAATCAGGGATCCAAATGCGCTGTGAGAAACGGATGCTGAAACAATGGAGTTCAGTTCGCAAGCCCACTACAAATGCAGCTTTGTGATTAGACAAAACGATCAAATCCAAACTTTCTTCAGGACGAAATTTTCCCCACTGAACCAATCTTTCACTATCATCAATTAGCACTGGTGAAACAAATCAATCCAATCTAAGGTGTAAAATTTTCTCCCTCTAAGGAATCCAATGAGTAATTGGACAATGAAACGAGAAGAATCAGAAGAAAGATTCAATTGAATCCCATCACATCCACTGTACAATCAGCACCTATCTAAAGTCCTTCCTGAGAGAGCGTCTCCCCGGCTTCAACGCCACGCCACCGACAACGCCGTTCTGCTCCGTCGCCGGCGCCGGCGACGGCGCCGGTACTGGCGGGAATTCCGCCTCCGCATGCTCCGACGACCCCTCCAGCGGCTGCCTCCACTCGGTAGCATCTGCGGTGGCGGCGAGGAAGAGGTTGGTGATGTCCCGGAGCGGCACCCGCCTCCGCGCCTTGCCGAGCCGCTTCAGCTTGAGCTTCTTCACGGCGACGCCATGGCGGCGTGCAGCAGCAGCAGCAGCCGTCGGCGGCGGCACGTTCTCCTTGTCGCAGTGGAGGTCAACGATGGCCATCGCGGACGGGCACCGGAGCTCCTCCTGCTGCTGCGCCGAGGATGGCGACTCGGCGGCGAAGGAGACGGCGAGGCTTGGGATCTGGAGAGGAGCGAGGAATCCATAACTATTTGTAGCTGGTTTATGGTGGGATTTGATTTGGGAGGGAGAGGGAAGCTTGCGAGAATTTGATTTCTTTCGGGGGAATGAAAGAAGATTTTTGGAGGGATCGGTGGGGTTTCGCTGGCTTTGGGGGCGGAGCGCCGGCGAATCTTGGAAATTTTTGGGGGAAAATTTGGGGAATTTTGGAGTGCCATGGTGAGCCGCGGAGGCGAGGAGGGAGAAGAAATTTTTGGTGCGCTGGCGCTGGTTCGCTGAGAGGAGGGAGATTTGAAAGTTGTATTTCTTTCTTTTTCTGAGTTTGATTGCGAATGATGAGGTCATCACGTATGAATGTGTGTGGCGCCAGTGTGAGAGCTCTCGGCGCGCGCAAAAATGGCCGCGCGCGTAAGGCGGGCCATTGTCCAAGAGACCGCGCTAGTACATCGTTATGTTGCTTAATTTTATTTTTCCATTAGCTAATGCAAAATAAAATTATTGCCAACAAAGTTGTAGTTGTATTGATAATTTTATTTTATGTACAAACTACTATGTAATTCTTATTATATACTCCCTCAATATAAGACGTTTTAACTTTTTCTTCGTAATATTTGATCATTCGTCTTATTTAAAAATTATGAAGTAACATTTATTTTGTCTGTAATTAAAGTACCTTAAATATAACATCATTTTTTATACTTGCATAAATTTTTAAATAAAACAAATGGTCAAACGTTATAAGTAAAAAGTCAAAACATCTTATATTATGAAATGGATGTAGCAGTAGTTATACATTTGAGATGCGAACATACGACTGATGTGTTGTTAAAGAGAGCAAGAAGCCTATGTTGCCACAACAACACGAGGAGGCAGAGCGGTTCTCCCAATAATATAGTGACATGGTGAATGCACCACTGGCTTCTATAACTGCAACGGATCAGCTTTTGCCACTGCGGCAAGAACTACAACGACAACCCCCACCCTACAGCCCTGCTGCCGGTCACTAGAAATCCACTGCCCTCCACGTTGCCACCGCCGACTAGCACAACCCACCCCGGCCGTTGTCATCGCTGTAGAGGAGGGGGGGAGAGAAACGGATCTAAATCAGTATGTTCGATCCCCTGTTGAATGGAAAAGTGTCATGGGCTTTTTTGTCTTTTCGCATAAGTGAGAGGTGCAAAAAAAATTAAAATGGGCTAAAAACATCTATAATAGTAAAGGAGCGAATCAGAACTACTGTAAAAAAAACATGCATTTCCAGTTTTTACTGAGTCTGGTGATCGTCTCTTCGAGTTCATTAAGTCTCTCTTTAGTTTGTGCAAGACAACTAGCGTCAGAAATAACGAGAAGATTGCTAGAAAAAAAAGGACATTGAAAAGCTCAAGGCTATTCGACATTTCAACACAATCTCAACATCCCTATTTGTGATGATGGATCTAAGACGGTGGACAGTGTCGAGAAGATCATTGAGGCTTTTGTGGGCGAAGACTTCAGGGATGATCACAATTCACAATGCCGATGCTTGATCCATGTACTTCCTTATCTTCTTTTTGCCAAAGTGTCGAAGAGGAAGAAAATTTATCGTCACAGTTTGGATGTATGAGACCTATGTTTGTTTAATTTTCTTTAGCTACCCATACTTGTGAATGCTTTAGTGAGATTGTGCTTGTACAAGACTAGGGGATGTGATCAAGTGATGGTGTAATGTTCTTTTATCAATTTTCTAGTCTTTTATTGTGTGGATGATGCCATGCCAATATGCCATGTTTATCTTTGGTCTATGTATGCCTCTTATGCATGCATTAGGGGAGTTCAACCTTTCTTTGCATTGCAAATTATTCTTTATTTCGATTCAATCTTGTGAACTAATCGGATTGCTATCAATCACAAAAAGGTTGAGTTATTGTAGCTACCAGTTCAACAAAGTCCAGGGGTATACTGGGATAGTCAAGTAACCAATGTTCTATTCTCCAAAAAAAAAAAAAGTAACCAATGACCAATGTTCTGTACATATTGTATTGAATGCAACCAACCCTTAATGGGGCACCTTAAATAGTATATGCACATTATCAGATATCAGTGCCAGGCAATCTAGCAATTCACCATTAGTCCTGAGTTAAAAAAATAATAACAATTGATAATCAAAATTTCAGGAAGGGGTACTGCTACTGGTATACCAGCTCAGATTGACAACTGAAAACCCTGTTGCAACCTTCACATTCAGAAATGGCAGTTTCGCAAAGAATGAGCAAACCAAATGCGGCGCCGATAACCAGATGCTGAAGCATTATAATTTCAGTTTGCAAGCCCACTCCAAATGCAGGCTATGCAGCCTTGTCAATTGTCATAAAACCGATCAAATCTGAACTTTCTTGAGGACAGTTTTTCACCCCTGAACCAATCTTCACTTTCATCAATTAGCATGAAACAAATCAATCGAATCTAAGGAGTATAACTTTCTTTTGTCTGAGCAATCCAACGAGTAATTGGACAACGAAACGAGAAGAATCAAAAGAAATAATCGAATCCCATCACAATAACTGTACAACTAAATCCTATCTAAACTCCTTGCGGAGAGAGCATCTCGCCGGCTTCAACGCCGCACCACGACCAAGCCAATTCTGCGCCGACGCCGTCGCCGGCGACGCCGCCGGAGCCGGTACGGGCGGGGATTCCGCCTCCGCGTGCTCCGACGACCCCTCCAGCTGCTTCCCCAACTCGGTAGCATCTGCTGCGGCGGCGGCGGCGGCGAGGAAGAGGTTGGTGATGTCCCGGAGCGGCACCCGCCTCCGCGCCATGCCGAACCGCTTCAGCTTGAGCTTCTTGACGGCGACGCCATGGCGGCGTGCAGCAGCAACCACGGCCGTCGGCGGCATGTTCTCCTTGTCGCCGTGGAATTCGACGATTGCCATCGCGGACGGGCACCGGAGCTCCTCCTGCTGCTGCGCCGGGGCTTGGAGCTCGGCGGGTGAGGAGGAGACGGCGAGGATGGAGCTTGGGGATGGGAGGGGAGCGAGGAATCCATGGCTATTTGTAACTGGTCTATGGTCGGATTTGGGAGGGAGAGGGGAAGATTTGAGTTCTTTCGGGGGAAGACAAAAAAATTTTGGAGGGATGGATCGGTGGATTTTCGCCGGCTTTGGTCCGGAGCGCCGGCGAATTTTTGAAATTTTCCGGGAAATTTTGGGGAATTTTGCAGCTTGTGGCGCCGCGCGGCGCTGAGCCGCCGAGGCGAGGAGGGAGAAGAAAATTTCGGGCGCTTGCTCGCTGACTGGATCGATGCGAGGGAGATTTGAAACCTTTTTTTTTTGGTGAGTTTGATTTCGAATGATGAGGTCATATGTGTCGATGTGGCGCCAGTGTGAAAGCGCGCCGGTTCTCACCGCGCGCCAAAATGGGAAGAACTGGCGAGCCGTGGCGGCTCGTGCGCGCGTGCGTAAGGCGGAACATTGTCACCGAGACAACAGATACTCACTCAGTTCAGTCCTAGGTATGTATTTGACACTCTTGATTTTATATACACATTTAATATTTAACTTAACTACTTTTTATATTTTAATTTATTTGTTAAATATTATATATATAGTTTACATATTTTTTAAAAAACAAACAATTAAATATGTATTAAAAAATTAATAGTGTCAAGGACAAAGGAAATATATGATTTCCTTGACAACTTTTTTATTCTTATGTGTAAAATATTTTTTCCCTCCAATAAGGATGGAAATAGACCTGTTCAACCTCAGGCTTTTTTGGGCTTCGGGCCAGGCTTCAACCTAAAAACCCGAGGCCCGAGCCCAGCCTGGCCCGGCCAATTTGCAAAAAATTAAAGCCCGAGCCCGGCCCGACCTCCGGGTTTTTTCGGGCCGGTGGGCTGCACTTTTCAGGCCCGAGCCTGGCCCGAAGCATGATCGGCCCGAGCCGGGCTTGGGCTTTTTCGGGCCGGGTCAGGTCGGGCCGGCCGGGCCGGGCCCATGTTGAACAGGTATAGATGGAAACAAGCCAGTCCCTAGCTCGGCTTAGCTCGTGAAAGCTTAACTTGAGCTAGCTTGCAAACCTTTCTACTGATACACTTTTTTAATTATAATTCGTACTTTGTAAGAAGAATAGTAGTAGAAACAAAAGGTCATACATCCATTTTTTCATAATCCATATAATACCACAAGTTTACAAATGGTAATTCTAGTATATAAATAAAAACACACATGGACACATAAACAGTCAAGGCTTGGAAGCCAAAATAATGGCTTGCGAGCCAGCCTAGGCTTAACTCATTTCATAAACGACCAAGAACTGAGGCTCTGGCTTGGCTCTTTCCATTTACGAGTCGAACCAAGCCAAACGAGCTCGAGCCAAGTCTGAGCTTCTTGCCCACCCCCTAGGCTCTCCAATATTAGCCGAGGATCAACATTAGAACTATCTTTTTCACTTAACATTGCAACGTTCGAATTGTAAAAGTTCAAATTTTCTGGATTTGAAATTGGAACTTTGGGGAATTCAAAGGGAAAACTTTCGGGAATTTGACACTTAGGTCCTTAATTACAAAAAAAATCAAAACTTTTGTTAATAGATTTTTATTAAAATATTACCTTCCTTTCATAGTATAAGATGTTTTGACTTTTTTCTTATGACGTTTGACCGTTCGTTTTATTCAAAAATTGTTATAAATACAAAAAGGGATAAATCATTCTTAAAGATGATAAAAGTAAGTCACAGATAAAATAAATAATTTTTTCATGATTTTTTGAATAAGAAGAATGGTCAAATGTTATAACGAAAAAGTCAAAATGTTTTACATTATGAAATGGAAGGTGCAGTTTTTAACGGTTCAAAAAATCGGGGCGTTACAGTAGTCTTAAAAAACAAACTGATGGAATAGCTACAGAGGTGATCAAAGTAAAAACTTAGGGGAGCGAAAATAATGTAGATCTAAGAAACTTTTTGGACCTAGTTTAATCGCAGTTTAGCACCGTCAAATGTGACGAGAGTATAATTTATCAAGTGTGGATACATTGGAGTCTGAAGGGAGTTTCAGCTGTTTTTTCTTGGCACCGAATACTCATCAATCCAAATATCTCTGGTGAAACTCTTCAATTTCGTCCAAAACTCTCTCGGTTTCAAATGCCTACACCGACGACAAGAACCAAAATGCCGCGTTCCACTACGTGCGTGCCATCCTCCCAATTCCGACGTTCGATTCGAATCACACCAAACCCAATCATGCAGCTCCCTCCGTCCCTCCCAACCTCCATATATCACAACAACTTCCCGCCACGTCCCAATCGCACAAACAATCCACATCGCGACGCGACGCGATCACGGCCGTCATGCCCGGCGGCGGCTCGGCGTCGTCGACGCTGCAGTACACCGGCATCGGCGCCTTCATCGCCATCGTCGGCGTCGTCGTCCTCGCCGTCATCTACTACAGCCGTTCCGGCAGCCGCACCCCCAACGCCGCCGCGCTCCCGACACAGCAGAATCAGCAGCAGCAGCGCGGGCTCGGCCCCGACGACGTCTCCGTGCTCCCGACGTTCACCTACCACGCCACCGCCTCGCCCGGCGGCCGACGTTGCGGCGGCCTCATCGGGAGGTCGTCGTCGCCGGCGGCGGCGGAGTGCTGCGCGGTGTGCCTCGAGGAGCTGGGCGAGGGCGCGGTGGTGCGGATGCTCCCGTCGTGCAAGCACTACTTCCACGCGACGTGCGTCGACGTGTGGCTGCTGTCGCGTGCGTCGTGCCCGGTGTGCCGCGGGAGCCCCGGCCAGGAGAAGGTCCGACTCGGCCTCGCCTCGCTCTCGCCGCCGCTGCCGCAGCTGCTCCGGTGCCCGCCGTCGCCGCCCAAGGAAGGATCGGCCGCCAATGGCGGCCACTCCGCGTCGAGGTCGCAGTCGCCGATGCGATCACCACCGAGTGTGCGTCTGGATGATCTCGCGGGTGCTGGCATTGAGGCGGCGGATCGTAGTAGTCCGGCGATGTCGCCGTCTCCGACGAGGGCGAGGACTCCGGAGAGTGGAGCGCGGGTGTCGAGGTCACCGTCTCCCGTGACGACGACGGCGACGACGACGGATTTGAATGCGATTGAAGTGTAGAAGAGTACATGAAAGCGTATTCTGGTATTTACGCTTTGTAAGAGATTGCTGATTGCACATTAACGTTTCACCTAGGTGTTTAACCACGAGATTGATGTACTTATGTTGAGTTGATTTGCTCAAATGGGCATTCGCAGATTTGGCTGTGAGATTGGAAATTATAATTACAAAAGTATATTTTTGCTACTGATCACGTTGCAGAAGACGATCGTCACAACGTGTATCTTTGTAACTATACCTGGCTGCTTGTACCTGGCTTGCTTATTAATCTTCTATAATTCCTGGGATTATTAATTTGGTACACATAGTGGACGTTGGTCAGAACAAACGGACTTGTCAAGTGGCGTTGGCGTACACTTTGACTTTTCTTACGGGACGTTTTAGGTTATCAACTCGTTTCAACATTGCCCGGAAAAAGGCTCATTTCAGCAATTAATAACTAATATTTTCTCGCACGCGCATGCTGCACCATCATTAAAAAGGGAGAAATTAGGATAATACCTATATATCCATGTTTATAAACAAAGGGAGAATGAATTTAGTCTTCTAAGGTTTAGTTTGCTCGTTGTTGTTTCTATTATCTCTGTTTAAATATTTTAATTTTACCATTTCATTCTATCTAGAGAAAACCTAGAAAAAGCCCAAGCCGTGGTGACAATTCACTTTTAAAATTTGATATTCTCTGCTTGGTGTAATGGAGATGCTGCCTCACACTGTCACACGCGTCTTCTGACTCATCAAGTTGCGAGCAGCAGTAGTACTACGGACTTAGTGCTAAGTGTTAAACTTTTGGAATTGAAAGATATGAGATTTAGAGTAGAGATTTTTGAATATTTTTAAGTTCAAACTTTCTAATTTTGCGTTAAAAACATTGAAATTTAATTTGAATTAAAATTTTTCAAATTTGGTTCTGAAAATTTTGAATTTTGAATCAAATATTTTTAAATTTTTAGGTAAAAGGTTACTTGATTTTTTTTAATTTTGAAATAAAACTTTCAGTTGAACTAGTTTCAATACAAAAATTTACTCAAAGTTCAAAAGTATTTAGAAAGACTACAACATTATACGAAAAGTCAAAAGCATTTCAATCTCTCAAACAAGAATATTTTGGAAAATTTCCAATCTATTAACAAAAGAGAATTTCAGCCTAAAAGGCCTATTCCACGTGAGGCCTGCTTTCCACACCATGCTTTGACTTTTTTTTTGTTGTCACGTGCGATGCCAACACGTCTGACGAAATGGCTATATCCTTGGTACAAACCTTGCAACGGTGTTAGCTCCTCATATACCTTAGAACACCTTTTGCAAACACAAGTGGCTGTTAGGTTTGCATTTAGGATCACTAGTCATCGATTTAGGTGGGTTCATCAATCGGTTGCGAAGAACATGTGGGTAGATTATCCAGAACATATGAAAGGGGGCGGATTAGGGTTACCAGTGGAGTTGGAGAAGGAAGCCTGCCCGTCGACCATCGTCATCGTGCGTGTACGTGCGGCGGCGATGTCGGTGTTGCGTCGGAATGGCGGCGATGTCGATGACCGTCGATGCAATGGCGTCGTCGGAGTCAATTTCGTCGCCGGCATCCGTATCGGGGCGTGGCGGTGGTGCTTCCCGTCACTGCTGCACCCCCGCTGTTAGATCGGCTAGGGTTTGTGGGTGAGGTTAATGGCGGTGGCGAACCTTGTGTCATGTGCTGCCCCGGCCCTCACCCCTTTTATATGGCGCAGGTGACAGGGGCCCACCAGCCAAGAGAAGGCTGGGTGTCCCGATCAGACGCGGTCAAGGTTCCCCGTTGGACCGTTGGGCCCAACGGGAGGGAGATCAACTCTAGCAACGGCTAGTCCTTCAAGCCGTCTATGATAAGATGTAAGTTTGGCTAGTGTGGTCACATGGCGCCAAACTGCCAATCAGGTCCTTGCATAACATGATTTGAGTGCTGCTAGTAGTCAGCAACTCGTGATAATATAGTTTTCATGGGCAGCTGGTAAAGCCGGTTGCATATGGAAGTTTGATTTTATAGGCTTTTACAAATGGGCAGACTGCCCAAACACCTGTAAAATAATTATTTTTGTGGTCTGTAAAAATTGTTTTGGTAGTAGTTCTAGCTACCACCATCCACCCGTCGGCCGTCAGATCACACAAAGTCACAAAGAGAGTGCATGGAGTGGATATGGCAAGTCAAATCCTCTTCCTGAAACTATCAGACATTTCAGTCATGGCAAAAGTCTAAACCGAATTAACCTAGGTCGAATTGCTCGGCGTATTGACGGTTTTGGAATGACATTGGATCTTCAGTTTTGACCTAAATTTACTAAAACTCTTATAGGAAATATATATATATGTATATATATATAAACAGGTAATGGCATTCATGTTTTCCCTCGTCCTGATTAGGCGCACATTATATAAGACTGCATTAGCCTATGATTGATTGTTTTGTACGTACTGTAATGCATGCTACTATTTCTCCATCATTTTTTTTTTCGAAAAACATTTGTCTACCATTCTCATCTTGCTGAGTTGCTGTCTCTGCTTCATTCTAAGTCCTATTCTTGCTCAGGTTTGCGGAGGTGGGCCAGGGTATTTGTTTTTTTTCCATAAACTTGATAAGTACTACCTTCGTCTCAAAATATAAACACTTATGTCTTTTTTTGGAGAAATTAAGGTTGAGAAAATGGAGTGTTGTGATTGGTTGAGAGGAGAGGGTAGGTGGGAGGGATGGTTGTGATTGGTGGAGATGAGGTAGATAGGTGTAGAGGTAGTTGTATTTTGAGACAAATTTAAATTGCTCAGGTAGTTATATTTTAAGACGGAGGGAGTAATTAATATGGAACATAATGAGCATCTGTCCAGCGTTTACTCCTTTGGCAGCTAAGATGGTTTGCAACATTTTTTTCTTATTTCCACTTTATGTCACTGTCTTAGTTGTCCCAAAATATTTTTTAAAAAATGATACATCTGTTAGGCTTCAAAGTTGACCTCCACACTATGATCCTATCCAGGCATTCACCAGCATATGTCAAACAACTCTCAATTTCACAATGTTAAAGTCATCAATCAATCATGACTAACAAAATGAACAAAATCACCACCGAATGATTTGAAGCCAGACTACATAATCTAGAGATAAAAATTCTTCAAACAAATACCACTACCTAGCAACTAGAAGCCCAATCCAACACGAAATCATCACAAAACAATGTCCTAAAAATAACTAATATACTCCATGGAGTCTCTTCATGTCATCGATCATCCAATCCCAACTAGATTAGCTTGCTAGCGACCCAACTGAAAAAACCCTGTCATGCCCGAAGCATGCATCCCTCGATCGCACAAATATATCCCTTTCGTGTCTACATATAAATCTCACGTCAACCACCCTAGCTCCTCCACATCGATCGAATGTATAATTGGTTGGTTTGATTCATCGATTGATTGGTGTGCCATATTGCCATGACCTTGAAACTGCCGGAGACGGTTCACCATGTCGTCATCGCCGCCGCCGTCTGACGTGAGCTCCGGCGGTGGCGCCGATGGCGGCGGCGGCGTGCCGGGGACGGCGAGCTCCAACTTCACGCTGCTGTACATCATCATCGCCGTCCTCGTCGGCGTGATACTGTACATGGCGATCCGGTACGGCCGGTCGGTGATGTCCGAGTGGCGCCAGCTCCATGTCACCGGCGGCGGCGGCGAGCCGCGCGCCGCGCTGCTCGGGCTCAGCTCCGACGACATCGAATCGCTCCCCACCTTCACGTACCGGGCCAGCGGCGGCGGCGCGTCGCCGGCGCTGGTCGGCGGCGGCGGAAGCAGAAAGGGGAAGGGGAAGGCGGTGGTGGTGGAGTGCGTGGTGTGCCTGCAGGAGCTGGCCGACGGCGACGTGGTGCGCGTGCTGCCGTCGTGCAGGCACTTCTTCCACGGCGGCTGCATCGACCTCTGGCTCCGCGC
>CM002484.1:12900605-12914324 GCA_000325765.3 Leersia perrieri
CGTGCGGGCACTTGTTCCACGTGGACTGCATCGACATGTGGCTGCACGCGCACCGCACGTGCCCGCTCTGCCGCCGCGACCTCTCGCCCCGGAAGCTCGCCGCGAAAGCCTCCGCCGCCGAAGTCGACGCCACGACGGTGTCCCCGGCCGACGCGCTGCCGCCGGTGTGATTCACCTCGCTAGTTAGAAGCTAATGTTTCTGCGCTACTGTACATTCCTGATGTTCTAGATAGTAATTTCCAGGCCAAACTGTGTATTGCTGATCAATGTCGTGTTATGAAATCCAATTCTTTTTATGGACCAGTTTAATACGACATGATCAATGTACGTATGATTCGATAAGATTGTGATCAATCAGCTCAGTTGTTGGCATGTGGCAAGTGCAAGGCGAAAGCAGAAATTGATCTTCATCTTTTCCGTTGTCCGGACTCCGGACACCATCCTGACGCCGATCGAATTAGCTTGCTGATTGATGGAATCCAACCGATGTGGACAGGTGCATAGTACTAAAATGGTACGGAACCAGTACGTGTTCGACACGGTCGGGAAGTGCGAACCCATGTCGAGAGCGTGACGATGCTGGTGCGGTGCATGCCGATCGTGTGTTTGCTAGTAGCTACTCATCGAACGCTAGCTAGTAACAAGTCTCGTCTCTTCGATCTGCTAGACGTCGCTCTCCTAGTCTCCTCTCGCTCGCATTTGTAAAAGTTGTTACGTACGTTCTGATCAGTTGAGTTCCTCACGGTGTCTTCGGCTCGTGATCAGCTGCCGCGCGCCTGTATGATTTTAACTTCTTTTTTTAACCGTGCCGGTCGAAGGATTGGGTCAACTAATTTCACGAAGACTTGTCAAAGAAAAAATTCTGTTACGAATTCAAGGCAGCATGTTGTCGAGAGGGATGTGAGACAAGAGCCCCTCACATCAAAATAAAATTACACAGAGAAAAATACAAATGATCTACTTGTTGTGGGTTGTGAATATCCTCCGGCCGGTCCTCCATACTGCAACCTCTTCGTGATATATCCCACCAATAGCTCAATCGTTTTGAACTTCTGCTCAAAAACCACCGTGTTACGTTCTTTCCAAATTAACCAGCACACCTCCATGAACAAGCTATCCAAAATTCCTTGCACATCTGCATGACGGTGCTAACCTACAAGCGTCCACGGCTGTCCCTTTTGTATGAGTTGCCTTACTAGTCACTTGAGGCGCGTAGGGCCTGCCCGAACAAATCAAGGTCTAAGCCCACAGAGATTTTTCTTTTTTTCTTTTACATATTCTATAGGTGAGCACATTGTTTTCCATGTCACCAGCACCAGGCAATGGTCACCTTAAACTTCTTTTTGAACCTTCGAAAAATAGAACCTTCCAGGCAGTGATCGCCTCTGATTTTCCTTGGCAGTTGATGTGTCTTGCAGGTTATTTATCGCCGTCAAATTAAGTGGAAATCACTCGATCCTAATCTTCAAACAGAACAGAAAGCTCGATTATTCAGATCTTTATTAATTAGGCTCAGATCTTTTGGGGATCAACCAGTATTTCAGTACTCAATCTCTCTCTTTAGCAGTGGCAGACGCATGATTTACTCGTGAGGTATTCACTCAACAATTGCAGACGTGCTGGATAAAATTATGAGTTTTGGGTTTGGCTACTAGACGTACTTAGAAGTGTTGTGAACTAGTAGTAGTATAGGAGGAGTGGATTTGTTGAGAAAAAGACCAAAAATTAAGCATTAAGGCCCTCTTTGTCTGGGCTTAGGCTTATTGGTTTAGGCCTTTAAGCAGTTTTTGCTTATACATTTCATAAACTGGTGGCTTTTAAGTCTTAAATATAATGACGGAGTCCTACATTCATTTCAAATAAGCAAAAAAAGCTAATCTAATCTAGATTTTGGCTTAACAGTGTAAGAGTGGCTTATTGCTTTAAAAAAGCCTAACAAAAAAGCTGACTATTTGTTTGGGCTTGAACTTTTTGCTTATAAGCTGACTTATTCAAAGTTCAAAGTCCCTAAATAAAAGAACTATTTTGGGACAGCACAACCCAAAAGCCATACTCTTAAAATTAGTGGAACGAATGTCAAAATTAGGATGTCAAACCCTGCCACGGAGGGGGGAGTGCAAATCGGGCAAAAAGTATAGATGATCAAGTGAAGAATGAAAGACTTGTTAGTACATGAAGAAAGGGCCGACGGGTGAGGCTTCTTTTTCAGTGGGTATACTGATGCTGCTCTTCTGTTCGACGACGTCGCCCTCGTTCGCATTTAGAAAACTTGGCACTAGTATCCCGTAGGATTATTTTCAGACGTGATCAGTTGAGTTCTTCTCGTAGGAATCGACAAAAATTCGTGTGTTTTTTTTATTAAAGGGGGCTCTTGTGAACTGTGAAGCTACCAAACAAAGTGTACACGAGCTAGCTAGTTGCAGCTGGTGATCCGGTGATATATCGATGTCGTCGGCCGTCGATCCAGGCAACAGTACGGCGGAGACCGCCGCCGGTGACGACGGCGGCTGCTACACACGGCTAGTTTTGTACGGCTTCATGGCGGTGACCATCTACATGGTGCTCTTCTACGCCATCACCAAGGCCACCAACTTCGCCGTGTTGGGCGTCCTCACCGTCATCATATTCATGGTCGGGCTCTTTGCCGCTCTCTTTGTCGCGTTCGTTGCCGCCCTGCTCGTCTCGCGTACGGTGAGCCCGTGCACGTGCGGGCCGCGGCCGGCTTTCGCGTACGAGCCCAGGCGTGCTGTGCGCGGTGTGCCTGGAGGACGTGCGCGGCGGCGAGATGGTGCGGCGGCTGCTGAACGGCACTTCTAAGTTTCGAAATGAATTTTCTTGTCCAATTATATCTCTTCTCTTTCCTTTCATCTTTCTACCCCTCATTTTTTTTTCTTTTCTTTGAGGAGAGCTAGTTTTCCTTTTTTTAAAAAAATCTCTTTATATTTTGCTCTTCTCATTAATTCTTTTTGTCATCTTGTAGAAAATAGTTGCGGTGGTGAATTGTAACAACTTCGGCTTAAGCAAAACATACCTAGACTCTAGAGTTATTGAAAATAGCCAAGCCATAGCTGAGTTGTTAGCTAGCATCGTCATCGCCGTGCGGTCCTCTTCTGTCTTCACAATTCTCTTTTGTCCCGGCGGATCAGGATCCTTTATAGTTGACTGCATCTTGACTTGTATGTGGGCCAGTTAAACACGGGGTCCACGTGACAGCGATAAACTCATCGTGACATTAGGGTGTGTTTGGTTCGTGGGCGAGGTTGGATGGGATATGGTGGCCCACATTTTTCCGGATATGACGAATCAGTTTTTTTGTTTGGTAGGTGGATATGTCGGTTCAAATTTTTGTTTGGTTGGAGGGATGAGGTGAATTGAGCGGTCCAATTTTTTTTTTTGGTTGAAGTGAATAAAGTGGACGAGTAGTTGTGATCAACCCTCTTTAGAGGCAGTGATTATACCCCCTATACAAAATCAACCTATATTTTTTTAAATGAAAACTAAAAAAAACATAGAAAAAAAATAGGAAAAAAAATCAAAGCCAATCCCTAATCCCGAATTCTCCACGCTGCCCCCCTCTTTCTCCTCCCACGGAGCGATTCACCGCCGCCCCTACTTCCATCGTCGCCGGCCTCCCCCTCTTCCCAGCGGCGCTGCCCTCCCCCTCATCCCACCGCCACTGTTCTCCACGGTCGTCACCGCTGTGCGTCACCGCCTCTTGTTGTTTGGTGTTATTAGTTGCACCAAGTTTGGGGTTTTACATGGGGATAATTGAGTGGTATAATTTGTCCTCTGTTTTGGACAGTTTAGTTTTGGTTGAAACTACAGAATGCCATGAAAATTGCTGTTCAGTATAATGAGTATTGTCTTTGACATAGTTCATCCTATATTCCTATGTTTACAGTGCCTTATAATTGATGAAGCTGATCGTATACTTGAGAAAAATTTTGAGGAGGATATGAAACAAATATTTAAACGCCTTCCTCGGCAGGTATATGACCATCTATCTGTCAATCTTGCAATTTCGTTTCATATGCATGGAGCGGCCTTTAACTTTGTACTGACATTGTAATTTTATTGTGCGTCAATTGCAGGGTAGGCAGACTGTTCTCTTTTCTGCTACACAGACTAAAGAGGTTAGTGGATCAATTATTCAGTTCATTCAAACTTTGACCCCCTTTTTTTCTATTAGTGTCTTATGTGCCGGCATTCAGTAGGTTGGAGATTTTGCGAAGTTGACATTTGGGAGCAATGAAGAAAGACAGCGAACACTTGTTTATGTTGGAGTTGATGATCATGAACCAAAGGTATGGAACTTCTTCACTATTCTGGTTAACTCTCCTTTTACGTTTTTAAGTTATGTTTTGATTCTTTTGTATGAAAAATAACTGTGATGCTCTGGCAGGCTACTGTTGAAGGCTTGAAGCAGGGCTATTGTGTCATTCCTAGTGAAAGAAGGTTCCTGGTTCTATATGCTTTCCTAAAAAAGTCACTGTCTGAGAAGAAGAAGGTCATGGTGTTCTTTTCGTCGTGTAGTTCAGTCAAATTCCATGCACAGCTTCTGAATTTTATCCAGATAGAGTGTTCTGAGATCAGCAGAGTCAACGTACTAGTACATTCTTTAAGTTTCACAAGGCAGAGAACGGTATCTTATTATGCACTAATGTGGCAGCACGAGGACTTGATATCCCTGATGTGGTGAGGTTTTGAGCTGTGTTTTTTAGGCCATTTGTGACATTCCTATTTGTGCCTTCGTACTAACTTAAGGATCTGTTTGCCTTGTTTAGGACTAATATGATCCTCCAGATGAACCAAAGGTCAGGGATTTTGAATGATCCCAAATAAATTTGATAATCCTCAATTTTGCTAACTTGACATTGGAATTTAATTTGCAGGAGTACATTCACAGAGTTGGTCGTACTGCCCGTGGTGATAATGGCAAAGGAAACGCAATTCTGTTCTTACTACCGAAAGAATTACAGTTGCTCATTCACCTGAAGGTACATCAATCATCTGACTATCGTTTTCTCACATAATATATCATCTAGGTACTAAATCAATGCAGTGTAAACACACTTTAAAATATGAATCTCTTGTATAATTTTATACCCTAGACATGCTTATGATTTGACTTCTCCAACATGCATGCCCTATATAATTGGACGTGTAGAATAACATGTTTACTGTTTTCCTGCAGGCTGCAAATGTTTCTCCATCTGAATATGTGTTTACAGAAGAGGTTGTGCCAAAATTGCAACCATACCTTGTAAGTGTCTCTCTCGCAATAACTAAAATGATTGAATGCCATTATTTCACCATTATGACCTGGAACTGTTGATTTAGCCACTGCACTACGAGTGCATCACATTCATGCTCCCCTCTAATTAACGCGAAGAAGAGCCCCTAGCGCTCTCCCCTAGGTCCCCCCTTCCACCGCGTTCGCCGCCGCCGCCGCCGCCGCCGCCGCCGCCGGCAGTCCCCTCNCCACCCTCCTCCCTCCTCCTTCCTCGTTTCTCCCCCTCCCCATGGCTGTGAGCTCAGGCTCGCCGGGGGAGCTGGATTACCGCGCTGCGTTGTTGTCGCGGCCGACAACCATGCAGCGGCGATGGCGCGATGAGCGTTCTTCCGACAGCGAGTCCTCCACCTCGGCGTCGCCGCGGCCTTCCCCCTCCGGTGCGGCCCCACCTGTTACCTCCCACCGCGCTGGCCCACGCTCTGTGGTCGTCAAGCCGCAGCTGCCGGTGCGCGCTCTCCCCCCTCTCAACGCCGTGGAAGGGGGCCGTGGCATCCTTGGGCGCCGGCCTCGCGGTCCTGGCCCTGGTGTCTAGATCCGGCCTCCCTCGCCGTCCCAAGGCGCTGGCCCTTCCCGTCCGCGCTTCCACCCTCCTCGCGCGGCCAGCGGCTCGTGGGCGACGTCTCAGTCCAGGAAAGCGAGTCGGTCGCCGTCCTCTTCCTCCTCGCGCTCCTCTAGGCGTGCGCCGAGGGACATGGATGGCAAATGCTTCAACTGCCTCTCGCGCGACCACGTCCGGGCTCAGTGTACTTTGCCACCAGCCTGCTTCGGTTGTGGCAAATCTGGCCACCTTCTGGACAGTTGCCCCTTGGCGCCGCATGATGGCGGTGCGCACCGTGGCCGACGGGGGCGCCGTGGCGGGCAGTGTCGTAAGGCTCGCCTCGCTGTGCCGGTTGCTGTCCGGCCGGGTGGCGTCCATCTCCATCTTGGCTCGGCCGGGCTGCGCCATTGCTCCCCCATCGCTCTCTCGCCTCTGCGCCAGCGACGTCGAATCTGGGTTCCGGTGGGCAATTGGCCACGCTCTGCTTCGCCTTCGTCGGCCGTGCAGTCACCCCCCACCCCCCTCGATGAACGATGCCGACTTCTTTCTGGAGCCTTCCTCGCCGTCACACACACCGGTTTTCTCCGCGTCGGCGCCCTCGTTCCCCACCCCGTCGCCCCCGGGTTCTCCTCGCCACCGCACGGAGATCGGCTGCGCTTGCTCCTTCTCCGGCTGATCCCCTTCTCGAACTTCAAGTTGCTCGTCAAGCCTTGGACACGTCTTGCCCAGGCTTCCGCCGGCAAGCTCTGGTTTCGGGTTCAGCTCCACACTGAGGGTATCCCGGCGCATGCTTGGGATCTGCCAACGGCGGCGGCCATTCTTGGCCCATCTTGTGAGATCAAAGATATGGATGCCGCTTCGTCGATTTGTCGATCATGAAGTTGTCGGCCTGGATGTTTGATCCGTTCATCATTCCCAAGGTGAAGCTCCTCAAGTTGCTTGAGCCTGTTCCTGATTTGTGGTCACCGGTGGAGGGGCGGCCGTTCCTGTTACATCGGGTTCTTGTTCATCTGATTGTGACGGAAGACTTCCAGTGGCCGCTGGCCGGTGATGGCGCCCTTGGTGGCTCCAGTGGCGCTTTTGGTCTGCCTGACCCAAGGCCCGACGGCAGTGGCTCCCCTCCACGCCGTTTCTACTTCAACACCGTTCGTGGCCACGTCGACAGCACAGCGATGCCTCCTTCGGATGTAGCGGCGCCGCCGGCGTCCAACGTCGGCCTGGGCGGCCTCTCGGCCACAACGCCTCCTTGCACCTCTGGCCCACTCTTGGTGGACCCCACCACGACATGCGCAGGCGATGACTCTGCTCCGGTCCTTGACCGTGACGCGTGTCCCAATCCGATGACATGGGCCCAATCTTGCCCCTCACCCCTGATAAGCCACCCAGGGGCCAGCCCAACGACTGTGCCTCCCCGGTCTCGAGTCGTCGTCTCGCGGCTCGGTGAGCAGCTTTTCTTTGCTGCGCTTTTCTGCCCCACCGAGGAATCCCGAGATGGACGAGGGTCTTGATCCCGAGGACGATAGTGCTTGCTCTACTCTGGACCACACCTCCCTGGCTTGCCATCCAAGCCCGTGGGATCCAATGGAAAACGAGGCAGCTGGCTGGTCATGTTTGGGCGCGGTCCCTGCTGACCCGGTCAATCTGACCGCTGAGGAAGACGGAAGACGACACTGTTGACTCCGAGTTCGACTGGGCCGGGCCGGATGGTCTTGATCTTGGGCTGGCCTGTGTCGATAATGGGCCTCCCTTTGTTGATGAGTTTTCACCCCTCTTGCTTTCCAACAACCCAGGGAGCCCACCCGTGGCTGGCGATCTCGAGCGTGTTGCTGAGTTGGTTGCGGGCCTTCCCTCTGTGGCCCAAGTGCTGAGTTTTGAATCTACTCCTGCACCATCGTCCCCGCCACCTACCTCAGCCCTTCCGATCTCCCCTGCCCCGCCTCCAGCACGGCCGCTAATTACTTTTCGCCGTCGTGCCCTACTCTCCTCGCCGGTGAACCCGCTCATTCAATTCATCAGGAGCGCCACACGCAGGTTACCCACACCCTTGATCCTGGAACCGACTCCTCCGGCTACTGTGCTGCAGGCGGCTCCTTTTGTCCCACGGCGCAGTAATCACGAACGGCGCTACCACGAACACGCGTGTCGCTGCCGTCTTAGCCAAGAAGCTGGGAATCTCGCCGCTTTTTGAGGCCACTCCGGATGGCCAGGCTGCTCGTCAGTTGGAGGAGATCTTCAGTCGGCAGCTCTTCGATGAGCACGCGCGTGGCAATCGCCGATCTCTTTAACCTGGATGTCTCTAGCCCAGGTCAGTCGCGTGCAGTGCATGGGGTGCTGGTTGTCTAAGCCAGCCCTGCGGTGCCGAGTAGCTCCACTCCTGCCCCAATGAATCACAATTACCTGATTTGGAACGTGCGCGGCTTGAATGCTGCTGCACGGCGGAGTTCGGTACGATCGATTATTGCTGAAACAAATTGTGTTTTTGTCTGTCTCCAGGAGACTAAACTAAGTGTAATCTCTGCTTCTATTGCTAATGAAATCCTCGGTCAGCGGCTTTCTGGTTACTTCTTTCTCCCCGCTGATTAAACAAGGGGGGGATCCTCATCGGTTGGGATCCTTCGGTGGTTACTGTCAGTAACTCATCCCTGGCGTCTTACTCCCTAACCGCTAAATTGGATTTCTGCGATGGTTCTTCCCATTGGGTTACAGGGGTTTATGGCCCGCAACCTGACATTGAGAAGGTTGTGTTCCTTCAGGAATTGCGGGATATACGCGCCGGATTCTCAGATCCTTGGCTGCTATTGGCGATTTCAACCTCATCCTAGAGGCCGCTGATAAAAACAATCAGAATTTGAATCGGCGTATGATAGGACGCTTTCGGCGATGTATCAACGACCTCGAATTGCAGGAAATCCATCTAAATGGTCGCGCTTTCACCTGGTCTAACGGGTGGGATGCGCCCACTTTGGAAAAACTTGATCGTTGCTTTGCCTCGGAAGATTGGCACGCCCTTCCCCTCTGTTTCCTGCGGGCTTTAGGCTCGGACATGTCTGACCATTGTCCGCTCCTCTCTTCTTCCCCGTTCATGCAACACAAGCGCCGGTTTCATTTTGAGACCTACTAGCCGAAGCAGGAGGGTTTTCTTGATACTGTCTCCCGGTTCAGGTCGTTGCCCTGCTTTTCTCAGGACCCCATTTGCCGCCTTGATGATAAGCTTCGTCGGCTGGCTAGAGCTTTGCAGAGCTGGAGTGATACTAAGTTCGGGAACGTTAAACTCCAAATTTCAATGGCACGGCTGCTCATTAGCCTCTTTGACATCGCCGAGGAATCCCATCTCCTATCGGCGTTGGAGCGTCAACTCTTCCGTGGTCTCAAGAAGAGAATTCTGGCTCTCTGCTCGCTGGAAAGAACTATGGCACGGCAGCGGTCTCGCCTACGTTGGCTGCGCGAAGGGGATTCCAACACGTGATTCTTTCATCAACAAGCTGCGGTTCGGCGTCGCAAAAATCATATCCAACAGCTTTCGTTTGATGGAACAGATGCGGTGTCGCACAGGGACAAAGAAGCTATGCTGTTCGATTTCTTCTCCAAATCCTTCGGTAATACGGCTTCTCACGATTTTGGGCTGAACCTCGAGGTCTTTTTGCCGTGCATCGATGTTATGTCTGACCTCTCTGCTCCTTTCACCGAAGATGAGGTTTGGGCTGCGATCCGCGCCACCCCTTCAGATCGTGCTCCGGGACCGGATGGGTTCATGGGTCTCTTCTACGCTTCTTGTTGGGTGGTGATCAAGATCGATATTATGGCGGCCCTTGATCAATTGTTCAGGATGAACGGTTCCTCTTTCCACCTCGTCAACAACGCTTTTATCACCTTGCTTCCCAAGAAGTTGGATGCTTCTTCTCCCAAGGATTACCGCCCAATCAGCCTCCTGCATAGCTTTGCAAAGCTTTTCACCAAATTGCTTTCGATGCGTCTTGCGCCCAAGCTGGAGATGCTGGTGGCTCCCAACCAGAGCGCCTTTGTGCGTACTCGGCGCATTCACGACAATTTTGTGCTGGTGCGCCAGTCTGCAAGGAAATTGCACTCTGGAAATATGGCGGCGCTTTTGCTCAAGCTTGATCTCGCACGAGCTTTCGATTCCCTTTCCTGGCAATTCATCCTGGAGGTTCTGCGTCACCGGGGTTTTGACCGGCGTTGGCGGGAGTGGTTATGCTTACTGTTCCGATCCTTTACCACACGGATCATGTTGAATGGCGGTCTCGGGCGTCAAATTCGTCATCGCCAAGGGGTGCAACAAGGAGATCCCCTTTCCCCCATGATCTTTGTCATCGCCATGGACGTGCTGAACGCCATGTTTATCCAAGCGGAGCGGAGTAACCTGTTGCAATCCTTGCCAATCCCTCATAGGGTTTCCCTGTACGCCGACGATGCCATCGTCTTCCTCAAGCCTGCTGCGGCTGAGCTGGAAGTGGTGCAGAGCGCCCTTAATATCTTTGGCGAGGTTTCTGGCCTTCGCACCAATTTTGATAAGTGTGCGGCTATTCCAATTCGTTGCCGCGATGAGGATTTGGACGCCATCTCTGATCTGCTACCCTGCCCAATTGCTTCCTTCCCGTGTAAGTATTTGGGCATCCCGCTTTCTCTTTCCCGTCCTCCGAAGCGCGACCTATTGCCCCTGGTCGATTCGATCGCCCGTCGCCTGCCACTCTAGAAGGCTGAGCAGCTCACGCCAGTTGGCCGTGCGGCACTGGTAAAGTCAGTGCTCAGTTTGATCCCGCTGCATCTGCTGATCGCTGTCGATCCGCCAGCCTAGATGATCAAGAACATCGACAAAATTCGACAGGGTTTCCTATGGAAAGGACGCGCCGACGCTCGTGGGGGGCATTGCAGAACATGGCGGCCTCGGGATCCCTAACCTTAACCTTTCTGGGATTGCATTGCGTGTGCGCTGGATCTGGTCGATGAGAACATTGGCGAACTCACCTTGGCGCGGCCTGCCTATTCAATCTTCGGCCGCTGAATGTCAGCTCGACGAGGCGGCTATGGAATGTCATGTTGGGCATGGTGCCACTATGCTGTTCTGGGAAGATCGATGGTTGGATGGTTCGTCAAGTGGAGCGCCCCGGATCTTTATGCCCTGGTGCAGCCAGGACCCGCAAGCGGCATACTATCGCGCAGGCACTAACGGGCAGGCAGTGGATCAAGGACATGCCGGGTGCGCTCGGAGTTAGGGCTCTCATCCAGTACCTCCAACTTTGGCCACGTATTCGTGCAGTGCACCTGTCCAACAACCCAGATTCCTTCACTTGGCGCTGGGAATCTTCTGGTCAGTACTCCGCGAAATCCGCATACTCTCGTCTCTTCTGTGGTCGTGTGTTCTTCCCCTTTCGGCAAATTTGGAGGAACTTGGCGCCGCAGCGATGCAGATATTTTGCGTGGCTTGCCGCCCACAATCGATGCTGGACTGCGGATCGTCTCCGCCGCAGAAACCTCCCACACAATGCCGTTTGTGTGCTCTGTGATCAGGAGGACGAGAACCTGGACCATCTCCTAATCAAATGCCCTGAATCAAAAAGTCTGTGGTGGCTGGTTCTTCGTTCCATTGGCCAGGAGCGGTGCTTCCCCGCCAATGCGATTGGTTTCATTCCCTGGTGGGACGATGCTCGACAGAAGATACCCTTCAAACTTCGTCGGGGCTTTGACACCATCGTCATCTTGGTCGCTTGGTCGATTTGAAAAGAGCGCAATCGTCGGGTCTTCGACGGAATCGCCAAAACAGTCCATGAATTGGCGATTGTCGTTGCTGAGGAAGCCGCGCTGTGGCGGCAATCCGGCGCCCGCTTCTAGCGCGCCATGCTTTCTTTTTCTTCTTCTTGTAGCAACATGGATGCCGCGAGTAATCGGCCCTGAGACGTAATTTTTCTCTTTCTTCTTGTACAGTTTTTCTGTTTGCCGGGATGGCATAACTCTCTTACTTAATACAAAGATACACGCTGCGTATTCTCAAAAAAAAAAATCACCCTTATGACTGAAGTTTTGAGCAGGAGAATATTGTTGGTGGGAATTACATCCTAAACCAGTCAGCGAAAGAAGCCTACAGATCATATCTTTTGGCATACAAGTCACATTCTATGAAAGACATTTTTGATATCCATCAACTTGATTTGTCGGTAATTTTTGCAAAGTTATTTCTCAAGAATGTCTTTGGTTTGTGCACATACTTATCATCTCTGTAATTTGTTTTAGTTGCATGTTGAAATTCGCAGTAAATGTTAGAAAAGTTTGTTGGGGGCATATTTCGATACTCTACACATTCATTGGCCTTATTTTAAAGTTATTCTTTCAATTATTAAATCTCAAGTTGTAAAGAGAAACAATTGTTGTTTTCCTAAATTTACTGGTTTATTAGCTTACCCCTTGAATAGCATGCTAGCTGAAGATTTAAAAATAAAAAACTGTAGTTGTGACTTGTCAGTTGGTGTAAGATAAATGCTTATGTTTCTTCAGCTCTCTGTCCTTCAAAGCCATGAAAACAGCGTCTGCTAATTTGCATTCGAATTAGGGGTTTTGGCACCACAGAAAATTGAACAAGTTTATGTCTAATTCTTCGCTGTCTTGCGGAGAGTAGTGCCTTCGTTTTGCTTTAGGGAGCCTCCAAAAGTTAATCTGGACTTGGAGAGCAGTGCGTCCAAACATCGAAAGAAGAGGAAATTAGACGTTGGGAGGAGACATGGCATCGGCCCTTTAAGCCCTTATGGAAGGAAAAGAGGTGATGATCGCAAGCAATTTGCAAGATTCTAGGTTGGTGGATGAGAAACTTGTTCATTTTGTTGACACTTGGCACACAGGTAGAGGTAGCATTTCACAAATTTCTGAAAAGCTTTGCGCTGAATACTAGTAGTGAGCTTTTGGTTCTCACAGAAATGACAGAACGAAGCCTTTTCAGAGCAGCGAGGATAATAAATGACCATGGTTACAAATAACTTCTCCTTAGCATCTTAGATCGACAATGCTTGAAGTTAATAATGTGGCCCCCAAATATTCAAGTGATTGTAGTGCAAAGGAGCATTTGCTTATCTAAGAAATAACTTGTGTTGACTAGGAATGTCAAGACCTGCTGCAACTGATGTTGGGTGATGCTGTTGAATGTCAGTTAGTTTAGTACCTTGCACATATTTCAGACTTTACACTCTTTTGTTCACTGGACCATGGGTTCAAAATTCGTTTCAAAATTCTGAAATTTCGGGTCTACATGTGGTTCCGGGTACAATGGACATCGAACTTATTTTAATTTTGCTAATAAAATATTCAAAATCATTGGGAATTTGTTCACGTCTCTCTCTTTTTTAAAAAAAAAAACAGTCCCCCGGGGTATTTTTCAACCCTGTTCCAGACAAACCGATTCTAAGAACCCCACCTGTGGAAGTTCATAAGTTGTTTCTCTGACCGTAATGAAAAATTTCCGTACGAGCGTACGAGACAGACTTGAGATTTCTTTTTTTCTCTTTTTGAGAGAACAGACTTGAGATTTCACAAATACCAGTCGTGCTAAACATTCACAACAGGATTACAAGCATGCTACGTACGATGATCAGAAGAGTCCCTATACTCTAAAGTCTAAACCTGTACAAATTTGTGCCTCTGCCACTCTGCGATATCTGCAGACTGCAGTTGGGGTGGAAACTAGACCGGCGGCAAGGGCGGCTCCGGCGGCATCGGCGGCAGCAACCCGCCCTTGTGCTTGCGCTCGACGTGGCTCCGGCAGACGGGGCAGGTGGCGTGCGACCCCAGCCACATGTCGATGCACGCCACGTGGAACGTGTGCGCGCACGCCGGCAGCCGCCGCACCGTCTCCCCTTCCTGCACCATGCTCAGGCACACTGAGCAC
>CM002484.1:12914329-12930583 GCA_000325765.3 Leersia perrieri
CCGCCTCGCCGTCTCGCCACCGCGCAGCGCCTCCAGGCACACCGCGCACTGCGGCGCCGCCTCGCCGCCGTGCGCCGCGGTGGCGTCGTAAGCGAACGCCGGGATGGACGCCAGCGTCTCGCCCAACACCCCGCCCGGCGCCGCGGCGCCCTCCATCTCCTCCGCCGCGGTCACCGCCGCGACGCCGACTCCTCCACGCGACGCCGCCGCGGCCTGCGCCATCGCCAGGCGCCGCGACGCGCACGACAGCAGCAGCAGCGCGGCGCTGTAGAGCGCGAGCACGATCCACACGTACCTGACGAACGCGGCGAGGATGACGAGCAGCAGCAGCACAGGGTACGACCCCACCATCAGCGCGCTCCGCTGCCCGCGGTCCGCCGCCGCCGCGCCACCGCGATGCCGCATGGCGCGCATCGTAACCCACGGCGACTCCACCCGCGCCGGCGACGACATCTCGTTCTCTGCCGCCTGTGTGTGAGCGAGCAGCGGCGACATCGGCCGGCGAGACAGATTTAAGAAGCAGGTGTGGCCGGGACGCACGCACAACGGAACGGAGCAGAGGCAGCCTGCAACTAAGGCAGGTCGGATCTCGGATGCATGCAGGTTGCTTTCGTCGACACGCCAGGTCGCTAATGGTATATGGATTTTATTTGTCATCTCAACATTATTGTAATGCTTGAATCGCGATTAGGTTCAATGCTTGTTTCATCATAGATTTGTTTGTGGATGAACATGGAGCTAAGATATTGGTTTTTGTGATACTACTAAATACTAGTAACTGGTTACCTGTTGACTTTGGAGGAGTTAGAGGATAGGAAAGGATGTATATTTTTTTTTTGTTTGGATTGTTATTATTTTGGTAAATGAATAATGCATACTCCAAACCAGGTCTCCCTGATACGTTACTGATGGAGATGTGTGGATCAGACCCAACTAAAGAGGAAGTGACAAGTTACAATGTGCTGTGAGATTAAATCCCCTTATACAGTGTGGCACCCGAAAGGCGACACTACCGATAACAAGGTCATCAGACCATAAACTGTTCCATTGTTAATACCATCAAGATCATTTCAGAAAGCAATCCACTTGCCATACTTACATGAATAACTCACGCCAATTGTGTAGTTGTGTTGAGTATTTGCCAAACCTTTGCAATCTTGAATTAAACTTTAGTCTGTCTGTCATGCTCTAGTGTTTCTGTATGGACGTTCAGGGATGTAAAGTAGCATACAACTTTGTTTTGATAAAACAGAGACGCACAAGAAATTTGGAGAACCATTCTTTTTTTTTTTTAACCATTGGAATCCAATCCTCAAGAATTAGTTCCGGAGCCCTAAATCACAGGCGTCCGTCAAAAGCTGAATTCTAACATAAAAATACACACCAGTAAAGAGAAACTGTTCAGAGCAACGACTAATCCAGCTGACATGAAAGCTCACTTGGAACAAAACCGAACGGAACATATCTACCAACAAGATACACAGCAAACTAATAGATCAACTCAAAATGGATGCTAAACGACCAGTAAAGAGAAACAAGTCAAGAATAAGCAAATCATACCTTAGGAAAGCTGAAGAAGAGGGTCCATCATTATCCCTACGAAGACCAATTGAAGAACCTAAACAGCATTTGGACTCGTAGTTAAGTGCTAGGAAAGGGAGGCCAACAGTGATATCTGAGTTAAATCAGTTTGGCCCCGCAAAGTTTAAAGTTACATGGTCCAACAATGCAAGTACGCCAAGAAAAAGGAAGATTGATAGTCCATCTAAAGAGCTAAACACTAGATACAACTATCAGTAACTAGGTATAGCAACTGCATAAAAACTAATCAGTTTATAGACTGCAGCTACTGGTCATCTCACAAAATGGTCCCAGCTGCCTGACAACGCCTTCATTGTGAGGATAGAAGAATAGGCAAAAAGCTTAGGCCCATAACATTACTGCTACATACAAATGCTGAAAAATCCAGCAGCTTCTGTGACTACGCAAAATGTTGAATTGTGGAGCACCCAACTTCTGGAGAACCCCATAGCATCACCAGAATGCTCTATTAGACTAATGGGGATAAGGCCATCTCAGATTGACTCGGAGAAAAGAAACATCTCCGGCACTGACAAAGGATCAAGCTCCAAACAACCTCGAAGCTTGCCTCCTCTTTCATTTGTCAGATGGAAGCAAGGAATCTGGTGAGAGAACTTTGGGTACTCATCATTCCTTATCGTCCTCACAGTACTGTCTGGCATAAATACTGCCCTATAACCATCCACCTTTCTTAAAAGCCGACCTTGTATGGACGTTTCAGTATGGCCAAGTATCTCTACCAATTCATAGTCACATTTCTTATAATCCTGCTCGGTCCATCCAGTCCTCCAGTTCTTAAAAACTGCCCAGATCTCACGAAGATGAGGAATTATTTCATATTCGCCTCTTCGATAAGTAGGCTTGGCATGTACAAGATGAGACAAGTATTCGGTACCATTGTAAGTATCTGTTCCATTGGAAATCCTAAAGGTTCCACATGCAAATGTCAGATCTTCTTTTACCAGTCTTTTCTCCTCTTCATTCTGAGGGCAAGCATTAAGCCATCTTACTTGCAGTTCATTATTCAGAGAATCAACTTTCTTCATGCAGGCATAGTAATTGGGGAACTTATCTACATCACTATAGAGTGCCCAGATCTGCCCAGGCTCAAATTTCTGGAACGATCTTATTTCTGAAAAATCGAAGAATTCTGTTTCAGGATACAAAACATCTGCTTGGGCAAAATCATCAGGTTCCTCATCAGCATCTGCACCTTCCACTGCAGATCGAGCGTTGTGCTCATTTTTCTCTTCCTTTGTTGTCCTTGTAGCAGTCCCTGTATTTGCGCATGTAGCATGTTGCCTCTCCCCAACACCCATGGATCCCTTGTGACGGTTATTTCCACCGGATGAACCTATGTGTTCAGCACCCAAACCAACTTTCACTGAACTGATTTCTGGAACAATAGAAGCAAAAGCCTCTTGAAAGTTCAGAGGAAGTGATGCAGGATCAAGTTCAATAGCCCCTTCGGGAATTCCTTCCCTTTCAGTTCCACTCGTCAAATGATGAGGAACACAATGTGAAAACCTTAGCGTGTCATCCTGAGATATCACATATGGGGCTACCTCTTTAGACTGCATAAACAAGCTAACAAAGCCTTTTATCTTTACAAGCGGCATGACAATTATGCTAGTGCTACTAGTGAGATCAGAGAGGACCTGAACAACTTCATAATCATACTTCTTGTGTTTGTCAGCATCAGAACTCCAACCAATATCCCATTCCTTAAAAAGAGCCCATACTTCACCTTTCCTAGGATATATTTCATAACAGTTTCTTGTCTTGCTTTTTTCATAGCAAATGGACTGGGAGAACATACTGGTTTCTTTGGCTGTATCTGAAGTTCCATTTTTAAAAAGTCCACAAGACACAGGAAGGTCCGCACAAGACCAAGCCATCTCTGTTTTATTTTTGGGATCAAACTCTAGCCAAACGAAATGTATCAGAAACTTCGGGACAGTTTTTACCTTCGTAATTCGAGCATAGTATCTTGGCATACAGCCTTGACTATCATAGCATGCCCAGATCTGGTTGGCTTTAAACTGATTTACATGCCGAAGTTCATCAAAGTCAAAAAATTCAGTATCCACACAGACAACCTCATCCTCAACATTACTTCCTCCAGATGGCATTGTTTCCCTCTGAATTTTCTCAGCAAAAGCAGTACTTCTCTCTTTATCTTCTGTATTATTATGGCTATTAACATTATTCGTCCCACCGTTATTACTAGGCTTAATTGTGTCATCATCCAACTTAGTTTCATTGCTTGCACCGCCATGAAACATACTACCTTTCCTTAATCTTTTCAAATTGGGAGAGCTCACAAAACCATCCTCACCATTGCCGTGATTGTCAGTGTCATCATCATCACTCGCTTCATTATACTTAACTTCTTGCTTCTGCCTGCTTGATCTGCGGGGATGTTGACCTGGCCCTACATTATTTGCAGCAGGACCATCTTCAATAATCTCTTCTTCGCTGTCGGTGCTTGTATCTGAAGCACTAGACTCACTAGATTCAACCACAGCCCTTCTGCCCCTTTTCAATCCAGCAGCTGACGAAGGTTTGGAAGAATTTCCTGTTGCCTGAGCAAATTTTCTCTTGTTTCCATCAGCTCCCCTGTTTGCATCTACCCCTGGATTAGCTGAATTCTGAGCTTGTTGTCCTGTAACATTTGCTTGTGGACCTGGAAAGTTTTGCGGTGCTCCAGAATTTTTCCACACCCCAGCAGACCTCTGATTTACTCCGGAAGGAACAGCTTGCTCGTTTAAATCATGTGCAACAAAGGGCTTCAAGCAATTCTGACAACGGAGAGCTTTCTTCAATATTGAAAGGTAATATTGATATCGCATGCCACAAGATGGGCATATGGTCCAAAATGTTTGTGACCCTGAAGGAGTTGAGGGCTTATGCTGTTGTGGCTGATGCACATTATGGAGATTCACAGGAGTAGTGTTAGGTCTAGCAGGTGCAGTTCTCCTTGATTGCTGATAAGGAACTCTTCCCGAACCAATTCTAGCCGAGGCATTTCTTTTCATGTCATAGACAGAACGTTTTGAGCGGTCTGTCAGAGTCATGTTTGCTTCTCCCACTAATTTAAATGCTGCCTCTGCACCTGCAAAATTATTCTTGTCTGGATGTAGCAAAAGAGCAAGCTTGCGATATTGTTTCTTTATTAGTGCGTCATCAGCTGTGACAGGTACTTGAAGTATGCCATACCAATCAATCTCTCCATTAACCTTCATTCCAGAAGCACAATGAATATCACAAACAGTTAACATTTGTGAAATGTTGTTGTCAACATCTTTGTAGAGTTGTTGTGCCTTCATAATCATCCTTTTTGCACCAGCAAAATCCTTATCCCGCATTTTTTTCTCAGCCAAAGCTTTTGCCTTAACAGCCTCATCTTTGTTGCAATCCATGACAGCTAGAATAAATAGAGATCCAACTCCTAACCTCTTTCACAAGCATACTAGTGGCACCAAAATGATTTTTCTATCCATTCTTTTCTCACACTTAAAATATACTGATGACACCTTATTGTTCAGGACGTGAGATATGCTAGCTTCAATGGACACAGATGGTACACCAATTTTAACAACTTGCCAACCTGCAAAATTAAACAGCCAATTCTGCTTAAGAAATATAGTTTGGAGTTTGGACCAAAGAAACACATTTTGCTACATAACAGACTACAGTAGAACAAAGACCAAACACACCTTGCATAGCTCGGGAAACTAAATCCACTCAAAAGTGGTAATATTGGTTCACCATTAGAAATAATATGTACTGCAAGGATTAAGTACAACCATTACGAAGGTAGTCCACTGCCACCATTTTGCCATAACCACCAAGCTAGGCAAACAGACTATCTAGGCTGTTAAGAGGGCTGGGTATGCAACTAAGATAGCCACGCGGTTGACTAATGTGACACTGAAGGTTTTCAAAGGTATAATAGGCCACAATAAGAGCTTCAAGTGATTTTGGGTTACGAACGACTCATCTTTGGCTCTATTTTTTCCCTAGAGAACACAGGAGAGAACTGCGCCTTCATTTCATTAAGAAACATAAGACCACTTACACAAATGAGAGCTCACAACCCATCACAGAGAACACACCCCAGGTTACTAATCAGATATCTGGACTCATACCAGAAGCTCCCCAGCACCTACCTAGAACCTAGCTTTTTTGAATGAAACTAATTACCACTCAAATGTCACACATAACTCATGATTTATTTAGACATCAAAAGATAAACCAAAATGCCAAGAAATATGAACTCAACTGATCAGAAAGCACTTCTTTGATTACAGGTGAATCATCAACCCACAAAATCGGCTTTCTTTTGTTTAGGAGAAATTTTGTTATATGCCACCATTCCAGTTATACTTAAACATTCAGTTTATGCAGATTTCGGTCTATGCCTCGCAAATGTGAAATTTGGCAGAAGACAATCTAACATATGATGAAGGGGAAACACCTCTTGGTCCAAGCATTTTGATCAAGAAATTGAAAATTATAACCTTCCAATTGATGCGACGATGCCACCAGATCATGGACATTTAGAGAAATGTCATCATGGGATACTTAAAAGACAGAAAACTTCAGCAAATTTTACAATTTGTATTCTTTAGCCTGCATACACACACACACACACCGCGGAAAGAAGTAACATTTTCTTCGTGCGGGTATATTTAGGTTGCTGTGTGTATTTAGTACTGCAGAGAATTGCTGGTCCACAGTAGATAGATAGACAGCGAATGAGAGAAATCAATAACATACATCTAGGAGAGAAAGCATTTTATATTTGCTAGTTTTACAAAGCTAAATTTCTTCTTTTCAGGCAAAAAGGTTTATATGCAGCAATAATAACAGTTGTTTGTGCTATGCAATACCTTTCCTTTCCGCCTTAATTAAATGCGAAGTGACATATCATCAGCCAAAAGGTTTGAGAATCCAGATCTTCTTATTTGACCAACAGTATTGTGCCTGAAAGAAATCAAGAGCATAATTGGGCATCAGGAGAAGCTTTATAGCTTGCATATCTTTGTGATACTTTCAAAGCAATTCAGCATCACCACAGTTCAGAATATACACTATGCAACTAATCACTCTTCTAGTCAAAAGACTACTTTACAGAGTAGTTGTTTGCAGCCTTTGTGACACTATTAATGTCTGCCAAGTCCTGTTCAAAGTATTCCCACAAAATTGACCTCCTGCAACTAGATTCTTGCAAGGAAGGCTCGTTTACAGGATACAGGTTCCAAAGCTCTCTGAAAATTTTACATGCTTACAGACCTATTCATCGCTCAGAATTAGCAAATTAATTCCCAAAATGATACAGGCCACATGGTAAAGTTCCTTTTTATCTACTTAGTCAAAGATACATAGCAAATCAAATTCGACGATATGTGGTTCAGATTGGTATTATGCATTTGTACAGTTCAAAAGAACATTCAGGCAGCATCTCCCAGATGTTCTGCAAATACATGCCTTGTAATCAAGCTAAAGAGGCTGTAAATCCAGAGAACAGCTGGGTGATGCCACCAAATATTTCTCTACAATTGTACAAACTACAAAGGATAAAAATTAACCTGAACCACATAATTCATGAGCAATTCAGAAGCTTTTGACTATAAATATGCCAATATGGTCATGCCATATCTAGGTCTACATATGTCCAAAAGATGAAATTAGGCATTACTAAAAAGGTTCTAGTATACAGGATAGGCAAGTAATTAATCATGCATAGGTGGTATAGTTGCAAACAGTAGAAATTGGAACAATAATGATATGATTCTGACCCATATTCTTTTAAAACTTAAGATTAATGAAAAACAGTTATTCGCAATTAACAGTACCTTATGTTTTGAGTTCAACCAAATGCAAATGATATATCATCAGCCAAAATGTTTGAGAAACTGAATTGTGTTATCTGACCAACAACTGTGCCTGAAAGAAATCAAGAGCACAATTGGGCATCAGAAAAATAAGTGGGAAAGCCATATAGCGTGCATATCTTGTGCTATTTTCCAATTAGAAAATGCTTAGACCATACAGTTGCTTACACTAGTACAATCAGCATAACCAAACTTCGAATATATGGACTATATAATAAATCACTATTCTAGTCAGGTTGAGTGCACAGTAGTTGCACATAGCCTTTGCGATACCATCAATGATAACAAGTCTTATTCAAAAACTTCCCACACAATTGAACTCCTGCAGTAGGTGCTTGCGAAAAAGGCTTGTTCATGGAATTACCGATTCCAAGGAATTCTGAAACACTAAGCTTACAGACTTATTTTCATCATTCAATATTAGCAAATTAACTCCCTAAGATGATATGGATCTTGTTGAGGTATCCTGACATCTATTTAGGCAAAGATATGTACTAAACCAATTTGAAGATATGCGGTCCATGTTAGTTTTGAAGCCCTTGTACAGTTCAAAAACAATTCTTGGCAGCATCTACCTGTTGTTCTCCATATACATGTCGTGAAAACAAGCTAAGAGGGTTTGTATCCATATAACAACAGGGCGATGGCACCGAATGAATATTTCCTAAGCGTATGAGGACAAAACTAACCTGAACCACATATATTCACACTGTCCAAAAGTTGTGGACAATTCAAAAACTTTTGATTATAATGTCATGTTATCATGCTATATTTGTTAACAACAAACACTATAAAATGGGGTGGGGGGGAGGCGCAGGTTACACAATCTAAACTCTATACATGTCAGAAAGAGAGTGCGCAATCAGACATTACTAATAAAAATGCAAGGGAATGGCAAGTTACTAATCATGCATATTGCATACTTGCATAGTTGGAGCAGTGGAAAGTAGCAGAAATAGAACAATAATAGCACTCCCTCCACTCATTAATATATGGCGTCTTTAACACTAATTTTAGCGTTAAAGACACCATATATTAATGACTGGAGGGATTACAATTCTGACCAATGTTCATCTAAAGATAAAAGGATATTATTAAATCTCAAATTATAATCAATAGAATAGTTCTAAACAGCTATGCATAAGATACAGCCATATTCCATGGACTTAATAACTACAGAAAAACGGTGAATCAGAACTTACTATGGTAATATTATTCAGCAAGCTTCAAAAATCATTGCATCCACTAAAGACAAAACAATTACTAGTGGGTCTTAGCTTATTTTGTCTGTGTAATTTTGCCTACAGAATCTAAAGTAAACAGACCACTTCTTTTCAGTTGTGGTATGCGGGTCACTCAGGAGTTGCAACTGGAGGGTGGGAAGCACTGTTAGCACACATGAAATCGTTGCAATCTTCATTTTTGACGACTATTAATTATCCCAGTGTTAAAAACCCACTTTGTTCACTACACGAATGTGGTTGCAAAAACCCTAATTTCAACAACCTCGTGAACCGACCACCAACGCAACAACTAGAGCAGGGAATCGCACAGAAACCGTAACCGTATACCCACAGAAATCGAAATAGCACAGAACGAACAGCAGAGGCAATGGAGCACCGCTACGACCTTACCCCCAAAAAATTCCTCCTCCAGATCTATCTCGGCGACGTCGGAGAACCCAAGCGCTAGACGACGACGCAGGTCCTGACCGACGGCTAGTCCCAACCCCCCCGGCCGGTGCCGAAGACCCTGGGAGGAGAGCGCGCGAGACAGCGTGAACCCCCGGCACCGCCTGGAACCGAGGAGGAGGGGACGGCGGAGGGGACCCCCACGGAGGCGCCGGGAAAGCGGGGATGGGTCGAGGACGGCGCCGCCTAGCGGGCGGAGAGGGCGACGGTGGCGTGTGGAGCGGCGAGGGTTTGGAGGAGAAGACGAGAGAGGAGCCGTCGCACTCGAAAATCCAGGGGTAGGGTAGGGATTTGAGCTGAATCTCCCTGGGCCCACATGCAGCGACTACTAAGCCCCCAAAAAAAACTCCATTGTAATGCACATTTAGTGATGATAGAAAATGACTAAACTGCCCTTAATGTCCATCCATCCTAAAATGTACCCCCACCGTCCACATGACTAATCTAGTACAACGAATTTAGATTTTGGACGAACGGATTAGCAATCTTCGTTTTGGTATATACTGTACAATGTATTAGAACATACGTCATCTAGGAGGTGTCAAATCCATGCACATGTTGTTGTATTTGGAACAAAGGGGTATTGAAGGGATACAGAATTTGTGTATGGATGAATAAAGGGTATTGAAGGGATAAAGCTCTAGATCAGTGATTAAAAGTAGGGATAAAGCTCCTTGATCAGTGATTGAAAGTAGGATCATGAGAAGATAGAAGAACATAGGAAGTAATGTCCTTTTTTGTGATGGAGATAGTATATTAGAGGATCCCGGTCCAATGTGCTATTGTATTACAACCTACACTATACTAATTTTATCGAAATATCATAATTTTATCAAACAATTTATTACCTCTGTCAGAGAGTGAGCCCCGACGGTGGAGGTCTGAGGGACCCCCTTTCTCCCGTAGGATTCGGTGTCGGGGTGCAACTGGAGGATTGAGCCGTGACCGGACAGATAGAGTTAAATCTCAGGATAATCGAGTACAGAGAACTAATCAAAAGTGGCAAAGACACTCGGGATTATACAGGTCCGGGCCATCAAGGAGGAGTAATACCATACTCCTGTTTGTATGGTAATATGTGGTGGGAAACTGTAGGTTACAAGTCCTCGTCCCACCTACTGGAGCCGACGGACAAGGGCTCTAAGAGTGGAGTACATGGAGGAGTATATGTGGGCTGAGTAGTAGTGGGGCCTGTCCAAAATTATCCCTCTTTTTTATGTTGATTAGGTCCTCCTTTCATAGTATAAGGGGATACCACAATGATAAGAGTAAATGAGTCTTTTCCTACCTAATCCTTCTTGTGGAAGCTTGCTCCATGGAGAGAAGTTGTTGCACGACCAAGTGGCAGGCCCCGACACCACATGGAAACCATGCATGATGAAGGCAAGGGGTGACTCGTCCCTCGTGAGAGGTGAGTCACCATGTCATATCATGCCACCATATGACGAGCATGCCAGACAAAAGCTGTGTTGACTTACTCCTCATATGAGGTAAGTTACCATGCATGTCATAACACCCTGGCTAAAGTGTTGCTGCAGCATCTGAAGTCTTCGGCCCCGAGGTGCCCGTCCTCGGGGTGCTTGGCCTCGAGCTCACAGGGAGACTTGAGCAGGAGGTAGAGTCTGTATCACAGTATCAGTATAGAAGTGGGGGGCCAATGAGGGCTCATCCCTTCTTGGTACAGTGGTTGATGACGTATTGATGGTGACCGAGCAGTCGAGCGTTGTGGAGACCTTGGTTCCCACATCGCCGACAACCTCCATCCCAAAAATATATCTACTTTGGATCAGACAAGACATTTCCTAATATAGGGTAGCTATAGTTTGGGTCGGGGTACTACAATATATATCTAAAACATTATAGAGATATTAAAATATGGCCACGACTATGATAGGAAGTAGAATATGAAAATTACTTTGAAAATATATGCCATAACATCTCTCCGTAAAAAAATTGAGACATGCTTATTGCAAGTTGGTGAATATTAGTTACCAACCAAGTGAGAGTATATACAAATATATCCCTAGGTATAGATATTATCAATTATGGTTTCCCAACTCTGTAAAGACCTTTGTCATTCCCAACTCTACAGATGTGGATTGATCTCTAATTCACCATGTGTCATGTATTTATCCCCTTAGCTTCAACCCTAAACCTAAACCAAAGGAATGTGATCCTGATCATTGTGGACATGCTGACAAAATATGCCCATTTTGTAGCAATGACACATCCATTTGACACACCTGATGTGGTTCAATTATTTATGGAGAATGTATATAGGTTGCATGGGATGCCTACTGCAATTGTATTTGTCAAGGACAAGATTTTTACTAGTGCTATTGTATTCTCAAATCTTATTTCAGGATGTGTTCAAGACAATGGAAGTATCTCTAAGGTTCAACACCTCATACCATTCACAGTCTAATGGTCAAACAGAAAGAGTTAATCAATGTTTAAAAACTTACTTAAGATGCATGGTGTTTCAAGAACCTAGAGATTGATATACATGATTGCCAACTGTTGAGTGCTGATATAACACATCATACATACTTCATTGTAGATTACTCCTTATGAAGCTATGTATGGGATCCCACCTCCACAAATAGGAGAAATGGTTGTACCTGGGAATGTTGTACCTGAAGCTAGAATTTCTATAGAAAAGAGAGAAGAAATGTTGCTAAAATTCAAGGAGAATCTTCAGAAGGCACACGATAGGATCAAAAGTATACATACTTGCTCAGATTAGATAGAACTCTGGAAGTTGGGGATATGGTGTATCTGAAAATGCAGCCATATAGACAAAATGCTTTTGGGCTTAGGGGATCTCTAAAGTTGAGGGCAAAATACTATGGACCATCCAGAGTTATGGAGAAAATTGGTAGAGTGGCATACAAATTGCAATTACCACCAGAAGTTGGAATTCATCCTGTGTTTCATGTTAGTCAATTGAAGAAACACTTGGGAAGGAAGGCAATTCTCTTACCTCAACTACCATTAGTTGATGAAGAAGGTAGAGTTAAAGTTGAACCAATTGTTGTGTTGGAAAGAAGGATAATTCCTAGAAACAATCAACCTGTTACTCAGTGGCTGGTGCACTGGCAAAACATGACTGCCGTTGAGGCTACTTGGGAAGATGCTTCATTTGTCCAACGAACATTTCCAAACTTTCAACCTTGAGGACAAGGTTGATCTTAAGGGTGAGGGATTGTTAGATGCTTTGAATGTTCAGTGAAGAATTCAAAGTTTCTTTTCTTTTGAATCAAAGAATCCAGAGTTTCAGTTAAGGAGTTGAAGTGCAAAGGGGAAAAACGTTTCGCCGTTTGAAGAATGAAGGGCTAGGATAAAGGGGTAAATCGTTTAGGTGAGATCGTGTGGTCCAGATTAATTAATGTGGCATGTCTATTGCCGTTCATTTCGTCACGTTTTACTCAGGTTTTGACACGATGGCGGCGGCTCATGATAGGAGGCGCTGACAATGGCGTGAGAGGGAGGCAGCGGCGGCGGCTCGTAAGCGAGCGAGCAGTGCGAGCAGGGGGAAATTTCCTGACCTCCTGAGACGGGGAAGGTTTCCATCAATAGCGCAATGATTTGGCCAGATTCGAAAATACCACAAAATTTCTGGGGTACTAATTAATACCACAACTTGGCACAAAACTTTAGTTTAGTGTTACATCTATGGACTGAGATTTTTCAAACCCAAAAGTCCCTTTTTAGGTTTCATAATTCAAGTATTTTTTCCTATATTTTAAAAGGGGACTAATTATTAACTGAAACTATAAAGATCTTGGAGCCTTTTCATCCATTTGTTTATTCTGTGCTGATTTCTGAATTCTTCTTATGCACTTTACTTAAATTTTATGAAATAGTGGTATTGTTTTGTAGTTTATAATGGACCCCCCGAAATGAAGCAACTTCAAGAAGCTCTAGTTGACATCGAAACTGATGCAGAACAACTTCTTCTGGCAAGACGTATGTGTATCTGACTGGTGTTATTTTCGTAAAAATGTTACACAAGTCTCCAACTCCATACTGATCACTTTTGATTTCATTTTATTCTGTGACGTTCAGTTAGTTGAAAATGACAAAGTAATGAATTCTAACAGGGAAGCGTTGACAGCCCTATGGAGAAGAGCTAGGACAAGTAAAACTAGTGTGCCATCCCCCTTCGAGGTTATAATGAAAGAGATGGAAGGAACCTCTGTCAAGCTACTGGTGGAGATATGCTCGACTTGTGGAAATCATGATCCAAAAAAGATACCTGTCTAATGTTTCCAGGATCAGATATCTTTGCCCGTGTTCCATTTCATGTAGCACACACTGTTTTGGATATAGGTACCTCCCTGAACTAAACGAATCAGTACATTCAATTTACTATTTTGGATAAAGGCCTCTACAATGCATTTAAAGGTCCATTGACGATCATGCTTTCATATGTACTTGCCTTTTTATCGCTTAATTACTCACATTTGCCGATAGTCCAATAATATATCTCAAGAGAAGGGCTGTGTATATAAGATTTCCCATAACAATTACATGTAAACTTAGTGGCTTAAACCCGTGCACTGGTTGTATGTAACACATTTTCTTTGGAGCCCTGCCTTGCATGATCACAAGGGGTTGAACAAGTTGAGGTCATGTTCAGCACATTCTTGTGCCGTTACATAGTATGATTATTATGTAGACCCATAAAATGTTTAACCTTCATTGTTGTAAAACTCCTAGAACATTTTGTGTCTAATTAATACCTTGAGACAACACTGATGACTTTTATTTCCTAATCTTGCAGATCAAGAGCGTCTAGACTATGACTCCAAGAAATTGCAAAGCTTTGTTAATGAGAAATCATTTGTAATCTCCGAGAAAGGTGCTCTTGCAGACCGTATCAGCCCTGGTATCGTGAAATCCCTCGTCAGCCTTATGGCTAAATCCAAGGGACTTGGCTCCTCTGCCTTTAGGCAGTAAAGTCACCCTATGATTTTACTCCATCTCAACCATTCAAAATGATCCAATGGACAGCAGCTCATCTCCATTTTATTCTTCAATGAAATGCATAGTTAGCCTACTAGCTGGCCCATGAACGTGGCCCATCAAAGTCTGAATGCACTGACTTCCAATCTAACAAAAACATCAGGTTATTTTGGTTTTCCTAACTACATAGTTAGCTACTAAGGACACCATATGCTTCAGGCTCTTTGTCTTTCTCCCTGGAACCAACATATCCTATTGCTGCTTGTGCTTGTACACCAGTACCTGCAAGCTCTTGTGGCTGAGAAAAAAAAATCAAACACAACTTGGGGTTGGATGATAGCACTAGAATACATTTTGTTCAAGTAATATACAGTTATTTTTTTTTGCTTTGTCCTGAATTCCTCCTCTTGTGTGTCTTGTCGACCCAGTTTCTTCCACGCCTTGTGCGTCTTGGGGCAAACTTCTTTTTTCTTCAAGTGTGCATCACTAAGCATTTCAGTTGCCTGAGCAGTTCCTTGGGCTTGACATGAATTTCCACAATCTCTCCTACATGTATCCATTTTCTCTTCAATTTGCTTTCTAAGGATGGTCAGTGCATTATCAACTAGCAAACAACATTTTGGAGAGCTGGCTGCTTCATGCACCAAAGTGAGAAATTTATGAGACAAAAATTTATATCGAAGCATAGCATCCAACTTTGGATTTTCAGATATGCTCCTTCCTTGGGTGTCTTCTATAGTTCTTGGTGGGCTTCCCGTGTCCATCGCTTTAATATATAGTGTGGTGGCAATGATTTAATGTTCATCAAATCAAAAACTTTTAGAGCATGACCACATAATATTCCAATATGATTGAATTGCTCAGAGCTGCATGACGTTGTTTGCTCCATGGGATTACCGCAAACTATGTATTCCTCCTCAAATGTGATATCATCATCTAAACTTCCAATTGCAACAACATATTCATTACTTCCATCTAGTACTTTTGTGCATACTGCCATGGATCTTTCATATTTAGTTTGAAAAGCTTCAAAGATGATGGGTGTGTACATTTTGCTTGCTAGCACTAGCATAGGTGTCTTCATTTTTATTCTAGAATTTTTTTCCTTGATTCAAAATCTGAATTCAGCTCCTTATCTCTTTTTCCTTGCATTGCCCGGCAAGTACAGGATGTGGTTGTGTTCAAGAACTAGATCTGTCACTACATAATATTCTGTTGGCTCTCGATTTATTGTTAGACTCATCTAGTTTCAGCTCTAGGGTAGTTCGTTAAATGATCTCTTTTGTCTTCTCTGACCCTCTTTTGAACAAACATACTACAAGATGAGACCTTGCCATCCACCCTACTTTTATTTGCATATCGCTTTCTTACATCAAAGTCTTTATGACCACCATACTCTACCCAGAACTTCGAAGCCTCATCCAAATTTTTAAATTTCATGCCAACTTGAGGTAACCAAATAGGTTGCAGATTCTCTCTGAAAAAGAGAGCAGGGGAATTTTTTTCTCTTAAGTGTAGAAAAAAGAATGGCATATATTAGCAAAGAAAAATGAATCATTGAAAGGAGAAGCAGCAGTCCAGAATCACAAAACATGTGATTATGCAGATTAATTCCACCACATATATATGCCAAATAAAATCCATTGAGTGCCCTAGAACCATATCAAAGAAATGTGAGCTCAGTAGAACTTACCTAATGGATCCATCTTGGACAACAACATCCTCATCATCCATTGGGGTCTCTGGGCTTGTTCGCTTTGTTGAAAAAAAAACCTTTCCAAATTTTGATAATGCCAAAATTCGATAAGTTGATGATGGTGGTGTTTAGTTTGCTACTCCCTCTGTTTCATATTGTAAGGCGTTTTGACTTTTTGCTTGCAATGCTTGACTATTCGTCTTATTCGAAAAATTATGAAAATATCATTTATTTTGTTTGTGACTTACTAAAAGTACTTTAATTATAACTTATTATTTTTATATGTGCATTAAATTTTTTGAATAAAAAGAATAGTCAAACATAATATTCAAAAAGTCAAAACGCCTTACATTATGAAATAGAGGTAGTACCTTACTAAATTTTGGTAGAAGTTTTGAGAATGAAAAGTTCTAGAAAA
>CM002484.1:12947558-12969435 GCA_000325765.3 Leersia perrieri
GGTGGGGACGGCTCGGCGAGGTGACGGGACGGTGGTCGGCATCGTCGCGGAGCGGCGGGCGACAGAGCCCAGCGCGTCGGAGTGACGCGACGACTCGCAGCTTGGCGCAGCACAACGCGGCGACAAGCGCGTCAGAGGCAGGCAAAGAAGTAAAGGCGGCTGGTCGGGCGGCGCGTCGTGGAGCGGTGGCGGTCCGGATGGGGGAGGATACGAGCGCGTGGGCGGGTGGCGAGCGGACGGCCGCTTGATCCGGGCGAGTGCGGGGCCCAGCTGTCGGCGACTATTACAAGGGCGCGGTCACGCGCGCGCGGGGAAAAGGGGGCGTTCATGCGCTGTTTCGGCATCGTCGCGGGACGTGGGCCGGAAGGCAGTGCGGTGAGAGAGAGGCCGAGGCCTTCGCGCGGGAGGGAGGAGAGAGGGGCGTTGGGCTGATGCTGTAGTGGAGCAGGCCCTGGCCCACGCATGAAGGGGAGAGGAAAAAAAGAGAGAGGTAGTTGGGCCGGAAGGAGGAGGAAAGAGGAAAATGTGGCCCAAGAGTAGGGAAAAGCCCTCACAATTTTGCTAGCAATTTTTGATATAGACTTGAGGTGGAAAAGGATGTGAATTCAACTCGGAGTGGATATCAGGTCACTCGATAATTTTTGGGACGTCTCCAGGCTCTTTAGGAAGGAGGTTATATTATTGCTAGGGAATACATAAAAGGAACTAAAGGAGAATCGGAATGAAGGGAAAAGATTTTAGGGTCGGGATCCTTGGTGTCGGGGGAACAAGGAGTTGAGATCTTACTGGTACTAATACTTAATTACACTATGAAAGAACCAAAATTTTGAAATTAGCTTTTTAATTAAAATAATTTTACGGCAGAAAAACTCAAGTCACTACAGGCGGTGATGGTCTAAGCATCTAAGCAGCGGTGTGAAGAGGGGCGCCGGCAAACAGGATCTCGTTGGAGCTGAGTGATGGTTCTCTGAGCGTCGCATCGACGAGGGGACCTCTATCAGGTCCCTAGCCGGCCCAATTTGGCCCAAGGCCAGCTGGTGGCATGCAGGTGGTGGTTTAAGGTGGTCCGGCACGATGGCTAGAAAGGTCACTAGCGATGTGCTGCTCGCCGGAGCTGACGAGGCTTGATGAGCATCGCCTCCTTTAGGGGATCCAGAATCGCCACCCGCGAGGTCCAATTCGGCCCGAGGTGGACTGCCCTCGATGGCTTGCCACTGGGCGGCGGTTGGGCGTGGGTGAGCGATACCGGCAATACAGTAGTTGCCAGAACGATTCCACCGGTTGAGGTGGTTCAATCACATTGGCGTTGACGCCCCGACGGAGCTCCAGCCAAATTGGCCAGTCCTCAGACTTCCTTGGAGGTGGACGGTGTCGTGCGCGAAGTGGTTCGGCATGTGAGGCCCTAACAGCGAAGAACGGTGATTCACAGCGGCAATCAACGACAGCAGGGCGTGTGCGTGGCGTATGCGGGGTTCCACTAGCACGCTGGCCGTGGCGGAGTGATATTTCTGGCATTGTGACGACGCGGGTGGGTCAGGCGACTTCTAGGTGTTGCAAGTCAAAAATCGAATTGTCCATTAAAAAAATTAATTTAGAATTAATTTTAGCTAAGTGTAGCTTAATTGGCTAGGTGCCTAGTGGAGACCTGTCCACCTGGCTTGAAATTGTATATTTGATACGAATGTGTGGATTTACGACTAATATTTTTTAGTGGTACATAGACGGCGTTCTTGTTGACAGGGAGACACCTATGGTATTTTTGTTTATCTCAAGATATGACGGTTCAATCTTCGAAGGTACTCATGGATGTATGTATGCATGTGTGCGTTCATAGGGTGTGGATGTGTTTAGAAAAAAAGAGAGTTTTTACGGTCCAAACAAATATGTGCGTAATTCATCTTAAAACAAATAGTTGAATTGTGTTTTGTTATTTCGAGATACCGGTACCTTGAGTTACTATGTTACCATAAAAACTCTTAAAAATTAATTTTCAACAATTAAAAAATAATTAACACTAATAATGACGGTGCTGCCCCCGCCAAACGGAAAGGACTGCGGGCGCAAATTTTCATCCCGCGTGCGTCGATCCAACCAAAGGAGACGGGGTGCGCGCTACTTCTCCAAATGACGCATTGACGCGTACGCTCGCGGGCCGATATTACAAAAGAGTACATTACTCCGCCGACCGTTGTCTAATCGGAATTAGTGTTGTTACCTTTTCTCATAATCGGAATCGGCAGCGGTATACGCACGGTATATATCTTCAATTGAACGTTCTCACGAATCAAATCAATTCAACAAGTTGAATCACTCGTTCAACATGAATGCCACCATGACCATGCGTTCCGTCTGGGCAGACAACTTCGCCGCCGAAGCCGCCGCCCTCCACGCCGTCGCGCCGTACGCCGTCCACGCCGCCCTGAACATCCAATACCCCGGCTGCGTTCTCGCCGCCGCCCACGGCGGACATCGCCGCTGCTACTACGACCTCACCGCCGAAGAACGCTACCAGGTGGTGAGGGCCAATGCGACCGCGCTCAAGCCGCTCCAGCTCGGCCTCGCCGTCCGCACTGTCGACGGTCGCCTCTTCGCATGGGAGTTTAATCTCAACGAATTCGACCTCGCCACCGACGGCGACGACGGCTGCGATCCGGCCTCGATCTCCTACCTCCGCGACCGAGGCATGGACTTCAACCGCCTCCCGTGGTCCGGGGTCGACGCCTCCAGCCTCCGGCTGCTCCTCCGCAGCTCCGGCCTGCTCGGATCGCGGCTGCCGTGGGCTACCTTCGCCGGAGCGTACCACGCTGCCTACTTCGCTAAGATCATGCTCGGCGGCGACAATGGCAGGAACCTCCCCGCCGATTTGCAGGGTTTTGAGCAGGTCATGCTGATGATGCTGGGACCTGATTTGTACGACGTCAAGGTGCTGGCGAGGGGGATCAAAGGCTCGCTCGTCGACGTCGCGAGGCAGCTCGGCGTCGCAGTGCCTGAGGATGGAGAAGAGGGGCTCGCCGGCGCCGGCAGCTTGATGGCGCTGCAGGCGTTCGAAGCTTTGATGGTGCGACGCAGCGGCGTGGAGATGCGCCACCGTGGCGTACTCTCGGGAATGCAAGTTCGTTAGTTAGTTAGCTTGGTAATTAAGCAAGAAAATTATGGACATGTACTGCATGCAGAGTCTAACGCAAACAAGACCGAAAACGAGAATATCAGTCAGATCTGGACTCTTTGAGGACTAGATTATTTTCAGTTCTTTTCGTAAGAATAATTTAGTCCTTTTGTGTTTTGTCCCCGTCTTAGGAATTGAAATAGTTTAGTCGCGTAGTTGCGCAAGTGTCCGCAGTTGAGTCGGACAGAGTTACATTGGAACAGTTACAGTTTAGACTTCACTGTTTCGGTTTGTCTGATTGATTTTTCATTTAATATTTATTCGAACTTGTTTTGTACCATATGCATTATTAATATTCATGCTATATGGTTGACAATGATGAGATTTGGTGATCCCAATTACTCATATATTATTTTGCAATGCCGACGGTTTAGCTTACTCTTATACTAAAGCCTGAAAGAACCACTAGGTTTTCTTTTCATTTCAAGATTACGTCAATATAACGTGTGTAGAAACAGTTTTTGTATGAAATGTGTAGAAATTGTTCACGAACTAATTGTAAACCACGTGCAATTTTGTAATATAGATAAAAAATTATTTAGCCATTATAATGCTATTTTAAAATAAACTTTAAATGTAGCCCCTGCAATTATGCACGAAATTCAGCTTGATACTTTTTATTAGAAACCATTATTCGATTGCAAAGGTATATTACGGTTCCATGATTTTAGACAGTACGTGCATGTACCTTGCACGCCTTCTCAATAATGCTAGTAGCTAAAGAAATGAACTAAATCCATGCATTTTTTTGAAGTAAATTTTAGAAAACACAACCTTTTATGGTTTAAGTTGCATAAAAACCTCAGGCATTATAGATAGTGACACAAAACCACAGGTATTATGTTTCTACAGTTTCATAAAACCCCACCCTATACATGTTCGAATAACATTTACTTAAAATTTTAAATGAGTGATTTTTTATTGTTGATTTCTTTATTAAGATTATTAATTTAACTCTTCATTGCTTTGAAAAATATCATATTAGATATGTTGAAATAAATTAAAATAAAATAAAAGTGGGATTTTATTAAACATTTAGACATGTTGTTAAGTACATGTAGTTTTCTGCACTTATACCATAAAACAGTTGGTATTCTAAAATTTACTCTTTTTTTTTAATCCGATCGGCAACTTTAAATATTTAATCACATAAAAATTAAACATTCATGGTCCTTACTTTTGAAAGTAGATATAAATCCTATATGTATATTCTTCAATATACATACACATAATATTTAAAAAGGATGGCAAAAGATTTGTCTTGTATATATTAATAAAGAAGGGGCACACACATATATACAATTGTGCCTTTCTAATTCCTGTTCTTTATATACATATATATACTCCGTGTCAAATGGATCAAATTTGATCCTCTGATGCTCTGATCCCTTGTGCCTATACCAGAGACGTCTAAAATCTGACCGCTTGATCACCGTGTGTACCAAAATTACTCGATCAAATTACACAACATTACCAAGTCTCTTTCTTTCTTCCCTTCTTGCCGAGTTTCAGATCGAGTGAGACTCCCAACACGTGTGTACCTAGACTAAGCACTTCAACGACCCGAGAGGTTTACACTCAACTAATTTCACATATACATTATTCCTTAAACCAGCAGCTGATCAACTAGATCGTCTTCTTGTGCCGGCGCCGGCGGTGCTCCGGCCTCCATCTTGCACGGATCAAGCTCACACCGGCAGAGCGGGCACGTCCGGTGCGCGGCGAGCCACCCGTCGATGCACTCGCCGTGGTAAACATGCTCGCACGCCGGCAGTCGCCGCACCATCTCGCCGTCGCGCACCGCGCCCAGGCACACCGCGCACTCCCGCCCGCCGCCGCCGTGTTTCCCGTCGTCGGAGCTGCCAACGTAGGCGTAGGCCGGCGGGAGGGCCTCGACGGGGAACGGCTCGGCGCAATCACCGCTGTCGCCGGCAGGGCCGCCGCCGCCGCCGACGCCGTAGGCCGAGACCGCGTCGCGCTGCCTCCACCTCCGGCAGCAGCAGAAGGCGAGCGACATGAGGATTAGGAAGGTGGCGAAGAAGATGGACAGGAAGACGACCGACACGACGACCAATCCACGCGGCGGCGGATCGGACGCCTGCCCGCCGCAGCATGGCCCGACTGCGGCGCCGCTCGTCATGTGGATATCCGATTTCTAAAAAAAAAAATCAGAATCCACCAATAGGGACGAATTTCGGATGATTTTTTACCAAATTTAACCAAATCTGATCAAATTTGAACCAAATTCAGACAAAATGACAGGTAAATGTTGTCTCTAACCTGACCGAAATGGACGGATTTCGCCCAATTTTGGACGACAACGATGGGCGCGTACGCAGCAGTCCATGTGCTGTTTTGTTGCCGCGTATATAAATACGATAGGAGGAAGAGAAGATCATGGCAGCCAACGTTTTTGAGTTTTTTCAACGACTATAATAGTACCAAATTAACAATGGTTTGATAGCAGTAAAGTCAGAAATGAATTAAGCTGGCAGAACTGTTCGTCATCTCTGACCTATTCCGTGACTGCATCTTTGGTAATGTAATGTCTGCTAGGTAGGATATGCATGCACCAACTGGTTCAATTGATTGTTTTATCTATTCTTTGTCCCATAGAAGTTCAGATCTGTAAACAGAATGCATCCATTGGGGCCAAAAAATGATTTCCACAAACATTACTAGCTTGTGCAGTTGTTATCACTTAGCAGCCCTGGTATTCTAATAAGTAATTTATGTAGTGGGAAATTTAACAGTCTGGGTCAAACTTTTATTCAGTAAGCTTGATCCCCAAGTATTTATAACTAACTATGTTAGTGATTACTTAATTGATGATAATCAATGTAGTCCTCCAATTTCCAGCCCAGGATCAATGGCCCCATGACCCAATATATACTACTTGTTATATACTCTCTCGGTCTCTCCGTTTTCTCTCCGTTTTATAGTGTAAGAGTTTTGTCTTTTTCTTGTAACGTTGATCATTCGTCTTATTAAAAAACTATAGAATTATCATTTATTTTTTTATGATTTTTAGCATGACTTATTTTTTTATATTTGTACTAAATTTTTTAATAAGGCAAATGGTCAAACGTTAAAAGTTTAAAGTCAAAACTTTTACATTATAAAACAGGGTAGTACTTACAAAGTTTCATTGAGCTACAGATACCTTAACCAAACTATCGTAGAAGTAAATATTTAAGAGGATATCTCATATGACTATGGATTAATAGCACAAAATATATCCCAAAACTACATATTTAAACTGGAGCTAGTATTGCAAAAGTAATATTTAGTGATTATCGCTGAAATATATAATGCCTCTATCCTTTTTTAAAATGATGCTGGTTAAATAAAAATGAAATGAACTGATCTTCGAGTTTAATTAGATCCCAAACACTATTATGTTGGAGTTACAGAAATTGCAATTTATGATAAATTTGGCACTAATTATGTGATTTTCGAATATTATGCCTTAAACATATATTTTATATTCAAATTAATTTCAAATACGTGGTTCCACGTTAAATCTATAGTTTTACGGTATTTGGTTAAAGTACGTACGTTAAAGCACGAAATCCATAGCAGCAGACCAAGAAAAAGCAGGCTATAGAGTAAATACTATAGACTGAGAGTGATCATTCCTTAACAAACCCATATGATATAGCGCAGGCCGACCACTGGTTTCATACCGTGTAAACTCAAAACCACATAATTAGCCCAAAGGATCAAGTAACACCCGTGTCACCGCGTGCAAACTGTTGAAATGAGCCCAAACTAGCAGGCTGCCAGGTTGTAGCTCGTGGGTTAGTCACTTATAATTAATTGGGTTTAAAAATCCGTCTAAAAGCAAGAACCACATGTCAGCAGGCCTAATTACAGCTACAGATGGCCATTTGACCCGTCCAACACAGCCCACTGCTTGTCGGGCTGGCCAACCCGATAGACATGTTGGGCCGGGTCATGCCTGTCCACATGCCACACCTCCGGCCTAGGCACGGCCTAATAGAAGTCAGGCTGTGCCGTGGCGGCCCGAAGGAATGGACGGCCCACCATACTATACATTAAAAGTTATAAATATAAGTCTATTGTAGGTTACTCAACTATAGAATAAGTCTAATATAGTCTTAAGTACTATAGAATAAGTCTATTTGATGTTCCTAGGTAGAATAGATCCATTTTAACTCGAAAACTAAGAAATTAAGTCTAATACAAACCCTAAATTATTTTGGAGCATTATCGAGTTGTGCCAGCCCGACCCACCATGCCACACCTTCGCCCCAGGCATAGGCCAATTGTTGGGCCAGGCTGACACGGGCCCAACAACTACCGTGTCGTGCCATGTCTGGGCCGATCCAAATGGTCATGCCTTGGGCCAGGCCATCGGGCCTCAAGTTTTACGGCCATCTATAATTACATCATGTCTAAGACGTATAAAACAATTAAAAGTGAAATGCTACCAACCAGGAGTTTGGACGTTCCGGGAGCTGCTTTCTGTATGTGCGCCTTGCCCTAATAAAAATGTGACATGTGTGTTAAACAACACATTATCTTATCATCGATCGACTCATTCTCAGCCATTGATTCATTTTCCCTCCTATGCCCTTTCTCTCTCTCTTACTCTCTTCTCTCTTCGGTTCTCCTACCCAAAGGTGCATGCCATGCGAGTGAGTGAACCGGTGGCAGCGATGTGGCCGTTGCAATTGGCGTCCGTGGAGGTCTGGCGTGGTGGTGGAACCCCGGACTTCAATGTTGGAGACCAGTAGCAATGGTCCATGGCTTGCGGTGCCACAACGAGGCATTTCTTGAGTGTCGTCGCCGGATAAGACCCTAAGCTAGCCGACAATAACCTTACGTTGGGCAAAGCTTGAGAGTGCCGTCTATAGAAAAGGCATGTGTTTGCTGGCGATGATTTTGTGATTCACTAAGTTTTATGGTGCACATGATATTTTCTTGATGTTTCAATCCATCTTTTTTAATATTGCACAAAATGGATATATGAGTTATATTGCAGATGTTTTTCTCCAGATTGTATTTGTTTTCTTATAGATGTTGTACATGTCAGTAGTAAGGTGATGTAATAATGTTCTTAGTGTTGCAGTGGATGTAACATATTTTGATAAAGGGGAAACATTTTTTGATTGAGCGACGCAACATCAAATAATAAATTTTCTTGAATAACTTTTTTGTGTTCAAATATTTTTTTATAGGGCTAATTGGATCCATGCCATTGCAATTTTTTAAAACGCCTTAGCAAACTTAATTAATTACCTCTACTAAATTTGGCTTACAGAATTAAGAAGTTGACCCCAGTCCAAACTTACGATCATTTAGATTACAAATAGATTTAACCCAATCTATCTTGTCATTTACTTGCTTAGCTTGTGAGTCATGACGTACTAATAAAAGGATTTAACGACTCACTGGTTACTTGCTTATATTATTGAACAGGGATAGTAGTTAATTTAACGAGTTTTGCAAGTTGAGTATAATTGTTTGTTACTGGTGGTGGTTGTAGAAAAACATATTAGGGGGTCTCAATACACTACACAGAGATTTAACTCCTTTATATTAACTTTTGGCAAATAATCTTAGTGGACTCTCCCGTGGCTGCTACGGGGGTAGCGGGGCTCGGGCCCCGCCGCCCCCGTGCTAGACCCATCCCTGTTTGTTACAGCAGATAGCCTTTCATGTTAGCTAGTTTCCATAACATTAAATATACTGCCACGTAAGAAGAGTCTGATTTGACAAAAGTGTAAATAAGGAGAGAGGTCAAAACCAGCTTTACAAAACAATTAGAAAGAAATAAGATTACATATATAGGAGAGATGAGAGAGGTGATTGGTTCGGAATTTAGTTTGAAGAACCACCCAATAGTATTGTTTCTATGCATAATGCCTACATGACATGATGAGTATCGAAATTATATGATAATAATTTTGGATTGTGATTGCCCTTAGATATCCCTAGGTAGGTGTGCAACTATATATATGTTTTTTCTTAGCTAATTAATTGCCATTCTTTGATTTTATTCCCCATAACTTTTGGATGGTTATTGTAAACGGTTAGGACATAGGACTTGGGAGCTCCCTTTTATGCTGACGGTTGCATTGGTTTTAGTTTTCTTCGGCAGTCTTTTGTTGAGATTTAGTTGATGTCTTAATCCTTGTACAGTTCTACTGTCTTTGGTTGGTAACTTAACGTGCATCGCCGTGTGTTATTTGTCTATTGTCATCCCTCTTATTCCTTTGTCAATTTATGTACCCTATTGACATGTACAATGCTTGAGACATCAATGTATATATATTTTTTTATATTAGAGACAATATATGAAACATGCATGATGCACCATAAGTGGTTTGGTGTGCTATCTATATTGTATATATACAATAGTACGTGTTCTTCCTTCAAACTAAATAAATTAGTCCAATAGGGACATACACATACGAGGCAGATGAGCTACAATGATGAAATCGTTTCCGTAACTTCAATCCGTTACCTCTTGCCTTTTTTTCGAGGTAAGGAGCAGGAGCTTCATTATAGAAGAAGAGAGTTGATCCAGTTTAATTATAAGGAAAACTATAAAAAAAACTTACAACAGCATGGTTAATTAAAGGAAACTAGCAAAAACCCGACATTTGCAATAGCTAGAGTCAGAAAACTTTGACAAGTGATCAAACAGGAAGAGAAGTCCTAAAACGACGCCTTCAAGAAGGTACATGCCGACGGAACGGTGACGTCGCCCGGTACTAAGACCTAATATTTTCACCCGGAGATAACCCTGTGATGGGGACAATGAAGAAACCCCGTAGCGACACCTCCAACAAGATTAACGGGGCTTGAGGGCGTCGACATCGCTAGCACCGGCTTTCCAGGCAAGACTTTCGCCTCAGGCACTTTTCACTCCTACCATGATGACAAGATAGCCCAAATGTCACCTGTACACCGACCTACACACCAGCACAACTATTGCCAACTACTTGCCTCTTGCCATTAGCAAAATATAATACCAGTATACAACTAATTTCTCTCTTTCTTCCACGTAAGAAGAAAATCCAACGTGCATGTCATCGATTTACTTACAGTATTCGTACCCCCAATGTGTATGCCCTAATAAAACAAATTTCGTCGTTATATATATATATTCTTAGGCATCAAGCTACTAGCTGATTTGATTAACAGGTTTGACTCAACATACAAATTCTCCTCTGCGTGAATATATATACACGTTAGAAGTTATCAACGATACACCATGCGAGCAAATAAAATGGTTAAACAACATATGAAGTTTCAGTTTGAAAATCTCAATCATGAAAAGGACATAAGAGATTAGAGATATACAAATTGCAGTAATTGAGATCAGCAGCTCTCATGTTCTCTGCTCAAGCTACATTTCATTACTCAAGAGATGTAGTCACGGATTAGGTCAGACATGACGAATCTCTACTAGCTCAATTCGACTGTCCATTTTTTTTTTAGAGAAAACCATATCTGTTCCCTTCTGAGATCGATCTGACTTGATTTAACAATAGGATAAATATAAAACCATAAACCATATTATTCTTTACTTATCTTGTGTAAAGTTTTGCCATGTTTCGTAGGAGTTTCAAATTATAATTTATAAATCGGCTAGCCAAATCAGCAGAGATGGACTCCCAATTACCAAATACCAGCCTCGATCTCAGAACACCAATACACCATAATTGCTAGGTAGCATAGGCGCCATGAACGGCCTTGTTCCGAGCAGCTACCAGCTGCTGCCGCCGCCGCCGCCGCCGCCGCCGGGCGCATGGATCGGTTCGACGGCCGTCTTCATGTCCATCTTCATCTCCACCTTCCTCCTCGCCATGGTGGTCGCCCTGTTCTGCTGCCGCCTCTGCAGAGACCGTGTCCGCTCTGACTCGGACTCCGGAGCCGGCCGCGCGCGCGGCGACGGCGGTCGTCCGTTCCCCGTCGAGGCCCGCCCGGCGGCGTTCGCCTACGACGACGGGAAACACGGCGGCGGCGGGCGCGAGTGCGCGGTGTGCCTGGGCGCGGTGCGCGACGGCGAGATGGTGCGGCGGCTGCCGGCGTGCGAGCACGTGTACCACGCCGAGTGCATCGACCGGTGGCTCGCCGCGCACCGGACCTGCCCGCTCTGCCGCTGTGAGCTTCGTCATCCGTGCAATGGTGCATATGATCATTTGCCTGTTTAAGCTGATTTTGGAGCAAGCGATCAGCGATGTGTATAATGTAAGACAGCAGTACTAGATAGTGATATTAGTTGAAAACCGCACATGTTGCAGCATGTATTGATGTTTGACACTTTGGAAGGCCAATATCCAGGAAATGAATTGATTTGGGGATTAGGTTGTTGTAAATTTTGTTCCGAAGAGCTAGCAAAGAATTAAGAGCAGCAATAAGGTGGACATGTGGATATGTATGGCATTCGACAGATAACTCTCGGGGCACTGGATCTTAGAAATTTGTGACCTTGCAATTAGGTCGGTGACTAGTGCACTGATGACCTCTTGTTGCATATCCAGAGCCTAGCTATACATGAACTTCGACAATCTCTAGCAACTAGTTAGGTTTCAGGCCGGGTTGGAAGTGGGCTGACTGAGCTATAAGCCTATAGTTGTTGGAATTCGTAGCAAAGTTCCCCATTTTATAAAATAAATGTGCGACACTATGGAGGAACTTAGTTGCAATGTTTTGAAGAAGTGTGTCATGGTAACCGACGCGCATGAAACTTCAAAACGCACGACAGACACGTATGCTTTGCCATCTGCGCTATGCTAAGTCTCAGGTCGATCCTCGGTTATAATTAAAATGGCTATAGGGCTGATGAGAACCAGCTATTTAGCAGCAAAGGGGCCAAATCGGCTATGATATAGGATGGTGTTGAGAAATGCCCTCTTCTGACTATAGCACCACAAGGTTGTAGGATAGCCGGACTGGATTCGAAGCCTCACACCTCTTAATAATATTGATATTTTTTTGCGGAGACTCATAATAATATTGATATGAGAGTCTCTCCTCTCATATCCATCCTTTTTATATCCGGTGGGAAGTAGAGCAGTGAGAGGGGGCATAGGCCAGGCGCATTAAGAGCAAGTTTAATACTGTAGTGAGTTGTAAATTAGTTACAACCTTATGAGGTAAAAAATAAGAGGAATATTGGCTCTCATGTAAGAGCTAGCACTACACATGTTTCAAGATGAGAGCAAGATATAGAAAAAGAAAATTAGAGCAAATCTTATAGCTTATTTATTACAGAAAATCTTATTATAATATAAAATATAGTCAAATTTATTTTTTAGACCGTGTCATTATCTGAAAAATTAATTATTTTGAAACTGAAGGGGTATCAGCTATAAATACGAGTATGCGTGTTAACTCTAGGACTTGAATTATTAGCTTAGATCTGGTCTCTTTGCTAACGGCTAATTTCAATCAGTTTTACCAAACAAGGGACTAAAGGAGTGTTCGTTTGTGTCCAAAAGGATAGATTATCTACTGTCTATAGTGTTTTTCCTCGACACATTTTCCGAATTGCTAAACGGAAAGTTTTTTTGGAAAAATTTTCTAGACGAAAGTAGTTTTAAAAAGAGTAAAATGCTCTTTGCACAGGATACAACGAACCTTGATTCACTTTGCACTGGGTTTAGCATATACTTTCACTTTGCACCGGGGTGTCACAAAATAAGTTTCACTTTGCACCGGGTTATACCATATAACTCAAAGAAAACCTTATAAAATACATGAATAAAAATTAGAAAAAAAATGAATTTATGCTAGGCTTGACAAAGTTTGATTCATAGTTTAAAAAGTTCATGAAATTTTTATAGGTTTAATGACTTTTCTTTATGTTAACCTGGTGCAAAATGAAACTTTTTTAGATGTATCCCAGTGCAAAGTGAAAATATGCGTTAAACCCGGTGTAAAGTAGAAAACCTTATAAAATACATGAATGAAAATTAGAAAAAAAATGAATTTAAGCTAGGCTTGACAAAGTTTGATTCATAGTTTAAAAACTTCATGAAAATTCTATAGATTTAATGAGTTTTCTTTATGTTAACCCGGTGCAAAGTAAAACTTTTTTTTGGATGTATCCCGGTGCAAAGTGAAAGTATGCGCTAAACCCGATGCAAAGTGAAACTAGATACACCTTACCCGGTGCAAAGTAGAATTTACTCTTTAAAAAGGCCAAAGTAATATATTTTTCAAATTTAAAATAACTAATACTTAATTAATCATATGCCATTGTTCCCAACCACCACAGACGAACCCAACCTTTGACGAGAAAAAAAAATCCCACGCTAATTTTACATTGATAATTTCCTCGTCTAAACACCTGTTACTCTTCACTGAAGTTGCTCAACACGCCGTAGGAATAACGTCACTTTCACGCCGGTAAACGCTATATATCACTTTGAATGAGAAGCATTTTCAGGAGGAGTGATAAAAGTCAACATAGCTGTGCAAGTGCAATCTCAACACTGGTTAAGAAATGTACTCCGCTTCTAGTCAAACACCAATCCTTATCTCTCACTCACCTGATAATTAAGGGCCTTCCTCCACGCTCCAAAGCTCAACAACTCACCGCCACCACCAATCCCCATCGCCGCCGCCGCCGTGCGACATGGGTTCCCGTTCCTGGCCAATGACGACGACGATGAGCACGCCGCCGGACCCGGTTCCAGATCGCCCAACCGCGACCAAAGGAACGGCGATCTTCAGCTACACCTGCGTCGGCCTCACGGGCGTCGCCATCGTCGCCGTCGTCTTCTTCTACTGCAACCGCCACGTCCGGAGGAGCGCGCCCGTCGCCGCCGCCGCAGGAGGAAGCGGCGGACCAGAGGAGGACGCAAGCGGCGGCGGCGTCGCTGACGTGGCCGCCAAGATCCCGGAGTTCGCGTTCGCGGGGTCGGCGAGGATCAGCAGCGGCCGTAGGGGCGGCGGCGGCGGCGAGGGGTCGGCGCAGTGCTCGGTGTGCCTTGGCGCGGTGCAGCGCGGCGAGATGGTGCGGCTGCTGCCGGCGTGCAAGCACATGTACCACGTAGAGTGCATCGACATGTGGCTAGCATCGCACGCCACGTGTCCGCTCTGCCGGACGGATGTCGAGCCACCGCCAACACCGCCGGTCGCGGCGGCGGCGGATGAGGCGCTGCCGCCGGTGTAGCTATAGCTGGCTAGGTTCGTCGGAATATGTTTAGTTCATATCTTTGGGCGGCATGTGATTATCTTGGTTTGAACCGTAGTCTAGATTGACATTTGCTTTAAGGTGCAGACTGTAATTAATTAAAGAAAACTGAGAGAGATATATTGCTGTGAATTAAAATACGTTCTTGGTTTTGAAGCTACAGAATTTCCAAGAAAAAAGCACATCACCACCTACCTTTTCTCATTGTTTCGTGAGTGTAGACAATTGCTTTTTCTGTTAATTTTTGGTTCGATTTGATCGTTATTTATCATCTGGAAATGCAGCTAGCTTGCAACGCTTGCATTATCACTATGTCCGTTGGAAATTGGAATAAGGATTTGAAATTGCGTGTAGCCGTGAAATTATAGTTCATTGTCCAATTGTAACTACAAATTAGCTCCTTTTTTGAGCCACGGAAGCAAGCTTGGTTGACATTCTCATCACAGTATCACACCATACCTACGGCGTTTGGCAGTTTTCGAAAGTCAACTAGTACCGTACTCGACCGTAGAAGCTACCTTGATCCTCTCATAAACCCATAAACAAACATGATTTGTCGTTGAATACTTCAATTCCAAACTTACTTCTAACGTCGCAAGTTATCGCAATGTCGCAAGTTAACACTAGTGGGAAAATAATATTGTGAAAACAAAATCTATCCCTATATATCTTCTTCAGAGATCAATTAACTAGGGATTTTGGGTTCAATAAAAAAACTGTAACTTTAGATTCAATAGAATCATTTTTTTCCTATTACCAATGCTCCAACAAGAGAAGAGAAACTAAGGGAGAGGGTGTATTGGGCTTTTCAAAGGAAAAATACAATTGAGTTCATTGCTTTATTTCCCATGGAATTAGGGCCTAGAAACCGAATCTAGCTATTAAAACTTGGTGAGCTCAAATCCATTGCTCCACCTTCGAGAGTACCTTAAAAAACTTTTCTAGTGGAATCTATTGGTAGTATTATACTACCACTATTATTATCAGAAGAAAAGCAAATCAAAATATTGATATCTGATTTATACTACAAGTAGTTGAGGTGATAGTGTAATATATATATGACCCACTAGATAGGAAAAGAGGAAAGGTCTAGATATCGATTATTGCCAGTAGAAACCACTATAAAACACTAGGCCAGTATCAATTTTTCCGGGCGCCTGGCTAACATTTTTGCAGACGGCTCGGTTTGTGAGCCACCTGCAAAAATCGCCGGCGGCCCGGCCGAGGCTCACCCGCCGAAAAAATCGCACATTGCAAGCAACTCACCGGATTAGCCGTCTGCAATGTAAGTAGTGGCCCTGCCACATGCAGTCCGCGTCCTTATCCACCGACCGCACATCTCCTCCAAAGAAAAAATCCCCACTCTCTCTCCCCCCTTCCCACTCTCTCTACCCTCCCTCCCCTCGGCGGGCGGCCGGCGATGACAACGGGCAAGCGACGGCCACGACAACGACCGGCATGGTGCCGGCGATGGGTAGCGGGCCTGGGAGCTGTCGGGGGCAGGCAGCGGTGTCGTCGGGGTCGTGGCAGCAGGCAGCGGCGTCGCGGCAGCGGGCAGCATTGTCATCAGCGTCGCGGCAGCGAGCGGCGGCAGATCTAGCGCTGTCAGGTCCGGGGGCGGCGGATCCATCTTCCCCGAGACCGACGGCGGTGGCTAGCACTGTGGCGAGTGAGCGGCAGCGGACGACGCGGCAGGACGTAGCCCCCAGATCTGGATCTGACGCGGCGGGGGCCCTGGATGCGCCGGCTGGCGGTGGGCTCAAGGGTGGCGATGACCGGCGGCGGCGCGGGCCTCCCCCCAAGGGAGAGGGCGACGGCGCGACGACGACAGCGGCAAGCGACGGCACAGCGACGACAGGGCGGCGGCGATAGTGCGGCCACCCGCCGGTGTCCGGCCTTTTTTTTTGATTTTTTTTATTTTTGTAGGCGGATGGATTTTCCGCACGGAAAAATCCTGCCCGCCTACAAAAATGCATTTTTTTTCAGGCGATTCAAAGAGGGCGTCGCGCCCGCCCGCCCGTAAAAATGGGTTTGGCCCACCCGGAATAAGGGATTTTCCACTAGTGAAATAACTGTGTTTTTCCAAATGGCATGGTACAAAGGGAAATTTCCTAGGAAGTTTAATCCTATAGCTCCTTTGGAATGCAATATTCCGAAAGAGCAACAACAATAAAAACGCCGGAATAAATTACCGTGGCACATCAAATCCTCTAGGAAACGAGTCCATAAGATTTGTAAAAAAAAATTGTTAGGTCTAAGCACATGGAATTTTAGTCAGAATTAAGGAAGAGAAAAACATGAGTTCTCTGCCTCATGTTAATTTTCCTTCAAATTTCATACAAAATGAGCTATTATGTAAGAATTTCAATAGATTGTGTTAGGATAATTCCTTTGTTCGAAAGAATTATGTCATAATATTTTCAATGGATTTTTATTCTCCAAAATTCCTCCAATTTTCCTTTGCTCCTCCTAGCTGGTCCTAATATGATCCCTGAAGTTTCATTTTGTCCAAACATATACTCCCTCTGATTTTATATAGTTGACGTTGGCTAGCTTAATTTTGAGCTAGCCAACGTCAAACAAAGAAATTCAGAGGGAGTAATTAAAATTTTCATGCTTCAATATTGTACTTAGGACCGTCCAAATTAAGCACCACATTGGCATGCCATGTCATTATCTTATGAAATATATATGGTGAAATGCAGGGGCGCGGGTCCAGGAATTAACTAAGCCTAGGACTCTAGATAATGGTTCGTGGATTTTCTCCAAAATTTTAATGGTGATTTAGCAATCTAAGAATGATTGTAGAGGCAAGCCTAGGATCTAGAGCAGCCCCCGCGAAAATGTGTCTAATCTGTATATTTGTATACCAGAAAAATTATCTGATCCATGGAATTCATATGAACAGAAAATTGACTCCTTTAGTTACTTTAATAGCTAACCTAATATATTTATAGTGTATGCCCGTTTGAGTGTGATGTCATGCTCATATATATATGGCATTTTGAGTGGGTGTCCAGGGTCATATTGGACCATTGAAGAAATTTTGAGGGCATGTTTGGATGAAACATCAAAGACCATCCTTGAGTGAAACTTTTGGAACCAAATTGGCTATAATATTTGTGGTCTGAAAAGCTCGCAAATATACAAGCATGTAGGTGTTCACTTTGTCATGTAAAATATTTAAGTAAATTTTCCCAAAACTGCTTTTTTTCTAAGTTATTGTAATACATATTTAAGGTTACGATAAGAGAATTGAGATTTTATACTCATGCTATGATAGAACTACATGTTTTATAGCTGCAAACAAATGCAAATGGAGTCTAAAATGAGTTTTATGATTTTATATCTTCTAAAACTAAACTGGCCGGAAAGGTGATAATTATACTTCGTGAGTAAAAGAAAAATCTAGATGGAAAAGAAAATTAAAAAAAAACACCTCGACGTACACCACAAAATAAAAGCATGATGAAATCACCGGGCCTAGATTGAAAAGTCCATGGCGGAACAACCCAACACCAGCCTACTAACATAAAAGAGGATATAAGAAATGCCATTAACGAATGCTCTCACGTCTCAGAAATGCCATTGACAAATGCAAGTTCCTAGAAATACCATTATACAAACAATTTTGTCGCAAAAATATCATCGTCGGTAGGGTTCTATTAGCATTCTCAGTTGTGATATATAATGAACAGTGTTAAAAACAACTTGGTTGAACGAAGAATGCAATGTTCCACCATGTACTATTAAATGCATTATTTATCCTACAATACTTAACAGAAAAATGCTAATAAAACCCTGACGGTGATGGCATTTCTTAGACAAAATCGTTTATACGATGGTATTTTTGAGAACTTATATTTGTCGGTGGTATATCTAAGACTTAGATGCTTGTCAATGGCATTTGATAGATTTTCTCAACTTAAAACCATCAGTGGAGCTCAGCGTTGCTAAGCTTAATTGCTGCAGTAGTAACACAACGGCTCCGACTTCACGATAAACACGCGTCATCATCATCGAGCTTGCGCAAGCGCAATAACAATACGGCGTGATTCAGGGGCGGAGCTCATGTGCAACCACTGGGGTCTAGACCCCGGTGAAATTTTCTAAACACCATACAAATTAATGTTAATCACCGTTAAGCAAAGAGAGTGACCCCATAATACAATGCAAGTGACCCCGGTATCTTTCTTAGCTAGCTCCGCCCCTGTCGTGATTCACAGCCATGCATTGTTCGTTAATTCGGTAGCGAGAACGAGAGAGCTATAGGTTTCTATCTTTATCTTTGCATATATGCACATATGTGTAGGGGTGAAGCCAATAAGGCCACGTTGATTATAGAGTCACTGTAAACTAGATTATTGTTATAAGTTGTAGTAGAATATACTCCCTCTATCTTAAAATATAACTATCTGATCAATTCAAATTTATCTCAAAATATAACTACCTCTACACCCACCTACCCCATCTCCACCAATCACAACCATCCCTCTCACCTACCCTCTCCTCTCAACCAATCACAACACTCCATTTCCTCAACCTTAATTTCTCCTAAAACGGCATAAGTGATTATATTTTGAGACGGAGGTTGTATAAGATATGAGTTGTTTTTTTCTAGATTATTAGAGGCTAGATTATTGGGGTTTGCAAGTCTAAAGGGGAGTGTGGTGGCATGGTGGGTATTTTCTCTACAAGCTTATTAGATTATGATAATCTAGACTCTAGGTTATAATATGTTGCTCTAATAATCTATCTGTTTCTTTCATATTAGTTTTAATAATCTAGATTATGATAATCCCAAGCTTAAAAAACAAGGCATAAGTTGAGGGTAAAGTTGTAGTTCTCTCTGAGAGAAATTTCTAAATTTGCAGTTCTTCAATAATTTAGGCCAAATATAAAAAGGTTTGTAGAATATTCGTTCTCGTTTTCAAAACATTAGCTCAAAGCATTAAATGTTTTTTAATAATTGGAGCTACTTATATTTGGCTTGTGAATCTATTGTACAAACCTTGAATTAGTGCGCGACGACCTTGAAGCCGTACGTCCCATTTGGCACATTGCCTCTGTCTCTCCTCGATCCTTTGCTCACCATGAAAATAAGTATATAGACAACGAAATAATGCCAATGGAGCTGGATGCAAAAAGCTACTTAATGACCGTGTTTTCATTACTGGCACGTCACATTCACACGACCGGTCGAATGGTCGAGTCAGTCAACCATCTGGCACGGCTACGTTGTCTACCTTTGCCGGCGATCTATGGTCACGCATAAACAAACCGGAAACACGCTATTAATTTCCCTCTCCAGAACGCGCATTTGGCAAATTATGCACTAATCAATTAACCCCTTGACCTCAGATTTGGCTTCCAGCTTCTCAAATAAATTTATCTCTTGCAGTTGATTCGTAACAGCTCCGCTAATTCGACAGTGCTGGGATATGAATGCAGGTGCTAGCTATGTGGCGAAGTTGATCGAGGATCTAATTTGCCTATGGGATCAGAAGGATGATGTGCCGGAAAAGTTGGTCCATGGATGACGAAAACCAGAGAGCGGTTGGTTTAAACTGAACACAGATGCGGCTTTCTCCCCATTTGATAACACTGCTAGCTCTGGTATGGTGATCCGAGACAGCGATGGTCTGCTGCAGCGAGCTCGGGCGAAAGCTTATGATTATGTGCCGGACACGCTCACTGCTGAAGCTATAGCAGCACGAGATGGCATGCAGTTGGCGGTAATGCATGGGTGTGCGAGGCTGGTGCTGGAGCTCGATCACCAAACCCTAGCGAAGTGGCTTATGAATGCGGAGGGAGGAAGGAGCTCTATAGCTGGTCTTCTGGGTGAGATCAAACAAATGTCCACTCTTTTCCTCTCTTTTAAAGTTGCCTGGGTGAATAGGGAGGCTAATAGGGCTGCTCATATGTGTGCAGCTAGTGTTTCTAGTTTTAATTCTGTTTGGAATTGTAATGCTGATGTCCCTGCGTGGCTGGGGGATATTGCAAACCTGGATTGCCCAGGTGGCGAATGAGTAAAGCTAGTTTTTTAACGCTCAAAAAAAAAAAGCTCCGCTAATTCGTGATAATCAACTCGACGATCTTGATTCTTGTCTGATATAAATCCATCCGGAATTGTGCATATAGCTAGTTAATTAATTTGCACACAACGCGTGCATGGCTCTGTGGCCGCCCGGTTTACCCTACCCTTTTGCGCCACCTCCACCATTGTGGCAACATTTGTCGCCACCGCCGCCGCCGCCGCCAATATGGCGGCCACCACCACCTTCCGGCCGCAATAACAGCACATCTTCTCCCGGTGCCGTCGTCGCCGGCGTGGTGATCGGCCTCGTGGCCACGATGCTCGCGTTCGCCATGGCCTGCGCCCTATGCCAGGGCCACCGCAACAGCCGCGCGTCGGCCGCCGCCGCCGCAGCCGCTCGACTGCGGCGACATGGCGGCGAAGGCGAGCGGCATGTCCCCGTCGGTTCGAACGCGAGCCCCAGCGCACCGCCGTGGCCCGACGACGGCGGCGCGTCGTCGACGGGTGGCGTCCCGGCGTTCACGTACAGCCCGTCGGTGAGGCGCAACGTGAGCGGCGACGGCGAAGGGGAGGCGGCGTGCTCGGTGTGCCTTGGCGCGTTCGAGATCGGGGAGACGGTGCGTCTGCTGCCGGCGTGCCTGCACATGTACCACGCCGAGTGCATTGACCCGTGGCTGCACGCGCACACCACCTGCCCGCTCTGCCGCTCCGACACCGACCCGGCCGTGGACGCCGGCGGCCGGCTGCCGCCGGTCTAGCGCGGCGTCGTGCCAATGTATGTTCATCTCTGTGTTGAGGCTGTAAAGGTACATTTTGTAGCATTCTTTTTTCTCCTCCTCGTTTCCCATTTGTTTTCTAAAAGGGTATTGATCGGCCAAGCTCTTATGGTCCTTGTTCAGCGACAGTAAATCCTTTCGAACAGTCTTTGTGGTGGATAGTATCTATAGCCGGTTTGGGAAAGCTTTCGGTAGTTGTTGCTATTGCTACTCTTACTGCATTTCTGCATAACATTCGTCCTGTTCGGCTGGCTGAAACTGGCTGAAATTGGCTGGGCTGAATGATTTTTTCTATAGAGGCTGGCTGGGCTAAATGAGTTTTTCGTAAAGGCTGGCTGGGCTGGCTAGAGCCAGCCAGCCGAACAGGCCCATTGTTTCAATTTCTTTCTCGGAAGTAATTTCAGATACTCACAATATAATGTCTTAGGGTCAAACGTGTCACCCGTTTATATTTTGGCCCTCCCTTCACATAAAAGGGTCGATTCGGAGTTGGTTGTGTTGGGGCGTCTAGAATTATACGTTGATATACCTTAAACCAGCTAGATGAGCATCTCCAACAATAGCCTTTATTCTCAGACTTCTAAAAGTTAGATGAAGGCTGCCCCTGATCACTATTTCTAATCGGCGCTCGGGCGCCCGCGGCGCTCGATTTCACGAGCGGGCCCACCGGACGGAGTAGTAACGGAGCAGATATTTCCTCCCGCGCCAGTCGCGAGCCA
>CM002484.1:12969535-12988136 GCA_000325765.3 Leersia perrieri
CGTGCAGGTGGCCGCGAGGTCGCCCCGCCCTACCCTGCGCGCATCGGCGGCCTCCCGCAGCGGCCACCGCGAAGCCACACCACCCACCTCCACGCGGCCCCGTTGGCGCTGCCCTCCAGTGGCCACCGGCGATCTCCACCGGCGCCGGCGCGGCCGCGCCCTCCTTCCCCCCGCGCGTCGGCTGCCGCGAAGCCGCTCCGCTCTCCCGCGGCCACCGCCGATCTCCACGGGCGGCGGCGCTGCCGCAACCCCAGGCGCTGGGGATTTTTTTTATTTTTCGATTTTTTCTATAAAAAATTTATAATTCATTCAACTTGAATTTGATTTTTTTCAGTTCGAAAATTTTGGGTTTCTTTCAACTTGAAATTGTTTTCTTTCAGATTGAAAATTTTGGGTTTCTTTCGGTTTGAAAATTTATATTTCTTTCAATTTGAAATTTTTGATTTCTTTCAATTTGAAAATTTTGATTTCTTTCTATTTAAAAATTTTCGATTCGATTCCTTTCTGTTTGAAATTTTCGATTCCCTTTCTGTTTGAATTTTTCAGTTTGAAATTTTTCATTTTGTTTCTGTTTGAATATTTTCCTTTCCATTTTTCTTCTATTTAAATATTTTTTTCATGTTGAAACTGTCACATGAGGGAGACGTTTGGCTTGGGGAACAGAACAATAACGGAACGGAAGGATGGACGGAAAATCAGTGCGCCACCTGGCTTTGTGGCGCACAGTTGCCAAATAGCAGGTCCCGCCCCTAATTTCTATTAACCTCAGATATGTCTTTAACTCCAGCAATAACTCTTATTTCTCAGCCCCTAATTTATTTATCTTCTATGTTAACATACATATACACGTATTATACCTAGTTTTATACCATAATAATTTAAATATTAGTATTTTTAACGGGTAGAACTCAACCATATTTAAATTTGTATTTTGAAACATCATTATTTAAATTGAAATTTAACATTCCAAACACAAAAATGATATATGCCACATACAAATATTAGACACCACATAATTGTTCAATACGTAAAATATTTATAAATAATAATATATACACAATACATTATTTGTTATGCAATATATGTACAAGATTTACTGGCTTTGCACGGTATATACATATACAATTCGAAATAGGGGCCGGATGTAGAGCCCCCAGGAATAGGGGCTAAGAGGAAGGATTTAAGGACCTTCCTATTTTGAGGGCTTCAATAGAGGTCTTACTGGACCTTGATTTTTAGCCTTAACCCCTCAAATCCAGTTAGTGGCCTTGTTTAGAGTCCTTACTGGAGATGCTCAGGTAAACTTCCACACATCCCTAATCCCTCGTTCACACAAGTATAAATTATAGTTGGATCTAGTTTAATTAAGCTTGCACCTTGTTTCCCAAAGGACCCTACTCCCTCGTCATTCTAACATATCTATGCACTCCGACAAACAACCAAAACCAATCCATCTTGACAACATTCGTGTGTGTAGGTCGCCATGTCATGTATCCTAAGGTTCACGCAACATGCTTGCACCCCTATGCTCACACGCACCCATGAAACCGCACAAATAGGCTTTGATAGCATTTGTAACTCCTCAAGGCCCAATGCATCTGGCCCAATCAAACACGCTAGGTGGGCCTCCTGCTATCACCAATCCTCTTACGCTTATGTGTAAAAGAGTTAACATAAAGGTGCCCAAAAATAGATATCCATTGGATTAAAAGCCGGTACTAAAAAATAAAGAAAGAAATACAAAGCAACTCTAACACCAAGTTTAGAATAAAATATTGGTTCCAACTGATAAAGATAGAAAAGTACAACTATTATATATTTCTTAAGAAGAAATAGTCTAAAGTGACATGTTTAGCATATCCTAGTTTAATGTATTATTTTAGAGGAAAAAGCTAGCATGAGGTAAAGATCACTTGACGGTCATCACTTGGCAGAGCGGCACTGGATCACACGGGAGGGGGGGGACACTAGATACTTTTCGTGCTAATGTGCTAATGGACTGTTATTAGGCTTTGCTCGGTTTAATAGGAGTATCAATTTTGTTTTTTCTCGGTTTATTCGAAGGAGAAGACCGTATTAAATTCAATTCGTTGCAAGCATTGATGATTTTTTTTCCCTCTCGGCTAGTTCGGTTTGAGTCTTTGTTCTTTTTTTTTTTTTTGAGAACTTTGTTCATTCTTTCAGTTTTGGTTTTTCCCCACCCCTGGTTGTATGAGTGCCCTGCCTTACATTGCAAACGCAGTGCGGTGTGAACTATGGTGAGAGGTCAGAGTCAGACATTGTTCAAACCACGTACCACGGTACGGGAGATGGCCTTACCTTTATTAGCTGACGTACAGCATTTGCCGATCAGAATGGAATCAAGCACTAACTTCTTTGAGCTTGCTTGGTTGCCCAAGGAGGACACTTAAAAGTTCTTTTCAGCATAATAGCAAAAAATCCTTTTCGGACTATTACGTGCACGCTTTCTAAACTGCTAAATTATGTATTATTTGAAAAAACTTTGTATAGAAATGTTTTTTTTAAAAATCAAATAAATCCATTTTTTAAGTTTAAAATAGTTAAAACTTAATTAATCATTTGCTAATTGTATTTCTCGTTTTGCGTGTCCAAAATAATCCAACTTTGTTAGCGAATAGAACGGGGCCTAGCGTTGCTTAGTTCCCAAAATATTTTGTTTTCGAGTTTCACATCAATGTTTGATTGGATGTCGAAACGGTTTTTCGAACATGAATAAAAAAACTAATTTGAAGGCTAGCCTAAAAACCGCGAGACGAATTTTTTGAGTCTAATTAAGCCATCATTAGCACGTGTGTTAGTTACTGTAGCACTTATGGCTAATTATTTAGGCTTAAAAGATTTGTTATGAGATTTCTATCCAAACTGTACAATTAGTTTTTTATCTATATTTAATGTTTTATTTATGTGTTAAGATTCGATGTGATATTTTTGGGAACTAGCCAAAGAATTCGATTACTTCAGTTAGGTCTAATGGGTCTTCTTTGAGCTTGCTTGGTTGCCCAAGGAAGAGGACGCTTAATTTGGACACAAAAGAATTCGACTACTTCAATTAGGTCTAACGGGTCCATCAACCACTTTCACGGTGTTCTGATGTGATCGTTTGCCAAATACTGAACTCCTTGCATCTTCCTTCAACCAGCCAGTCCCTGTCGATGACAAATTAAAATAACACTGAACTTTTTTATATAATCGTATAACTAATCATATCCGCCGTGTGCTCGGTCTGATGCAGACAAGGATCTCTCATTCGTTACGAAACAGTACAGACCGAATGGTCTCCACTTCGCTAACAAACACAGAAGCATCTAGTGAGGCTTCGGACGAACCAACAACCTAATCATCAGAACACTCCATTTCACCCTCATTAAAAAAAACACTCCATTTCAGCTGGATAAAACCGTGGTAATGACGCCGTGCACGCAATCAGACAAACATAAATTGGCTCCTCCATCTTCACCCTCCCCCATTGTCATGCCTGTCTGAACTCTGAATTTTTGCTCACCTGATCTCAGTATCACCAATTTCACATTTCACCATGCACCTCGAGATGTCACCCGACAGCCTCCTCTTCTTCTTTTCCGTCACGGCGTCGGCGGCTGCCGGCTTCTGCCTCTTCTCGCTGTACAGGCGGCTGGCGCGGCGGTGCCACGTCGGCGCGACGGCTGGCTCAGAGCAAGAAGAGGAGGATTGCCGGCAGCCGATCACGGTGGCTTCCACCGTGCCGGCGTTCATGTACGACCGGCTGGTCAGGCACAGCGGCAAGGGCGCCAGCTGGACGGAGTGCGCCGTCTGCCTCGGCGTCATCCATGTCGGCGCCATGGTGAAGCTGCTGCCGGCGTGTGCACACGTCTACCACGTCGACTGCATCGACCTGTGGCTGTCTTCCCACCCGACTTGCCCTCTCTGCCGGTGCAGGGTTGATCATCCTATGCAAGGCGATGAGACGGCCATGCAGCTTGCTCAACTATCCCCTGCATATATAGATTCACATTCACTCACCATTCCTGCAAGAGATGTATGAGTTAGGATTTAGGATTTTTTTTTAACATTTTATTGGATTTACAGAAGAAAAGAAAACTAAACATATGCATATACTGTGTACCAATTGATGGATGTGAATGCAGTACCTCACTGGAAATGTAGATACAGTCATGGAGGTTTGTGAGTTGCGTTATTCATATTGTTGATAAACTTCTTCGTTGCCAGAAACACTTCCCTGATGAACTTTTTTAAGTATCAGATGAACTTCTCCAGAATCAAACATTCAAGACATACAACAAAATTCAGGTATTTTGAAGCATTCCTCTTGTGGAATGCATAATATAGCCATAGTCATCATCAAAATGGTGTAGTGAGATTTACAGCTGAAAAGAAAAAGTCAAACACAAAAGACCAAAGCAAAACTGAAACATTTAAATGAGAACAAAGATGATAAGGACCGCCTCTAAACGCACATAAAAAAGAACACGAGGGAAAAGGGGAAGCATTGGAGAGTGTTCTTTTTCTCTACACAGATCCACAAAGAAATGATGCTTCAACCACAAATACAATAAATTGCATTTTTCTGCAGTCCAGTAGTTCATCATATAATTGAAGACATGAGTTTATGAAAAATTATCAGAAGGGAGGGCATAAAAAAATGTTACAGACAGACATATGCAAAAAAACAATGACCACAAATTCATTTGGCTGGAAGAACTTTGGCTTAAATCTACACCAGCTGGACCATAAGTTGTTGTTCCTGTGAAGCTGCCATTTTTTGGAGATGTGCTGCAGAGTTATGAGGATGGGATTAATGACTTGGCAGAATCAACAAGTTGAAGAAAGTTTATTGAGCATGTAAGGAGAAACTTTACGTCTGTGGTGATATGATAAAGAGTACCACCATAACAATTGTCTCTAAGAACTAGAAAATAGCAAATTGGGAAACTTTAAAGAGTAATTTTAGAGCCACACATTGCTTTGCTCATGGTACTCAAGTACTCAACTGTATCTTCTATTACAATGAATGTTTCACAAACCCCCCATCCTACCAAAATATGCTATTGCCTTTGGCCATATCTAGCAAGCATATCCATTGTCAATCCATTATCTAGCAAAAAGATGAATATACAAACAGGGGCCACAGCCATACACACTGTGGTTTTCTAAAATTCAATTCAGATAAAGCTATTGACTGAGTTTTGTTTCCCGAATAGTTCTACCGAATAAAAGATCATGTTTACTTGGCGTGTCAGTTTAACCGAATTTCCAACTTGCTAGACGTTTCGACCGGTTACCCAGTTACGTTGAATTAGTGTATCAGGACAGATATAAAATGAAACCTCACTAAATTTAGTAGTAAATGCATAATTGCATATTATTCTCATAATAATGTAAGGTTGTATTTGTAACCAGCGAACCATGTATGGACATGCATGGACTGATGCACATCTAGACCATCTGACCATACTCAACAGTTCAAGGATATCAAAATCATGTTTAACCATAGTGGTTTGTAAAACTGCATAAGATGTGAATCGAGCAAAAATGATGTTTCTTTAGAAAGATTGGCTGCAAAACAAAGTAAATTGGACCTACAGTTGATCTCTTTTGTCAATTACTTACTAAGAAAGTATAGAAACAACATATGCATTGTTGAAGAAATAACTCAGTTCATTACTTGTCAGAAAAAAAATGATGTTTCTTTAGAAAGATTGGTTGTAGCTTCTTTTGAAGTCAAAGCCGGATTTACCATTATCAAAAAAAAGTTTTAAAAAAAATCTGAACTCAAGCCAGTCTTGTTTCATTTCACTTCTATATCATTTGAGCTCATGAGCTCTGTTGTATGCGTTACTTAATTGCGCAACTGATTCATACTGGCTACGCTAGCAATTTATCCATTAGTTTTCCTGTGTACGGTTCATGTTTCCTTGTTCCAACGATGTTTCTGTTAGAGGGAAAACATTCTTCTCAGATAAATGAATACAAGCAAGGCAAGGCTGGTTATTGTGATTCATAACTCTAGCAGAGACAATCAAATCTGGCTCTTGTTTTTATTGAGTTAAATTGAACTTTACAGAATCCTCTACTTTTCAGAGATCTTAATGCTTACTCTCTAACAGTGAGTCCAAAGAAATTGACATTAATGATGTGTGCCGTACTTCCGAAACATTGGCTACATATGTACTACCCTACATTGTGCCCACAGACCATCAGAACTGCAAATCAAATCCCCTTCAAAACCATATGGCCCATATCCAATTTTGATGAAAGCTACCAGCTCGAACTCAGCCTTTTGGTTCTATCAAATCTTGGAATGAAATACAGTTCCTCAAACAGTCAAACTAGTGACTCGACTACATGATCAACATATCTAAGATCCAGCAGGAATCGACAAGTTTAGGCAAAATGTACTTCATCATTGCGTGTATATCCCACCGAAAAAGAGGAGAAGGGGAAGTTGTAGACGAACCTGGAAGGAAACACGCAGCTCCCATGACCTGCAAAAGTAACAGTACCAGTCGGTTATAATTTCGAAATCCGTGGGGACAGCAGCAGCAGCAGCATTGACAAACAAACAAGAGGGGGATGAGGGCACAGGTTAATTAGTGAATGAATTACTAGGGTTGAGGGCGGTGAGGGCGGCGGCGCCGGAGAAGTCGCAGGCGGCGGGGGCGGCGGGGGCGCCGCCGGCGCGGAGGAAGTAGTCGTTGAAGGCGTAGGAGGCGTGGGCGAGGAGGTCGGGCGGGTCGTAGCAGGCGCCGCCCTGCTGGATGGCGCGGCAGTCGGCCCCCCCCCGCCGGCGGGGGGCTGCACGCCCAGTCCACCGCCGCCTGCAGCGCCGCGTCCTCCGCGTTGTTCTTCGCCACGCACCACAGCTGCCCCCCGCCGCTCACCCCCAACGCCGCCGCCGCCGCACCCGCGGCGCCGGCGACGGCGAGGAGGAGGAGGAGGAGAAGGGGGAGAGGCGAGGAGGCGGCGGGCATTGGATTCGCCTGGGTTCGAATGCTGCCAGGTCGGTCGAGTGGGAGTGAGCTGTGAAAGTGTGAACTGGGGGGGGCGCCGCGCCGACACGGCGGCGCGATTAGAGGCGTTTTAGCAGAAGCAGCTTCGTGAATGTTTTCGGCTCCGCTTTAGGCTTTCCAGTGGACAGAATCACGGAATGGGCCATGATTTTGGCAAAATCGCGCTGGTGATCGCGGCTTTGTAGACGTTTTGGTGGTGGGTTTGGTAGAGAAATGTATCTGCGGCGAGTGATTTAGTGAGAAATTCTGTTCAAGGAAAAAAGAACTTTTTATTTTGTCATTTGGAATGGATAGAATTATTTGCCCATAAATTTAAAGTAATTTTTTAAGTTTTGAAATTAAAATTAATTTAATTTATGAGAATTTAAAGGGTAGATTTGGTTGAGGTAGATAAAAGAACATTTTATTTGGAATCTAAGGAGGGAACTATGGTGCTCTTTGTAATCCCCCCTTAAAGTTTCATCAAATTTGATTCCGATTCATTTGAAAGTTTAAAATTTTGGTTTTCAAAATTTAGGTAAAAAATTTGCCTCCTCCGGTTTCTTATAATTAAATTTCACTTTCATAAAAAAATGTGTTGTAAAGGTTGTTAAGATCACGATAATATATGGGTTATCTTTGTTTGTTGATGTGAAGAAGGACGGAAATTAATATTGTTGCACGTAAAATGGAAAACATCATTAGCACGTGATTAATTGAGTATTAGCTATTTTTAACTTTGAAAATCAATTAATTTGGTTTTTTTCTAAAACAACTTTTATGTGGAATTTTTTTTCAAAACACATTGTTTAACAATTAGGGAAACGTGTTCATGAAAAACGAGAAGAAAAACACTGTTTCGAGTAGCAAATAGGGACTAAGGAACAGGCCCATGATCTTTTTTTTTCTCGTAAGCTAGTAAGACGAGGAGTGACATAGTCATTTCAGAAAAAAATAATAATGTCCTATAGAAACAGACAGAGAGTACATCAAAATGAAATCTCATGAATACGTAAGGTAGAAGGCAAAACTCGAAAACATAGAAGGCAAAACTCGGAAAAACAAAAAGATCGATCCATAACTCTAGTATTCTTTCAGTTGGCTTTGCTGCAATAGTGGTGGTCTATGTCTACATTTTTTTGTGGGTGTGTTCACAATTGTGATGTCTAAGCGTTTACAGGATTTAACGAAGTCAAAGCGGCTATGCTAGTTTGGTAACTTTGGCAATGATAACATTATAGCAGGCCGCCACACAGCCAAATGGGTCGCCACGGGCACAAGGCCCATGGGATAAAATCAGCCCGTCAACCCATTTGGCCCATCCAAAATAGAAAAGAATGAGGAAATGTACACATGGGAAAATTTATTTTGCCAGAAGAAATATCATAACAAATTAATACAAATGTAAAAATGAGTAAAAATATAGAAAAAAGAAAATAGGGAAATGTAATCAAAAGATTTAAAATTGTCATGCCTCATGACCCGGGCCAGACCATGGCCATGCCATGTAGCCCACCGTGCTGTGGTGGCGGCCCAAGCATGGAACAACTAGGCGGACCGTGCCGACATAGCCCACGATCAAATGGGTGGTGTCTTGCCTAGGCCATGCACAGTGCTTGCGTGCCCGCCCTACCCAGAAAGACACGGCCCATTTGGCTAGCACTATATAACATCATGTTTCTTTTCGTTTTTGGCTATGCAGGGTGGTGGTTGTGATAAGAGGTTTTGTAAGAGCTTGTGACGAAAGTCTTATCCGTATTAAGAGACCATCGGTGCCATTCCTTCGAGATGTAGTCGACGTGCTTCTTACTTCTTCTTTAGGTGTGCGTTGTCAACATTTTCAACATTGTATCCTTCTTGAAGGCTTCACCTAGATGGTACTTCTCCATGTATAGTTGTTTGTCAACTTTCTCTAGTTGGCATTGTTAACCCTGAGGATGAGTATGTTATAAGAAGTCAGGGATCTACATGTCTTGTGGTGAGCATGATAACGATGATTAGCGACAGTTCTCTTTTGTAAGATCTTTGTGGTTTTGTAATGGTGTGATGTTTGCATTAGTTGTTTTTTGGCGCTATATGTGGTTTTTATTGCTAGTTTTTCTTAAACTGTGTAGTTATGTAATGTTTTTGTCTGTTTTTTCTCGTAACATGTCAATTGATATTTGTTTGAAACTTCTAATACCATAACTCAATGGTTAGTCTAGTATGGTTACAATGATTTTTGGGTGTTTTTTAATTATCAACTAAACAATAGATGTAAAAATCAAATTGTTGAAGTGGGACAAACTTAGAGGTATATAATATATTTCCTCGTGAAACAAGTGTAGAAAAAAGTTGCTGTTTTTTTAAGACTGGGCGAGAACTCAGTGCCCAAATGTATTTTCTCATGGCTCTGTAAGGGTCCGATGTACTTTTCTCAAAACAAAGGGTCTTAAGAGGAAATTTAGTATGATAAAATGATAAGCGGCCCCACTGCCAGTGACAGTGGTTTAGCCATCCTGAGAAGCAGAGGCGGAACCGAACCCTCTCGACTCGAGTCGACGAGCGAGGGTTTCACTTCAAAACCCCACAAAACCAAAAAGAAACAAACCCTCGTCGAGCTCGAACGATCCCCCCGCGGCGCTCACCCCCCTCCCTCCTCCGCCGCCTCTCGCCCCGCCGCCGCCTCGGCTCTCGCGGGATCGCGCCATGGCATTGAACGCCCCCGTCCTCGTGCTGAGTAAGCTCCTCCGTCCCCCTCCGCCTCCCCCCCTCCCAGTTTCTAGGGTTATCCCTCTTCCCGTTTCCCGCCGCCTCGGATCTTTTCGGTGGGAATGATGGCTCCGTGCTTCTAGGTTTCGATTTGTGCGGTTTGCTGAACTCCTTGTTTGGGAGTTTGCTTGATCTCTTGGTGCAAACCCGAGATTTGGTTTTGATGTTGTGGTTTTGTTAGGATTTTTTCATTCTGATCTGATCTCTGCCTTTTCCTCTTATTATCTGGAGGCACTCTGATTTTTGTTTGTGTTTTTTGTTTCGATTTGAGCAGAGGACTCGCTGAAGCGGGAGTCCGGTACGAAGGTGCACCATGCCAACATCCAGGCCGCCAAGGTGAGGGCGCTCAAGCTTTTGTGTACTGCCTCGATGTGATGAAGTTGTCATCTTTTACTATAGATGATAATTACAGGGCAGTATGTGGTAGATCACAGTTAATTAGGCAACCGGTGCTAATTGGTGTCTTAGGTGCATTGTAGCTTAAGCTGTCAATGTGAATTTGTGATTGGGGCGACCCAATCGTTACTTTGCATTATTTCTAACTTAGGTTAAAATTGTGCCCCTTGCTGGCCTTAGATATTTGATGTTTAGGACAAGCTTTGGTCAAACTTTTGAAACTTGAACTATCAGTTTGAACAGATCTTATCCTAGATGTCAAATATTTATGACCAAGACAACTGGAAATAAGATTGTTTTTATTTTTGTCCTGTTGCTTAATAAAACTGTAACCATTTGCTCTACAGGCTGTGGCAGACATCATACGTACTACATTGGGTCCCCGATCCATGTTGAAGATGCTTCTGGATGCAAGTGGAGGTGCTGTCTGAATTTTAATCTAGTGTATACACTGTAGTATTGTGCTTTTATGGTGAACACTTGATGATTTTTTTTTACTTGCATCGAATAAGCTTTGGGTGTACGTTGTCCTTCATTCTTATTTCATATTTGTTCATGTTTGTGTCATTTTACTCAAGCACCATGCTAGCCTGTCATAGACTTTTTAGTGGAATGTGTTACGTTAAACAGAAGACGTATGGGCCCTCTAGATTCTGGCTCTTTTGATTTTGAAAGTTGGGTTTATACACAGATCCATCTGAAGTGGCAGAGCTATGATTAATTTCTTCTCCAAATCTGCACTTTATTGTGTATCTGCATAAAGACCCCTTCCTAGTTAATATGTTAGCTTTATATGCTTGATGCCATTATGTTCTCATGTGAGAGCAGTTAGATGAAATTAACCCACTTTATTACTTGTTATTTTGTATTATCTTTTAAAGCCACTATTGACTAGTTGATTTGTCCTTTATATGTTTGTTCTGTTACCTGCTCAGCTCTCCCATTGACTACTATGTGCTCCTAAGGAATACAGTTTGGATCGATACCTTTCACAAAAATACTTGACAAATCCTGATTTACTGTAAACATACAGTATACTGTGGACCTATTGCTATAATAGGCAGGGCTCTCATAACCTTCTCTAATTTTTCAGAGGACTAGAATATGTAAATAAAACCAGTCACTAACAAATTAATTGCCTCTGTCCCCTTTTTGTAAATGCATTGTGACAACAATATGCTACATATATTTCAATAAATCATGCCAAAATGCCTATTACTAGCCAATGCTTGAACTGTGCTTGCATTTTCGTTTCCACTAATACAAGTTCCACTAGTGCTTCAATTAGATTGCCATTTCTTGTCTACTTAGATATCCATGTGAAGAGCATCATATGTATTCCTTTGTCCCTTGTGCACAGTGATTTTGTCTTAGCTTATGTATGGGTATGGCCTCTTTTTTATTTATCTCGTTATTTTCACATCAGTGATATATCCTTCTTTTACACACTTTCATTAATGAAAAAGGGTAGTTTTGTTACTTGTTGCATCTATTAATGCTGTAACTACTACTCCCTCTGGTCATAAATATTTCATGTTTAGGACAAGATTCAATCAAAAATTTCAAATTTTGACCATCAATTTTGTATTAGAACAAGATTGTAAAATCTACTCCCTCTAGTTTGATAATAATGGACGTTTTGGACAAGGGTGCGGTCTTCAAAAAACATATTTGACCATGTCTTTATATACCGATATATTTGGAAATATCAATAAACATATGATTGTATTGAAGTATTTTTCAAGATGAATCTATATGTGTGGTTTTCATGTTCCTAAACTAAGTACTTTTAAAATTATTTATAATCAAGTTTTAAAAGTTTAACTTTGGTATTGTCCAAAACGTCCAGTTTTTTCAACCTGGAGGGAGTAATAAGTTTGTGATTTATGATAGTATTTTACTACTTGACAAGGCAAATCTACATGTACAATTTTCTTTATTTATAAACTAAAGCATTTGAGAAGTTACATAATGACCGGAGAGATTATAATGAACATTTTTTACTAAAAAAACTTGAGCCACTTGTAGGCAATTATACGGAAGTAGTATAGCCATGTTGCATAAGATCCTTGTGAGCTAATTTTCTCAATGGATAGCCAAACGAGCTTTTGCACTACTTTAGCTTACTTACCTGACCTGGTTTGGCATACCTGTGTTTGTGCCATTTGCAACTTGCACCTTTATTTCTATATAGCTTTTAAAGAAAATTACAGCGAATACTCTGTGTAATGCAATATGCCAAGGATCAAGATAGAAGACTATACATTTCCTATCTCATCTCCTTGGAGGCAAATTTGCATTCATGTTTGTTATAAGGTTTCATTGTATTTGGGTTCTTTCTGCTTTCGCAGGTATTGTGGTTACTAATGATGGGAATGCTATATTACGAGAAATAGATATTGCACATCCTGCTGCCAAGGTATGTGGAATGTTGGATGTTCTCTCTGTTGATTACTACTGATGAAATTATTGTTCTGATCTGTTAAATTGAAAATTTGTTGCAATTATATGAATTAGTAGTTGATCTAACATTTTTTTGTCACTCTCTACAGTCTATGATTGAGCTAAGCCGTACGCAGGATGAGGAAGTTGGTGATGGCACAACATCTGTCATTGTTTTAGGTTTGTATATTCTCTCTTATCCATTTTTCTTTTATGCTGATTAGTGATTACAAATAGCAAGAGGGAAAGACCACTTTTAGTTGCATTTCAGTTTTATTAAATATCATATGAGATCGCACCACTATGGTATGGTCCTCAGATCTCCTTCTGGTCGAACTTAACATTTGGTTCTCACTATAAGCTGCAAAACTCATCAATGTTTCTTTGTGGCAAGTGACATTAATAATTCTAACAGCAAATTCTAAGTTAATCCAGCGTGATTTAAAAATATTCTGGTGTGTTTATGTGGTAAAATGGCAGTAACTTGTAGGTACTCCATCAGATCAATGAATGTTCTTAAATTAATGATTAGTATGATCATTTTTATTCTTTATGCTCTAACTACAATTTTTTTAGCTGGCGAGATGCTCCATGTTGCAGAAGCATTCATTGACAAGCACTACCACCCAACTGTTATTTGTCGAGGTATTGCTTGATCATTGTATCAGAGGTGTTATTCATTTGTTGATTTTTCTAGTCTTTTCTGAAGCTTTTCGTGTTTTTCATTTTCAGCATACACGAAAGCTCTTGAGGATGCTTTAGCTGTACTTGACAAAATTTCAATGCCTGTTGATGTCAATGACCGTAAGTATATGTCAAGCTTATTACAAATATGACACATTTTACTTTGGAGCATATATGAATCTTTTTTGTATTTTTGTTACTGATGTGACTGAGATGTACCGTAATGCAGGTACTGCTATGCTAGGGCTAGTCAAGAGCTCCATTGGTACAAAATTCACTGGTCAGTTTGGTGACCTTATTGCTGTAAGTATTTCTCTTATGCAAAATTTGAGAGCGACACAACCCTTTTGTCAAATGTCAGTTTATGGCTTATCTGATGTCTTGTTTTACTGTTCTCAGGACCTTGCTATTGATGCTACTACAACAGCAGGTGTTGACCTAGGTCAAGGTATGCGTGAAGTTGATATCAAGAAATATATCAAAGTGGAAAAGATTCCTGGTGGTCAGCTAGAGGATTCACGGGTTCTTAAAGGAGTCATGTTCAATAAAGATGTTGTAGCCCCTGGAAAAATGAGAAGAAAAATAGTCAATCCCCGCATCATCCTTCTGGATTGCCCTGTTGAGTACAAGAAAGGAGAAAACCAGACCAATGCCGAACTAATGAAGGAAGAAGATTGGTAAGGGATGGATAAATTATACTGTTTTTCCTATTTGAATTGTTGAACTATTGTAGTCTAATTGAATTGATATAAAATTGTACTATGGAATAACTTTTAAATGTACTATTTCAGGCAGGTTCTGCTAGAGATGGAGGAAGAATACATAAAGAACCTCTGCGCACAGATTTTAAAATTCAAGCCTGATTTAGTTGTCACAGAGAAAGGTCTCAGTGATCTTGCTATCCATTACCTAAGCAAGGCTGGTGTTAGTGCAATACGTAGGCTAAGGAAGACTGATAACAACAGGATTGCTAAGGCTTGTGGAGCAGTCATAGTCAACAGGCCAGAGGAGCTTCAAGAATCGGATGTTGGAACAGGAGCTGGCCTCTTTGAGGTCAAGAAGATAGGTGATGAATTCTTTACCTTCATTGTTGACTGCAAAGACCCCAAGGCATGCACTGTTCTTTTAAGGGGAGCAAGCAAGGATGTGCTGAATGAGGTTGAGAGGAACCTTCAGGTATTTGTTTATGTTCTTATGGCACCTACTGTTTGCATGCCTGGAAGGAATGCCTTCACTGTTTCTTCTTTTTTCACAGGACGCCATGTCTGTTGCAAGGAACATTTTAAAAAACCCAAAACTGTTACCTGGAGGTGGTGCTACTGAGTTGACTGTATCAGCAACACTGAAACAAAAGAGTTCTTCGGTTGAGGGTGTAGAAAAGGTACCTTTTCAGCATAGTTTTATGTTAATTTATTTAAAAGATCTGCTATTTGTATGTTTGTGGGAGTCATGCATCAATGCAACATTCATGATTTTTTTTTTCATATCTACTTTCTGTTCTGTGATCATGCCATATCTTATTTACATTTCGCTTGTTTGGATCAGTGGCCCTATGAAGCTGCTGCTTTAGCATTTGAAGCGATTCCAAGAACTTTGGCTCAGAATTGTGGTTTGAATGTCATCAGGATAATGACACAACTCCAGGGGAAGGTAATAATTAATATATTCTTAATTCTTATTGAGATGTAGCACTTCTGGAATATAAAGCTGGGATTCTCGGAAGTCAGAAGAGGTGCTCAAGCATTCATGGATCCATCTAGAGTGCTTCCCTTCTCCAATGACTCACAAGACTGTTGAAAATAAACTAGAGGAAGATGGGGTTAAATTGGGATTTTGACCAGATCTAGTCCAGAAAGCAATATGAGAGTCTTTTTGTTATGTTTGAATTTTATCTTCAATTTTTTGTGCAGCACCCTTCAAAACTTAGGTAGTTGAGTGTACATAGGCTATGGATATATAGACTTGAAGGATTAATTTTTAATCTTTAACAAACTAATATTCCATTTTTGCAGCATATTGTTTTGAGTGAAGTAATACTTTCTGTTACATGTTGCTAAAAACATCTTGTACTTCAGCATGCAAATGGTGAAAATGCTTGGGTTGGCATTGACGGAAGGAGCGGTGACATTGTTGACATGAAAGAACGGAAGGTTGGTATTTTTCCCTCCATGCACACTGCTGCATATACCCTGCTTATGTAGTATACACGTTAAGCACCATTGTCTTGTTGCAGATCTGGGACTCTTACAGTGTCAAGGCACAAACGTTCAAGACAGCTATAGAGGCAGCATGCATGCTTCTTAGGATTGACGACATTGTCAGCGGTATCAAGAAGAAGCAGGCACCTGGAGCCTCAGCTCCCAAACAGCCTCAGATCGAAACGGAGGGTGACGCAGACAATGAGCAGATGATCCCAGAGTAGAACTCGTGTGCTGTTGGAGTGAGCCGACACTGGCGATGCCATGCTTTAAAGCCAGAGTAGCCCATGAAGGGAGAACGGCTAATTTAACATGTGAAGCTTTGCGAGTTGCGTTTCTTGAATGTTTGTTCTTGGCTAGGCCTCCAGGGTTTTCTGGTTTTTAGATTGAAATGTGCCGCTTTTATATGTTTGATTAGAGGCACGATAAGGTTTCTCATTCTGTGTATTGTATCAGCATTTTGGGAATCCCACGTTCTGCGGGGTTAGCTGCTGTTCGTTGTTTATGTACTCAGTACCTGGTACTGGACAGCTATCAAAACCTGGTTTTAGCAGCAAAATTAGTAGTTTAATTTATGGCTTCCGTTACTTGAATTCATCTAGGAGTCGCGTTTTCGCTTGATTTGGGAAAGATCGTTCTGCAGCCAACTTTGTTTACCGGCCCTCATGCAGCAAAATTCTCTTTTATCATGTGCTAAGAGTCGTTAAGTTTAGCATTGATGCATCATCCCACCTACTCCATCCATAGAAGTAAAATTTTCTACGTAATCTATGCGATGATGATGATGATTTCTCTTCCACCCTTAAGGTTCTTATCCTTAAATTATAAACCTTTAGGCCAGCTGGGCCGAAGGTTGAGTTACTGTTCTAAAATTAATGTGTCGCTTCCTCTCCATTGGGTGAGATTTTTTGCAGCTATCTCACGATTGGGTGAGCGCAATTTAGATACTAACTCCATCTCAAAGTAAAAGAACCTCCATCTCAAAATACAAGAACTGAATCATATTGTAGTACTATAAATCTGAGATTTATAAAATATATGTTCTTCTATTCTGGCAATTTACGTAGGTTTCGGTTGGTTCAATAAGGTATGTATCATATACACACAAGCTTCTTATGCACACTCCATACACATCAATAACAAATATCACCATAAATTCTAGAAAAATTATATATATACTTACAATAGTATTACATAATATATATGTAAAGTCTCACTTAAAATTCATTAGACACGAAGAGTAATAAAATAAGATAAATTTTGACATATTTTTAACCCAAAAGTTATCAGATTTTTTATTTTTTGTTACGACTAAATATAATGAATTTTAAGATAAAACTTTGTAGATGTGTGTAGTACTATTAGAAGCACATGTATAAATTTTTCTATATTTTTTTAGTGATGTCAGTTGATGTGCACGGAGTGTCCACCAAAAGCTTATGTGCATAGGATATGTTTCCAGTTCAATGCGTGGTAGATATCTTGTTGGCTGACACGGGAGCCCTACACTGCGCAAGTTTGATGTGCTCCATCGAATTTCAGTAGGTTTTGCTAGTCTCGGCTTTTATTTTAAGTAGTACTCCTATCGCTAATATCTGTTTATCATCTATTTATACATCATTCAAGTCTGGGCTCCGTGCTTGTGTGTGTTCCAATCACTCTTATGTAGTCATAGATAGGATGAATAGAAAATAATTATGTAATTGAAGGTATTGCAAATTTACATGAGTACACACATGTATACTTCTGTTCCTTGATACTTTGATGTGCTTTACATTGGAAAGCAATTTTTGAAAACTGGTCCCTAGATTGTAAATGTGTTTTTTCTTCTGCATATTGTTTTTGCCTACACCAAGTATGTACCATTCATCTTCTATGTTATGCTTTGTAAGTAGGAGTAGTAAGGTTTGCTACGTTACTCCAACAACAAAATCGTTCTAATGTAGGACTAAATTTAGATTGTTGTATATTTGATTAGGACGCGATAAGGGGGCAGCCGCTCGCCCACTATGCTATCCGACGAAGCCTCGACCTCCATCGTTGTGATATTCTTCGCCTTCCCCACCTTGAGCTCCCGTTTGCACTGTCGTCCCCGTCTCACCGGCGCCGGAAGATGCCAACGGCACCAACGAGACCCGCCGACCGACCTCCTCCCACCGCTCTCCCTTCCCTTCTTCTTCCTCGCCTCCAGCGGCGGCGACTCACGTCGCTGGAGTTTCACCCTCAATGCCTACCGTCCCGTCTTCGACCCTGCGGCTCTGGCAGCAGCATCACGGCCTCGCCGCCCACCCGAATCCGTTGCCTGCTGCCGGTCTGGCCGTCGCCCCAACCTTTCTCTAAACCGTTGGCGACCCCCCGCTCATCCTCCTCCCCACCCCACTTCGAACCCTAAATATAGGGGCGAGGTTTCGCTGTTTCCGCCACCGGAACCATTGGTAGAGTCGCCGCCGTCGGGCGTATCGCCACCATCACCGTCCTCCCACATGTGTGTCTTCGCCATCACCGATCTCCTACGTTCGATTATTGCTGTTCAATCAGTAGCCGTCACTACTAGTTCAGAGAAAATCGTACTCCCTCAGTCCCTAATTAGGATTTTGACTTTTTGATTGCAACTTTGACCATTCGTCTTATTCAAAATTTTTTTGGAAGTATTATTTAATTTTTTATTGTTCACTTTATTATCAAAATCACTTTAACCATGACTTGTCATTTTTAATATTTACAATAAATTTTACGAATGGTCAAAATTACGAGAAAAAGTCGAAATACATATTTCTTATAAGAAGCAGAAAATTTCACCAAACCCCCTCACCTTTAGGAAAATTTCTTATAAGAAGCAGAAATTTTCCCTTTCTTACCAGCACAAGAGAGAAACCATAGGAAAATTTCCTTCACTCCAACCTCATGGAAAAATTCCTATAGATTAAAGTGTCACATATTCCCATTCCTTCATATTTTCTATTTCTATAGAGATGAAATTCCTCCGAAACGAATAGGGCCATACTGACTACTTCATGCTCCTAAGTCTCTGCAATCAATGCCCGAACCGAACGGAATGCAAACCCAGGAGGAAACCAAGCGGCGCGTCAGCGTTCCGTTTCTCCCCAAAATCCCCCACTCCGA
>CM002484.1:13016281-13038968 GCA_000325765.3 Leersia perrieri
TTTGATGTCATTGATTTGATGAAAGTGTATTGCTAGTCACTAACATCTTGGGGACTAGCTATGCATGAGTATGGGTTTGAAACAATTGAGATGGTTGTGGGATAGCACTTGGTATCGAGACCCGCGGGACGTGTATCTTGTTGGTCACCGCCTTTGCGTGGTTGACGGGCACGCCTCGTGTGGACTGGCAAGCTATCTCGGCGTCTATCTCCTTTGTTTCACTCCCGGCGTTGTATTTATTATACCGAATTACTCTTGATCGCCGTCATGTTCGCGTGAGGTCACGGTGGCTATTGTGCGTGTATGGATCCCACCTAATAGATATCGCGGTGACGTGCGCGTGTGAGTGTTAGTAAGTATAATGAATATATTGCCCCACACAGTGCAGGCAGCCAACTGCAGCTAGCCAGGCAGCACGTTTCCAAACCTACTACTACTAGTAATAGCATAGCATATCAGCATATGTACGTATCGCGTGTAGTTTAACAGCACCACACAGGTCGCGTCGGCAAGTCTGATGCATTTATTCCTTTCTCTTTTTTTTTCCCTTACTAAGCATCACTTTCTCTGTCTTTCTTTTCTCCTTTTTGTTTCTTTTTTTTCATTGCTTGCTTATCTAAGTAAAGAGAAAACTAGTACTACTAAAAATACCTACATATATTCGCGGCAAGCAAGTGGAGACTCCAAAATTATCGTCGGCAATTACGTCAGGTTTTCCCCATCCAGTTGGAGTCGTCGTCCCTTCGTACAGACAAGCCTTTCAATTCTCGAAGCCCATTTTGGAGTATTAAACGACCCTGTCATTGTCCACAGTGCCTGCGTTTTATTCGATTACAGGTTGCCTGTTTTTTTTTTTTAATCATCACACAATTGCCCTGCTTTATTGGTATCTACTTTATCCAATCGGAAGACTACCTTTTTCTTTCATTGTTAGAAAACAGTTACACTACTCAAACTAATTTTGAATAAAGAAAAGAATTAGGCCTATCAAAACCTAACCATGATACCTATTACAAATTAAAACATTAAAATCTCTTATATATTACTTTTTAAATTTAATAATTAAATCCTTCCAAAAAAGAAATTAAATAATTAAATAAGAAGGATATTAATTCTAGGAATGGACTGATCAGCTAGGATAATATGTAGGAGTGTATTGTATATGATATCCAACTGTATATGGGGGCACTATTAAGAATAGTTTTTCAATTACTACTTAACCTTGATTTTTACAGTTTAACTAAATATTTTTGAATTTTTCTATTCCGTTAATTTTTAGAATGTCACTAATGTTCGTATAGAAAACTTACCCCAGTATCTCATATGAATATGCAAGTTTGTTCATAAAGTTTGCGGATCCTATTGATGTGTATGGGCTTTGATTTGGATATCTTTATTGATATTTTATATATTTAATATTCAAAGATATTGTCACATCCAATTAATAACCATCCCGACCCATTCCTAACACCCACCTTTTTAATAGTTACCAATATTTTATTGTTTCATGTATTTATCATGATACAATATACATCAGTGATCACAAGTACAATACTGTTTCTTTGTACGTGAGATCATGTCCAAAATATCAATAATTCTCACAACGGAGTGAGTGCAGCATTGTATATGCTTTTAGACCATGCACGCCATTTAGAGCATTTGGAGATCGATCAGCAATACAGATGAGGTATCAAGGTATTAATCACTAATTTTCGAGAGCCCTACTTTCTTTTTCTCCACCCTCATGTGTAGTAAAATTTTCTTTTATTAAAGTTAAGAATCAGTGTTAAACTTAAGATTGATATTTCTCTATGTCCACTACATCAGTAAATTTGTGGACCAATAATTATTAATTGCTATTATACAATACCTACTAAATTCAGTTCTGATCTATTAAATCTTCCAAAATTTAGACACTCTTCTTGTATCTTGTATGCTGTTTCCCCACCAGATCTGTCTGATGTGATGACCTTGGTGGAGGTGGCTCCCTCGATCAAGTAGCAGTGAAAGCAACGGTGGTGCTTGCGGCGTTGAGCTGTAGGTAGGTTCGTCCCCCTCAACCCTCTCCCTCCGGTGAGCAGCAATGACGATTATCTCGGTTTGGATGCTTTGATTATGTCATAAAATCGTTACGGTTGTAGAGTTGTAGTTGTATTTGTGATGAAGTCGCTGATTCCGTGACATGATTTGTGATTCATTTTCTGACTTATAAGATTCCAAACCTTTGCTCAAAGCATCGGCCTAATTAGATTAATCAGCCGGGCTCGTTGTTTTTTCTTTTTTGCTCGTGCATCCATAGGTGCCATTTTAAGAACAAACCGATACCTATAAATCGTTATAGGCGCCGGCAAGGCGGCCCCCTACCCTCTAAAATCAATGGAGCCCCCCTATATTTTTAGGAGCAACAATGAAAAAGAAGGGAGAAGAAGAAGGAAAGAGGGAGGAAAAGGAGGAGGAGGAAGAAGGGAGGATAGCTCCCCTTCAAATGGTGGCTGGATCCACCCCTGGACGCCGGAATCTATAAGTTGGCTGCAAGGTATGTTGTCGGTTGCGAAACTTGTAGACTATGCCATGCTCCTAACTGGTACCTATTGGTGTTCCTGCAGTAGTGAATCTTGGCACAAAATTCCCACGTTCAAGAATATAACATTAGTTTTATCAATTGTATCGACAATTTTGTAGTTTTCTACCATGACATTCATCACCTATAATCTGGCATCCGATATAAAGCGAGAAATTAATAAAAAAACGTGGAATATATATAAATGATGTCTGATATATATAACTCGATTGATGCAATTTATGCGGCCAGACATTTTCTGACTAGATAGCACTATAGGATCGGAGGCATGGAGCACATGCCACTATGTCGGTAAAGTATGTTCACTAATAGCAAGCAAATAACAATGTATCCAAACTGTCGTCTTACCGGTGGAATTTTCCATGTGTTACTGTGGCAGAGGAGGAGGATGGAGAAATCAAAATGGATGGCCACGACGCGCGGAGTGTGGAACAATAAACACATGCATGCACCTGCCAAGTGGATGTCCATCCATGTCAAGCTAGATTTCGTAGCATTCCAAGCATATTTTCTTGTCCTTGGATAGGTGTACATCACTAGCTATTACTGATCGAAATGCCAATAATTGAGTTGAGTTTTTTTTTTCCTTCTTTTTTGGTTCTTCAATTATTAGATGCCGTAGTACTTGATATTGACCTAAAGGTAGGGCAAAAGATCTGCCCGTGAGAATTATGTTTGAGATCTCCACTTCTGTGTTAGTGGCCATTTGGGTAGCACTGCTTAAAATGTTAGTGTCTCAGCCATCAGGTTAATTTTTTGGTTCGAGGTTCAAAATTAATACTTGGTTTGTGGCTTCGGTTGAGACGCATATATGAGCCTAGGAGTGTATACTAGCCCTCTATAGTGTCACTCCAGGGCTCGCTCGCAGTGGATAGGTGGATATATAGCTGAGTGTAGGGATGTATAAGTGGAACGCACAAGCGGAAATATTGTTGGCTTATCACAAATCTAGTTAATATTTTTTCTCCAATTTTATACTACCAGGTAAAATTAAATATTGTGGGTTTTCACGTGGGTAGCATGATCGCCCACCTACATCCGTAGTTGGGTGGAGGGTACTGCTGTTGTGTTTGGCTAGAAAGTCATCACTACTTATAGGGTGATTGATCCATATAATATATGTGTATAGTCCAACACACCACTACAAGGTCTATTTGTAATGTCTTATTTATGCCGGCCGGAGAAAACCCGACACAAATAAGGGATTTCTCGTCCCCGCACCCAATTTGAAACCAATAGAGCTAATACTCGGCACAAATGACTACTCATCAGTGCCAGTTTGAAAATAATACCAGGCACGAATGAAAAAATTATTCATCTATGGCAGTTGTTATTCCAACCAGCATAAATTAGACCATAAAAGTGAGCTAGCCAATTGACCGCATCCACATACTCTCTCTCCCACCTCTCTTTTACTCTCCCCTCTCTCTCCCTTATCCATTCCCCCTCTCACCCAGCCTTATCCTCCATTCTTCTCCCTCTCTTCAAGCGTGAGTGGCAGCGTTTAGGTGGCTTCCCCAGGCGGCAGCGTGCGGTGGCACGGTTTCCCCAAGCAGCAAGGCATCAACCAGGTGTTGAAATATAAGCACACAATGATGAAATCTATTCCATAAATAAATCATGATCACACAGAAATAAACTAGCATAATCATAGCATCCATATTTAATCTAAACATATATACAAAAGCGCTACACATGAATAGATTAAACAGATTTAAAACTAGATTAAACATGATAATCATAGCAGTAGTAGATCGATCAACACGTACGACACGTTCTACCAGTGGTGGAAGGTGTGAACGTCAACGAGCCATAACCGATCGACGAGGAAAACTAGCCGTGGCGAACAAACATCAAGCAGTCGCGCAGAGTGCTTCCCCAAAACCTTATTCGCCCTCTCCCGGAGCAAGATTTTATGAGGATGATGGTTCCGAAGACCCGCTCTCCCGATCGCCAGTGTACGCCGGCGGAGGGGATGGGGTTGACTATAGTGTCAATGTAGTACAGAGGAGAGGCAAACCATAGATTGTTTTTCGCGTATGTTGCGTACGTAGCGATTCGATATATAAAAGAACATGTGATCACTGATTAGTACGTCTTTCATATCGTAACTGAACCAAATATGTCACGCGTCACCTATCTGAACTCTACACCACCTCACGCATGGAAAGATCTGATAAGTTTTCAAAACAAACTCCAGAAATTTTGTTGGGTGTAGCAAAACAAAAATGCAAAAAGAAGCCACATCTATGCAAACATGAGCCAGTTTTGACAAACCAATCATGCGCATGTCGTGTGCGCGGCCCCTAAACCTGGCCTTGGTCCGTGCCCGGGCCTGGCCCGGCAAGGCGAGCGAGCACGCGTATGTGTTCCTCTACTTCTTGAAAAGTCAATGTCCCTAGAGTTGCCTTGGAAGGGGAAAGATCTATGATCCTAGAGAGTCACTTTGGTTTTGGTGATTAGACAAACATATATTGGATTACCTATTTCCATGAGTTGGTGTGACTAGGATTGAATTTCGGGATTAAGACAAAAGACTAGAGAAGCAATATGTTGGTGAAGAAGAAAAGAGTATGATTGATGGCCAACATAAATATGATGGGTGGAGTGGCATATGAAGTGGTTACTTATGGCGAGACGGTGAAGGACAAGCAAAGCATGACTACAACGGACTATGCGGTGGTGAAAGGCAAGTAAGAGGCTTGGTGCCGGAGGACCAAAATTTGGTGGTGATGAGCAGGTGAAGGCTTTGTCGCAATGGACCGTGTGAGGCCATTTGAAGCTATGGGTTATCCACATTAATCATTTGGAGAATGAAGACGATGTGCCGAAGATCAAGAGAAGATGTGATTTGTTGATAAACATCAAGCCAAAGTAGATCTTGATCAAGGCAAATGTATAAATGAGTTGTGACTAATATGTTCATCGAGTTGTAGGTGAATAGTGCTAACGGTGAAACTATGACGGCGTTGGCAACCCTCAAGTGAAGAACGAAGATGGTATGAAGGCATCCCTAGTGCTATAGCTTTTCTAGTTGCATTTAAGTATAGGAATGCCGTACTATTAAGACAGATGCAACGTTAATGTGTTTGCATACATCTCAGTGCTTAAAGTGATTCTACCTATTTTCACCTTGAGAGAAACCCAAGCCTTAACCTATCCTATGAGTGATTTTAGAGGTTGTTCTGGTTTAGTTGGGTAGCCACCTCAATAAGCTTTCCATAGAGTTCAAGTTTACTGAAATCAGACTTCGGATCATGGGGTTATGTCTGTTTCATGTAGTCTGTCTAACTATCCCAGTATGACCGAAAGTTTCAGTCATTTTTTCCAAAATCCAACCAAGAGGCCCAGCGGAACCTCCTGTCTTTAGCATCGGAAATTTCGGTCAAAAATCTATATCTAATGACTAGTTTTGGCAGATTTAGGTATTTAGACCCCTCCACCTACTCCATCCTTGCCTGAGGTTCCTGGGCACTTATAGAGTTATCCTAGGCCAAATTGCACCTCCCCAATCTCTTATCTTTTGTGGTAGATCTTTGTGAGTGAGATTTGGGTGAGATTAGAAGGAATTAGACAGGTGAAGAGAGTTGGAGTTGAGAGAAGGGTTGGAAAGTGAGATTGCCGGCTAGATAGCTTCATACCATCCGTGAGAGAGTTTGTTGAGAGCTAGTGAGTTACATCCTTGATTGAGAGAAAGTTTGGGTGAGAGATTGAGAGCTAGTGAGCTTCATTCCAACATCACTTGAGCACTTGAGTTCATTGCAAGCATAGCCTCGATTATATTTGTTACTTTTGGAGGCTGTTGACGGATCTTAATGGCATATTTTATGCCGTCAACGCCTGCATAAAATCATAAATATAAAACATACAACATAGTGGTAGGGTTTATATCTAACCATTTCGACAAGTGTTGGTGAATATTTGTATGCAGGTGATCTTATGGAGTTTTGGAGCCCAAAAACCTAATTAAACATATTCAAGAAGGCCATTGCACCATACCCAAGTATTGAGGGGCCCAAAATAAGTGTCCAGGACGAAAACCGCGCCTAGTCACGGTTCGGCCGAACTGCTACGGAGGCCTCTGGCCCAGGTCCAAGTTTGGATCCGTGGCTAATTGCTTCGTGATGACGGTTCCATTTGCCGCCACTAGAAGAAACCGACTTAAGGCTGGACACTTGGCACATGGAGGGTGAAGATGCTCTTTGGATTCTTTGATGAAAGTCTACCTCCCCAAGGCACCTCCACCTATAAATACCCCCTCATTCCACACTTAGAGACACACCACAACACACTTGAACTGAATTACAAGAGGCTCTATTGTATCTTCATACATTAGAAATAGGTAGAGAGTGAGGGGAAGGTCTGGAGGAGTACCCAAAAGTTTGGCACTTCTCCGACTTGTACCTCGGCGGATGTAGCTCTCTAGAGTGGTTCTGGAGGAGTACCGGAGCTGTCGGTACACTCTGCTCCGGGTTCGGAGTAACTTCTTCTATAAAGCAAGCATTTAGGATCCTTTCTTTATGTTATTTAATTACTTAAGGTATATTTCCATCTTTACAGGTTCATTGCTTAGTATTTCATACTGAGTGCTCTAGTACTAGGACTTTGGATAAAGAAGTTTGTGCACAAGTACTAGAGTAGTAATTAATAACTTAGACGTGGTGTCTAGGTTAGAGATTACCTTTGTTTGTTGTGTATCCCACGAATTTGTTAGAGGTAGACAGCAGGTGGTGATAGCCATGAATCCTGTCCTAGTAATCCTCCACGCACGGATACATTATATAGCTATAGCCAGAACCACGCTGGCAGACCAGTAGGGGTCGGTGCCCAAAGCAACAGATAGGAAGTTACCTTCACTTAGCTTGGGTAATTAAAACATATAGAAAATCCTCTCCAGCCTAGCCTAGCTTACCAGTGGTTGTGTGCCCTTGGATAAACTTAGCCTTAGGTAGATTACACATGTTCCCTAAGTTTGATATCCTTTTGGGTCACCTGAAGGTGAAGTGTTACAATGGTATTCCGTGCGATTGCAGATGTATCTGTGATCGTAAGAAATACCAACAGAAGCCAAGAACTCCTAGATGGCTAGGTGTTGCCCACAAGTATCCAATTGTGTGGATAATCCAAGAAAGTTTGTGAAGTTTTTCTCACTTCCGAAATAAAAGAGGTAAGTTAGTGGGTGCCGTGCTAACTCCTAGAAGGTTGCTTGGTAGAGCAAGTCACAACGAGAAATTTGGGCTCTCCGGAAGGGGCTTGATCTGAGGGGATCGCTCTAAGGGCTTAATACGCGGGGATTGCTCGGAGACTTGCTAATCCACGTGTGGACTTTGACACTGAAGCTTCCTTGTTGTTGGTAGAATAGTGAGTCACGGAATTGAGTGAGATCCGGCTCCTTGGAGTACCACACTGTAGAGTAGGATCTTTGAATTTGAACTATGTAAAAAATCCTTGTGTCTCTCACCTTCTTGTCTGCATTGATTGTTCACCTTTTGAGATTCATTTGATGCATTGACTTCTGCTGCTAAGTGAATTTCTGGTTTTAATAAGGTGATGTCTATTCACCCCCTCTAGACCTTGCACTTCTTTCTTGCTCAAGTGGGTAGCTAGGAAGCACTCTCCTATTTAAGGTCTCACTCTCCTAAAACTAGCAATATGGTACTAAGTTCACATCTGTGCTTCCCGTGAGATAGTGTTTTGTTATTTTCTAGGAATTAATCTCCATATTGGCTAAGGCCCATTATCAATTCCAACAATCCTCCACCAAATCTCAAAACCCACAGAGATTTGCCTATTCCAATGTACTAGTTTATTTACCAGTATCGCGATGGAGACCGGTTAAGTTTGAACATCCATCTAGAACCCCAAGCTACACTTCTCATAATTTGAAAAAATGGACTATGCCTTGAATTGCAAGTTTGGTGCAAGCAAGTTTCACTCAGAGCCTTGACCGATACTAAGTTGCCAATAGCCTACCCCGCAAAATGGAGGCTATAAGTCATACTTCTCGGTGTATTCATTAGCTTCCTAGGATATTCACCCAAAAACCTCCATAGATGGTGACTACTAGTCAAGCTCATATAGGTGTATTCTTTCAAGAATGCTCTACAAGATAACATCTTTGCTAATTAAAGACAACCTGCCTAGCAGTAAGATAGTACATGTATCTTCATTTAGAGAGGGTTTATTAAGAGTACTCTTCCCCAGTTAACTAATGGCTTGTTCTTCCTAGATTCTAATCCACGGGATCTCCAATCACATAGGTTGGTTTACTACCATAGATAACTCATATGAGTCTCATACCCATCTCCTTCGATGCATTGTCTATCGCATTCCTTGATAGCCCCTTAGTAAAGGGATCTGTCAGTTTTTTAGCTGTTTGGATGTAATCCAATATTATAACTCTAGAGTTTCTCAATATTCTGACAAACTTCAATCGTCTTTTTATACGTCTAGATAATTTCATGTTATCTTTAGAACCGTTCAACTTAACAATCGTAGTTTTATTGTCACAATTTATTAGGATAGCTAACACTGGTTTCTCAACAATCAACATATCATTTAATAGATCTCGCAACCATTCTGCCTCAACAATACCAGCATCTAGTGCCATAAGCTCTGCTTCCGTGGTTGACCTCGTTAGAATGGTTGTTTGCAAGACCTCCATGAAACAACACCACCACCTGGTGTGAAGACATATCCACTGGTGGCTTGATCCCATCAACTTTTGATATCTAATTAGAATCACTATATCCCTCCAGTACCGTAGGGTACCCATAATAGTGAAGTCTTAAGTCTATAGTACTTTTCGGATAGCGAATAACTCGCTTAAGCACTTGCCAATAATCATCTCTTGGATTAGAGGTAAACCGGCTCAATTTGCTCCCAACAAAGAAAATGTTAGGCCTGTAGCACTAGCTAGCTAGGTGCATAAGTGAGCCGATGATTTGGGAATACTTGAATTGATTCCTAACAAGTTTCTTATTCTTGCGAAGCAACAAGCTAAGATCATAAGGCGTTGGAGAAGGTTTGCTATCAATATAGCCAAAGAGATTCAAGATCTTCTCCAAATAATGAGGCTACAACAATGTAATTTCATTCTCGCCTCTAATTAGCTTGATGGTTAGAATAACATCCGCTACTCTCAAATCCTTCCTGTCAAAATTTTAAGACAAAAATAATTTAATCTCATTAATCAAGTCAATGTTTGTTATGTCATCAACATATTTTTTAAACTACGCAAGATTATGTTAGTGGTGGTCCCTGCAGGACCATGCATTTTCCCTTTCAATTCAATCCCCTTGAGTCTTGTCCAGCCTTTATCTGCAGTCAGACGCATACACACACATATCTGCTAAACATATACTCGACCGTAAGTTAGGTATCACTCGCTTTTCATGCACGTAAGCTAATACCTAACGAATATATCGTCACTTTGTATTCTTACACATCGGCATCAACAGTTTGACAGCTCCCTTTTAGGATATGTTAGGTCAATAATGCAAGCCATGGTCAGTAGTAGACTTCTTGCGAAGTATTACTACACGAACATTTGCAGTGATATCCACTAACAATTAGGCCCCAATCGTTTCTATTTGGATTATCTGTGCACATAAAACGAGATAAGTCATTAGTACGTGATTAATTGAGTATTAACTATTAAAAACTTGAAAAATAGATTAATTTTTTAAAACAACTTTATAAACTTCGTTTGAAAAAATACACAGATAATTATTTTGAAAAACGTGCTAACGGAAAACGAGAAAAAAAAAATCCAGCCTATGCTGAAACGAACGGGCCTTAAAGAAGTATGTCAGTCAAGTCAATAACCCATGAAACATGCATGGATATGGATATGTAGTGACTGGATATGCGATGATGGTGCTCTCTAGGTGGCGGGTGGCGGCTAGCCCCTACATGCATGCCATTATGTAATTAGCAATTGTTTTGCATATCAACAACTAGGGATTAGGACAATCTTATTTATGGCGTACGTCCTTTTTCCAATAAAAACATCAGTGTTTTTGACCCATTGGTTATTATACTTTTGTTATTTAAGCTCATGCGCATCATATCTATAAAATCACTCGGAACCACTGTAATGACATTAGTGCGCAAATCCATAGAATTTACATTACAAATTGCAAATCTTACGCTGTAATTTTATTGGCTTGTCACTATATAGGATATCTAGGGAAAATGATTGATTACCTCATTAACCTCTTGTTTTGTTTCCTTCGTTCTAAAAACGAGGCAATCAACAACTAATAAAGCTGATGCCATCAGTGAAGAATGGAGAGAGAAAAAGAAGACTAGGGAAACTGCTTTGATGGCGGGGCAGCAAGCGGCAGCGAGATCGCGGCCGGCGCTGTAACGCCCCAGGTATGACATGACTACAGTGCTACACTGAACCTAACAAAAAAAACTAACTCCTAAAATTTATTAGAAATTTCGGCAGAATCTTCCCTGTATTTATGGACATTCACGACAGGCAGTTTAATAGATAAGCAATAACCATCAACCCAGAATTCCAAACCATCAATAAGACCATCTAAACTGCAACAAAATAATAAATACCACTTCAAACGGCCTTTACAAGTCTAATTTAAAATTTATGCTGATCAAAACAATGAGCTAAGATTATGTAAGTGTGTGCAAAAGGTGTTGATCAAGGAGCTACTCCCGTCCCATGCATGTCTGGATCACTTAGTACCTAAAAAAAACCAAATGAAACACAAGAGTGAGTAAAAATACTCGGCAAGTACAATATAGAACTAAAATAACATGCACTTAGATACATCATATCAACCATAAAGAGAAATCAAATAGAAAATTGAACTGTGTTTGAAATTCATATCAAGAAGTAGGAGTTCCCCTCCCGGACATACATGGACATCCTTTAAACGTTACCGGTAAGCCGAGTAAAACGGGGCTAGTGCTTACTCATAGGATCATGGACATAGAAACAAATAAACTCTATGGCTACGCATGGTATTTGAATTTTCGAAAAACCGAGATCAATATCTCATGGACATAAACATATAACTTGAATATAAACATCAACATAGAATATCAATAAAATATCAAAAGAGATAAATATACATGAATAATTCAACATTACAGAATACACCACAAACCGTCCATTTAAACATTAGCAAGTTCGTCATGCACTTGTCTTTATCTTTGCCGATGTACTCGCTCCATTTTTTAATGTATAATATTATTGGCTTTATAAAATATGTTTGACCATTTATCTTATTTAAAAAATTATATAAATATGGTTTATTTTGTTATAAAATATTTTAAACATGGCTTATATTTTTATATATTTACGTATTTTTTTAAATAATACAAATGGTCATATGTGTGATTAACGGTGTTATATATTAAAAAGAGAAGGGAGTATCAGTTAATAGTTGGCAACGCAAAAAAAAACAAAAAACAAAAAAAACTTGGGTGAATACTAAGATAATTTCTGGAGCACTCAAAGCTGGTTGGTCACACACTCCCAACTCTTAAAGCACTCAACTTAGTGTGGACGACTTGACCGAATCCAGAGGATTTTGTTTACTCTCGTATATGAACAGCCAGTAATATATTAATGCGAATAAATTAAATGTTATCTGTCTTTCACTGTCACAATTGACAATATCCAATCCAGAACGCTTTTTCTTCCGTGTGTTCTAAAGTTGCTCATCACTTCTCTAACTTAGATCTGATATCTTATCTTCTCCGACACACATACAGTCATATAGAATGTGTGGCATCAAGCTCTGCATTATTCTTCCAAGTGGTCTAAAATTATAGCACAAAAACAGCTCACCCATGTAGTAGTATGACCCAGATTGATCTTACTTAACTATCCTGCCGTTCAGATGACTCATACTTTTTTTTTGAACTTAAATGACTCATACTTGATTAAACATCCTAATCCCTTTGCTATTTATTGTCATTACTCTCAAATCAGGAGTATTGATTGGTTGTGTGCACACGATTGAAACTAGTTAATAGCAGCCAAGCTAGTGGAGAGGCATCTGACCTAACTTAAACCCAGATCAGCTAAAGTCCTCTAAATGGTGTTATTGGCATTTGTAGCAGTGAAAGCCTAGTGCAGAACGCATCTGACCTACCATATATTATCTAGTTTTGGAGCCTTTGAAGTTCACTGGTTGATTGGAGCCTTTTGGAACAGCAGGACCCGGTACAAGGCCTGAAATATCTCGAAGGAGAAGAATATATGACAATTTTGGTAAATCTCAACCTTTGATTAATATATATGCATGTAGATTAGTAGATATATGGACACATTACGTTTGGCACATATCAAGACAAATGAACTTTTTGCTAGAATGATGTGAAGATTAGCCACCTTTAATCAATCAAAGATATTCCTTGAAAGAAGTCCATGGCTTCCCGTGAATGATGTTGCCAACTGACATTTATAGTAACATATTTACATAGTTGCTAACATTCTCAGAAAATGGAAACTCGAGATTCCATTTTTTTAAAAAAAAATGCCTTCTAACATGAACAGGTACGATTGTCAGTCAAGTTCTATATATCAAAGCAAATGCATAATCAATGAATTCTCTAGTCCAAGCGAGAGGTGTGGCATAGGAGCTTTATATAAGTTGGCTAGGCACACTCAAGTTGATCTCATTAATCAGATGGTTTTTGTTTGTGGTTCATGAGATTCAATCATTTGGTATCACGTGCAAGGACATTGGAAGAGGTAATACGAATAATCTCTTCGGTTTTCTTTATTTAACGTTGGTGAAATTAAAAATAAACTAATCAACATCAAAGATTTATGAAAGGATCAATGGAATAGATTATACTGGAACGAAGTAACATGGAATTAATAGTCCTGGAACTCGACAACACGGCGGAGCCTAGATCGATGCCGTGCCGAGGAGACATGGCCGATGGGCACTATAATAACTCAATCAAATGCCAACGCAATTTAAGCAAGGTCTCTGTTGATATAACACTTTGCTACAAAGAACTCAACCGTAATTATCTGAGAATACTCACTCCTTGCACAAGCACAAATCTTTTAACATTAGTTAGCTAAAAAAACCAGAGGAAGTATATGCTTTGACCATAGCCTATGACATATGTCCCCTCAGGTGTTTCTTTTTTCTTTTGGGCTAATAGAAGATTGTTGATAAAAAGTGATATAAACAAACATAATCTTCTCTACTATGTAAATGTAAAAGACAGTAATGGTCACTGCCACCACCACATATGTCATTGACATATGGGACCATGTGTTTTTTCTTTAATTTTGTCTACCTAAGAGGACCCTAAGGAAGACCGTCGTTGTACTCTTGATCCAGTTATAACAATAGCTAGCCATGTATGATCCAATAATATTATACAATGAGATTGTTTTATTTTTGTCATTTAACAAATCCCGTTGCAACGCACGGACATTTAGCTAGTATTTTTTAAAAAAGAACAACTATATATATTGTGCACATTTTTTTTAGAAATCTGAGTGTGACTTCAAATAAAACTATAGCCAACTATTACAAAGTTATAACTCTAATAAGCACACAAATTGCTCTCACATACCACAGTAATAAAAGCAAGGAAAGGACGACCGCCACTATAATGGAGAAATAACTAATTAACGTATTGTACTAATTAATGTATTTAAACTTGGGCCTCATCCACCTATGGTTTACCGTGTTAACTAATTAATGTTTTGTACTAGTAATCACCTGGCAGGTTATATACTTATATATGCTTGAATAATTAAGAATAACCGCAGTTTATTTATCGACTAAAAGCAGGTTATTAAGCACCGCAACTTTGTCGACCGGTATTAGTCAACTTTCACAATCTCTATCATAAGGTGATTTTATTATACTGTTTCCGAAATGTGTAGGCAAGTATTACACAATTCTGAAAAAAAAAGGTGTTTCCAATTTGTACAATCGATTATTTAAGCACTGACAGGAAATATTATTGTAGAATTTAACTTTCCATTGTTATCAAAGTAATTGTATGAAATCTTTGTTTCAGGGTTGAATAGTCCCTTTTTTTTCGAGGGAACATGTTGAATACAATCTGCTAACTGCAAATGGTACTTTCCCTTGCCTTGCTTCCAGTTTGGGAGTTGATTCTGTTAAAACTTTCTAGGACTAATTATTTTTTGAAATTCATCTGCGTGCTTAGGAACATCTGTTGTGATGGACCACCAAGGAAACTGACAAACATTGGAACCTTGCAACTAAGCTTTGCCCATTTTGTCATTCAACCTTTGTTACGCCCATTTCTCAAAATTACTTATAAACACACAATGTCATATAGCAACGTGCAGAGTATCTACTAGTTTTTCCAGATTTGGTGTACTAAATTGGAATCTCTTTTCTGATTATATTCTTGTTCCAACGATTATTTAGATTAGATAGTGACTCATATTTGATCGGAGCAGAGCCAGATCGATCATACTAGTTAGTGTTATCTTAAGAAATGACATAGAGAATTTAAAAGTAATTCAGTCCTTTTCAGTCTGCACGTTTTAATTGATTAGCAGTATTATAGCACTGTTTTTCTCTGACCACCACCTTGGAGGCACAATTGGCCACAAAATAATAAAACAATTCGAAAAAGATTCTGAAGAACAATAATTATCGTGGAATATTCCTTGAAACACATGTATTTCACAGAAATATTGTAGGAATCAGTTTAATTCCCTTAAAATTTCTCCACTCAAATGGAGGCCTTCGCTTGGCTATGTGCACCCAAACCAAAGGTCGGAAATATAAATGGTTGTACATAGCAATGATGATTTCCTTATTGAAGGCATTGTTTGAAGTTCAAAGAATTTACTCCTCGGAGTGAAAACCTATGGTCTGACCTTTACTGTTTGGATCATGGCAACAGCGACGCGTGCACGTGTCGTTTTTTCTCTTTAGAGGCATTGCTTTCGGAGGACCTTAATCACGGTTCAAGTATTGCTTTGGTGGAGTTTGACATGAAGATCTTATGTGGTTGTAGCTTGCCACGATATGATATTTGTTGTCATATCTTTTTTTATTAATAATAGGTTGTGTGTATCCTAGCTATGCAGAGCCCGGAAGTGGTCTTCGATTAGTTCTATCATTTTGATATGATGGTCTGATATCAATAAAAGTTCCTTTAGCTAAAAGAGAAACAAGATATTTTACCACTTCCGTTTGCTTTTGCTCATATAAACTCATATGCTTTATCTATTGCATCAACATCGAATCAGATAGAACACCAATTTATGGGGATATTTGGTACAACTCCAGCTCTAACATTCTTGTCCCTTGGAGTGGAGCTTTGGAGATCCTACAAAATATTATAGAGTGAAGTTGTAGCTCCACTCCTAAATATTATGTATTTCTCTAGCTTCTCAGCTCCACTCCACCCACGGAATAGAAGCTGTATCAAACGGGGCCTATATAGAAATATAAATATGTCAATTGTTGACTATTCGTATATAATAAAACTAATCACATGAAAATATATAATGGCACATAATTTTGTCTTTGGATACTAGTATAGCATTTGGGTAGTGTAATTGCTCGGTTTGGCTAATGTAAGATCAAGAAAAAACATGTCAACCTTTGGCAAAGAAAGAAACAAGGTATGTACCAACAAAAAGGGAAAAGGGAAGGCCCAGCATATTGGCAGAACCTGATTCACTATTTGGTCTCAAAGGTTGGCTTTGTTATTTAGTTGTGAGCTCAGGCAATACAACAGCAAATGGCAACGTAAGCACACTCACAAAAACACACACACAGATTTAGTGCAATACAAATCCATCTGTCATTGCTTAAGCGAGGACTAACTTCTTCCCTAACACTAGTTTAAGAAGTTCACTGCGGCTATAAAATCGTACACACAAACACAAGACTAATATACATCGCGCTATGATGTTGCACACACAGATTTAGTGCAATACAAATTCATCTGTCATTGCTTAAGCAAGGACTAACTTCTTCCCTAACACTAGTTTAAGAAGTTCACTGCGGCTCTAAAATCGTACACACAAACACAGACTAATATACATCGCGCTATTATGTTGGTTCGTGTATGGTGCCTTCTACTCCATCCGTCCTATACTCTAATATAAGAGATTGCCAGGATGAATCTAGAGTTCTAGACAAGTGTTTGTCTACATTCATCCCAATAATTCCTTATATTTAGGAAACCTATCAATTATCAAAGACGCGGACATATTCAACTGAAACAATTGCAAAGAGAAAAAGAAATAACTGAGAGCGATCAGGAAAGATAAAAGTACCAACTCTTGATACCCAAAATTGTAATATACCTTGTACACGGAAATATACTGGCCATCGATCTAAAAAGAATCTCATCTATAGTGAAAGAATTAAACCATACCAGTTTAATCAAACAGATCAAGAGACAAGGATTCTTACCTTACAGAAGCAGCCTGGTGGAGCCTGGCACAGTAATCCACTAATGCATCTGTTCCAAAGCCACTGTAATCTGCAGGCATAGCCGTAGGAAGTTATGTACCTGGCTAATATTACGAAGTATAAATTTTATAATAGTTCAGAAGATAATGTAACAAGGACTAACCATACTTTCATGCTTATGGAGCCCGTTAATTTGCACCTCGATAGATTCACAAACATTTTTGCTACAGAGATGTGCTTGGGCATCAACTTCCACTCTACCAGCGAAATCTCCACCATGACGTTGGGAGCAATCAAAGATGGTAGTCCCCTTCATATCCCCTCTTCTGCACCCAGAAATGTGTTTTGGATGAGTTCATCAAATCATCATCACTTTAACGAACTTGACACTAAAATCAGCATGTCCAGATAAATGATATCATCAATTGACAGTAATTTGATGATAAAGAACATACATATGGGCGAAATACCTGAAACAGTTTTGGCAAACTATAAAACAAAATATTACTACGGCAGATAAGATAATTGATAGACAGTATAAGGTTAACTTTAAATCACATCAACAGATCAACCTTCAACCACAACAGTCTGGCCTGATCATGCATGTGCATCCATTTGATTTGTGTTTTGACAATGGTTCAGCAGTGTCATCGAGTAGAAGAATATTGCTGTGGAAACCTTGACCTTTTTTTTCATCTCTGGATAACTTGCACTGCCAAAATGAGGTAGAGGTTACATGAGCAGCTGAAATTAAATGTAATAGAATGAAAATAAACACAACTATGCTTATGTCTGTTGGAACATCCACTTTCCCAGTCTCATATGAGCCCACATAGTTATGTGTAGTACATTCTTTGCAACATCATACCTGCTGTCATACAAGAGTAAATGCAAGCAAACAACGGGCGAGATAAAACTTCCAAGGCGGAGATTATACGCTAGCGAGCCATGGGACAAGATGAGACATTTGGGTTCCTTCAGCAAAATTTGACATAGACATCAATTATCCATTTCAACTGAATTGTACCTTAGGGTATTGAATTCACATCAATGACAAGTGATAACAAGCCAAGAAGGCGCTTTCAATTAATGACACTAGAAACTAAAACTAGAGTTCAGAGAAGGGGTGTACATCAAATTAATTGACAACAGAAGTCCATAATTGGACTATGTCGGCCGGATTAAGGCCAGCGCATTATGAGTGGAATTCGTACTCACATAACAGATCAGTGTCACTCAGCCGCTGTGCCATGAATGCATCAAGTATAAACAGTGTCAGCATGGTCAACACTGTGCGTACATAGGGGGTGAACCAGGCTCACTAGTCACCGACTCAACTCAAAACTCTCTACCCTATGCTTCTGAAGACCAAACGAATAAAAGGTATGGGATTGAAATGTGTCGCAACTTGTTTACATTAGAAACAAAACCGAGAAATCCAAGAACGAGGCATATATGTTTTATTACATAGCATGCTGCATCGAAATAATTCATAGTATCTGAGCCTTGGATGAACTCATATATGTTCCTGTAAACTGATGGATGCAAGCTCTGTTTAAAAATTTTGACATCATCACACAGAGAAGCAGTCTTGCTCAAGGTTGAACAAAACGACTACAAAGCAGCTTGGAGCTTACTCTTATCCAAGCGCGTCTTGAAATTGATTTGGATTTCATACTGAGCTCCAAGTAAGCGCAGGCGCTTCAACCAGAACAGCTTCTTTTGCAGCTCATGTGTTTCCGCTTTCTGCACCAGAAATTGTTTCTTGACATGCATCGAGAATTGCTCCCTGGACTTCTTGTCAATATGAGGTGATCGTAACACAGTATACAAGGATCGTGATTCAGGCAATCCAATCTTCTGTTCGTATGGAATAACCCCTTGAACTTTGTTAGCTTGGCTCATAAAAGATTTCATTATTATGCGTATCTTGGCAGCCATGACTCCACAGCTGAGGAACTTTTCTCACTGATTGCAAATACCTGAAGAACATCAAAGTTAGCTTTGTCATGAACCACAAAACAATTTAGAGTTTTTGACAGTAATTAAAACAGAATTTAAAGAAGTTTACACAGCTACCATTAATGTGTAGTGTTCACATGTGATAAATTTATGATGTTCCAGCATACATATAAATCCAAGGTATGGTAGATGAGTAGCAGGAAACAAAGATGAGCACTTATAGGAAAAGGTTTAACACATGGTCTTTACCACACACATGAATGTGTAGTGTGATGCTAATCACACAATGTTTGATTCATTTCCTGGACCTAACTCACACATGGTTTTAGTATGTTTCCAGCAACTTTACTTCATGAAGTGATTGATAACAATTACAGTTTTTGTGTGAAAACTGAGAAAGTTAACAAGGACAGCACAGTTCAAAAAATAATTCAAATTGTAATGTTCAAGATACACAAATGATGACCCATGTATGCATGTAATGTTGTAGATGTAGTCAATAGCAAAGGTAATCAATAATAAGCTAGAGCTCTCCTCTTTCATGCCCTCTGCCGTAGTCCAGGACCCAGCCTCCTGTTTCTCTGGGCTACAAGCCTACAACCCCTGTCACTTAACCCCACAGCATAGCAATAACAGAGAAGATAATCTTCTGACAGATATAACCGTGTTGGTGTAATTAGTATAAGAATTGAATCAACACTATTGCCTCATCATTCAATCTTTTAGAAACTTAACATCATTCAATCTTTTTGAAAGTTAACACCATCAACTTTAAAACCAGCAGCCACCATAAATCTACAAAATTAGCACACTGCCAATTCATAAAGTTCATCTCAACACAGGTTTTTTACCAAAGGACTGATTCAGTATGTCACAAGCAAATTTGTATACATTCATGAAAAACTGAGATTTAGGTTGCAACTAGCAAAGCAAAGGTTACCACATGTTGTGCAGTACTGAGGAAACAAGTTATGTTTCTGTTGAATAGGAAACCAAAGGCTGAGGAATCCCATCTGAACCTTATACTTCCTCAATAATTAAAAAAAAAAGGTGCACAGCACATTGATTTCAGAACAGGCGTTAAGTGATGAGAGGGGATAAATCAGTCAGATCAATGGAAGCGAGTTACAGCAGACTACCAGAGAATGACCGGCTCAACAAGCAGCTTCCAAGGCCGTGAGATGCCCAGAGTTCCACATGACAGTGGAATGATAGCAGAGTCGCGTATCTATAACTAGCCCATCGAAGACTTTATGATTCACAGCTTTCATAATAGTATGAGTATTGATTCCTGGTCTAATGCATTTGAATAATCAAGAAACTTCGATAATCAACCCCCCAAACTTTTTTAGAACAAAAAAAATTATCATTAGTCCCCATCCCTCATAGGATTGGTTATTAAGGCAAATTAAGCCAGATCTGGAAGAGAACCTAGCTAGGGTTAATGCAAAATCCAGAAGAAAAAGAGTTTGCGGATGCGTAACAGATGGATGGATGCTCACTTGTGAGGGAGCATGCAGCGGCTCACGGGAGCTCCCTTGATCAGGAGGAGACGAGATTGATGGGGTGGAGGGCCAACGCCACACCGAGAAACAAAACAGCTTGCTCGTGCCTCGCGGTCGGGGTCACAGCGGAAAATCTCCCGAGCCAAGACTTCTGTCTCTCCCCCTCCCCTCATACTGCTCACACGTGGGACAATGGCATAGCAATAAGGAAAATGGATTCATCTCTCAAGTAATACTCTTGTCTGATAAAAATGGCAGAAACCTAATTGCTAGAGGTATTTCTAAAGACAAAACTCACTAATCTAAAGATATTTCTCAAGCTTCACAAATGCTTCCAAGGTTTCTAGAATCTGACTCACTCTAATTGCTACATGGTCCATCAGATTACACGACTCCAAATGTTCGAACTCAGAACTGAAAACAAGGATAATAAATTCGCCCTACAGATTAACATTTTGGGGCACAAACAAACTGCTATTAGTACTAAGGATAAAGGCAAAGAGAGAAATTTTTCCAGATCTAGAAGAGAAACTAGGGTTTAACGCAAGAAAAAGACTAGACGATAAGGTGTTGGTAGGGAGGGATGAAAAAGAGGATGGATGCTCACCGGCGAGCGAGGATGCGGCGGAAGGAAAGCAGGAGGACGCCGTTGCTCGCGGGATGGAGGTCGGCGGAGGCGGAGGCGGCGGCGGCGGGCGAGCTCGCGAGGAGACGGGAGAAGAGTCACAATCGAGGCTGAGACTGGAGGGGGTTTTGGTCGGGAGATGCTAGCTAGGCCTCGGCCGTCCGGCCCGCTTCGGATGCTCCCCAAGGCTGGGCCTAGTTGTACGGCCCAACAGGAGTTGAATGCCTAAACAAGATTTTATTTCAGAAGTACGGAGTATTTCTTATACCGAAAAAATACAGGTGCTAACGTTACGGTTACATTAAAATTAACTGTCTAATGAGAAAATAACAGTTCTGAGAGCAACATAAGAATAAAACATATGCATACTTTGTAAAAAAAAGTTACACGTATAAACTCTATACCGTAAAAGTTTTATACATACGAAATATTATATGTGTTATATAAACTTAGCACGTAGGAATGCTGAAATTTAAAATAAGAAAAAAAAGAGAGACGGATATTTATTCTTGAGTCGAATTTATGGCGTGAGGCATAGAAAGATGAAAGATAGGCCTGAAATAAGGACTCACATGATCTCTATTATGGCTATGCTGGTCATGGCTAATTTGGAGGCATCGAAATCAAAACATGACCTCTCGTAAAAGGAAAGTAGCAAAACTGTGCCTATAAGGGTGTGTGGTCCACGTCCCTGTTGCGGGGGTGAGGGATAATCACAAATTAAATCATATGTGTTGAGACAATACGAAGCGGAGAATCGTTTTTAGATACAGCATGTTAATCCAGATCCAAACATCCTCCTTTTAGTAGTAGGAGAGATTTTGCATAAATTGGAATAAAAGCATGGCATGTGATAAAAGGAAAGTAACAAAAACCATGCCTATAAGAGTATGTGGGCCACGTCCCTGTTGGGGGGTGAGGGATAATAGTAAATTAAATCATATCATTATTTATGAGGCAATCTGATGGGCAACAGTGGAGAATCGTTGTTGGATCCTACCTATTAATGTTAGATCCAAAACTTCTTTTAGCAGTAGTAGAGATGTATATAGGAGAATTGTGCTTTGGACCCATATAGAGTTAGACCCTACTATGTGAATTCAAGATAACTCGGGGCCAAAATGATGTTTTGTGTACTTTCTCAATTTTTTAAGAAACACGTCAAATCTAAGTCGAAATATTCATCACGCACTTTATATACAGCAGGTGTACAACATTGGAACAAATAAATAAACAAAACCTTTTAGAAAGCACGGTCAAAATGATCCTAAGTTTTTTTTGGCTTTATGGAACATTTGGAAGGCAATGAATGCTCTAATCTTTGATGGCATCCAACCTTCAAAATCTTCTTGGAGGAGGAACCTAAAAACTGATTTGAGCCTACATTTACTTAGGTTCAATACTGTTTTTCATCCCTTGGTGCAATCATGGATTGACCTCTTGTAATCTAGAAAGTAGGTTTTTTCCCCTTTCCTCCCTCCCTTTCTCTTGTATTCTCTTGTATTTCTTCCTTCTCTTTCATCAATCTAATTATATCTTCCTTGTCCTTCAACAATCTTGCCATGTCTTCCTTATCCTTTGTTAATCTAGTTACATC
>CM002484.1:13038998-13055064 GCA_000325765.3 Leersia perrieri
TGTAATTTTTTTCTCTTCTCTTTCTCTTTCTCTTCCTTCCTGCCCCCTTGCTTGTAAATATCAACTTCCTATATATATATAAAATTTAACCATGGGGGCTCCCTCACTGTTTTTCCTTAAAAAAAAAGATCCTAAGTTTAACACTCCTAACTTGGCTCCATGGAAGAATAGGGTTAGACAATGGCTTCATGTTGAAAAGGAGTAATATAAGAAAAGGAAAAATAAAAGCAGGTGAGTAGAACTACTTCAAATGGGTCCAAAATATAATTATTTCTATCTGTATACACTTATGCTCCCATGGTTTCGTTGTTGGCTTATAGGCCACATCGAAAATTTAAATTTTCAAACTTAATTTGAAGTTGATTTTGAGGGGTTTTTTTATTATGGTCTTCTTTCGATTTCCAATCGCAAATAATACATATGTACTCTCTCTGTCCCAAATATAACCTAGGAGATGATTTGATCCCATCCAAAATAATATATGTGAAAATTATTTTATGTTGCTTCGTTTATGTGGCTACTGCTTGTTTAAATAAGTGAAATGTAAGTACGCAATGATAGGGCATCATGTACGTTTCCTCAACCAATTGTGCCTGGGTTCAGTCATGTTCTTGTTGCCATAGTTTTTTCCATTTTCTGTGCTACCAAGCTATCGGAGCGATGAGCTGCTATTATCTTCCTTGGACCAACGGCATTACGATCAATATGTACCCTCATCATCAGAAGACCTTTAGCTACAAAGCGTCAATGCCCTCTATAACTGTAACACATGGCCACCGTCGGCAACACCTTAGCTGTCTGCTGCCTAATAACCCCCTCATTGCAATATTCTCCAGTCACAAGACACCCCATTGCCATCGCCTAAAATGTATACCGATGCCGTCTTACATACAACAAACACCCTGTTGTCCACCGGTACGTATTGTGTCTTCGTGTCCAGCACGTAGCCAACCACCTCATCTATGGTGTTCTGGATCTACAGACCATTGTCATCCTATTTCCACATTGCCTCCATCTTCATGATCCTATAGCGGCGCTCAATTTCCTAGCTCCACCTCCACGTTAGTGTGTTGAGGTCACTTCGGTGTGTCAAGCTGAGAGGTTTTCACTCTGACTGTCTTTTTATAATGGGAGATTTTTCATCAGGAATGAAATCTCACCAACCCTCTGCATCAACCAGGGATTCACACATTAGCTAAAAAAGAAAAGAAAAATAAACTAAAACAAACACACACATATCTTGTTGTTTTACAACAGCTTAATCCGGCTGGTTTACTTAAGAGCAACAAAGTGATATGTGCTACCCCTAATAGTGCCACGTAAGATTGATTGACGAGGTGGAGAAGAGAAGTTAGAAGAGAGAATGAGTCACCGCTCGTGCAAACGATAGTCTTCAAACAAAATAAGATATATATTTGTTAGTCAAACGTTGCAAAAAGAAAAAAAAATCAAAACCCTTACATTACAAAATGGAGTATTTGTTAGTTAGTGTGTAGGGAGTATGAAAAAAAAAATTACGTAGATAGATTATGTTGTTCGGCAAACACCTCTGCTATCAAACTACTCTAACGGCAACCAGCAGTAAAAAGACAGGACAAGCTTTACCAAGTGGTATAGACTGGTGACTATCCATCCTTCTGCACTTATCCAAAATAAATGCAGAGAACGGCTAACAACTGTATTAATTCCAGCCAAACACAGTTCTCTGAAGCAGTTCATTTCGCACGTGGCATTTAGGGTGCGATGATCGAATATCGATCGACGCATCGATAGTGACCGAGACTTATCATAGATTCATAGCTGGTGATGATCGGCACTTCAACTGGATCGATTTCACCGAGAATCAAGAGCGGGAAAAAATGAAAAATCTAAGGAAAACAATTTACTATCGTACAGTACAAATCGAAATTTGATGCACTATGAAGAGGGATCGTCGGAGACACAGCCACAACGTAGGGAGAGTTTGCTTCTGCTTCCGCTTGCGAGTGTTTTGGGCCCATAATTAACTTCCCAGGTTCGATTGGATCCAAGATTTGGTTCCACCAATGCTCCAAGTGAAAACACATTTTTCACGCACACTGGCAGATCCATGAATTGCCTGGATGACCGTGAGATAGCAGAACAAACGGTGACCATGAAAAAGAGCAATCTGCCGTGGTGTAGAAGCTGGGTTTAATATGATCCATTATCTTAAAAAAAGAGCGATCTGCCGAAGAAGCGAACAGCGGTTGGGTTGGATCACCTGTCTACTTAATTTCTACCTGCATCTGCATTAGACTCCATGCCTCCCTTGCCAGCCTTAATTGCTGGATAAAGTTCAAGTTAGGTGGTTGGTACTCTGCTGCTGGAGTTTTTATAAAACAAAAGAACACATTTGGAGTTTTTATGAAACAAAAGAACACATTTCCGTGATTCCTATCACAATCTTTGCCAAATCACGCATACTAGTAGGTGCCAAATCTGCAATCTGCCAAACAAATTCGGCTTCAGAATGACCTTTTCTGCAGAAAGGTCACATCGACGGCGATGGTGGCGGCACTGTCTCGCCGGAGATGGAGCGGCCAAGAACTGAACTGATCTCCACTGCTCTGCACAACCAACGCCGCAGATCCAAACAAGAACAGAGAAAAATTCGCATCTTTACTGACACAGCTAGCAATAGCAGCAGTACACTGCAACTAGGAATCCACAAGAACATATATTTATTTCAGCATCATCGATGGACACAAACACATACTACTAGTAGGGAGATGGGGATCGGATCGAGCTCATAAGCTCACAATTCAAACCAACTACGATTTTTTTTTTCACCACCGCCGCCGGATCTGACAGCTCCGGCGACCGGATTCGATTTCTGAGATCAGTTGGTGGCAGCGGCGGCGGCCTCCTCCTCCTCCTTCTTCTCGGCCGGCGGCGGCGGGTTGAGCTGGAAGGCGGTGACGGGGAAGGCGCGGCCGAGTCCCGCCGGCGTGCGGAAGACGATCTTGGTGCCGGAGGGGCTGACGACGATCTCGGAGAGGGAGACCCAGATGAGGATCTCCTTGCTCTTCACGCCGGTGAGGCCGTGCATCCGCCCCTTCTCCACGAACGCCGTCACCTCGCCGGCGTACCACACCTGCTTCCTGATGGTGTCGAAGGTGTGCGTCGCGCCGCCGGACTGCGACTGCCGGAGCCACACGAACCCGGCGGCGCGGTTGTAGCCCACCTCCTGGAGGGACGGCAGCGGGAGGAGCCCGTCGGGGAGGCCGAGCTCCACCAGCAGCTCCCGCGCCTTGCGCTCGCACAGCTCGTGCCCCGTGTGCACCTCCGCGCCCGACCGGTGGTCCTCGACCAGCTGCGACGCCATCGCCGGAGCTTCTTGGCTGGGTTGGTTCTTGGTTGGGTTGCGTTTCTTGCTTTGCGGGGAATTTGGGGGCGATGGGGAAGGAGACCCGGGAGCTCGCTTTTTATACGCGGCTTTGGAGAGTTGGGGAGGAAGAGAGGAGAATAGATTGGTTCCCCTGTTGAATTGAGCTGGAATTGGAATTTGTTTGGGGGAATTAGTAGGTGTTTTTAGTTGTTATCTGTAACAGCAAGAAGGGAGGAGATCTTTCATAAAAGCCATCTAAACTTACGGTACTAACCAGGGTTTTGGACTTTATTTTTGCAAAGTTTCACCATTTTTCTTATTTTAAAAATGATATAAATACCATTTATTTTGTTAATGACTTACTCCTACTTTAATCAAATATGGTTATGGACATGGACATTCTTTCTTTCATTTTAGCAAGGCATCAAAGAATTCAATTCTTGAATTATTGTCTAATCACGTTAATTGACAGGGATAATTTCTCTGAGATTAGCGAGGACGATGCAATTGAGCGCTCCTGTAATTTGAAAACACGTTGTAGTTACAAATGTTAACAGGTTAAATTTTTGTGTTATAAGACTCCATCGAAACTATCTGTATTGTTCTTTTGATAAATTAATACTACCTCCGTTTCATAATGTAAGACATTTTGACTTTTTTCTTTTAACGTTTGACCATTCGTCTTATTCAAAAATTTTATGCAAATATAAAAAGTAATAAGCCATGCTTAAAATATTTTTAATAATAAAGTAAATCATAAACAAAATAAATGATACTATCATAATTTTTTAAATAAGACGAATGGTCAAACATTATAAACGAAAAGTCAAAACGTCTTACATTTCGAAACAGAGGGAGTACATTAGTTCCATTTTTTTCATAAAGACTTTGCTATATGGAGACACGGCCAGCATAAAAATCCTGGGTTCGCCAGTATACAAACATATTTCATATGGTGGAGGATGGACTTAGATCATCGAATTCCTAATTTTCAAATACTTCAATACATATTTGGTTTACTCATATAATGCTGCACCATCTTGCAAAACATAGTTTAAGATGTAGAGTAGCCAACAAATTCTTGATCACACCAGACATCATAGCTGAAGTATGATAAAGTAATTGGGCGCATGACTTGTTTGTTTAAGGTATAAAAGATTGTGGCATACCGGACTATATCAAATGAAACAAAACATGCAGAAAAAAATATATGTTAAAGTTCAACAGATTGTGGTAGCTAAACACGCTCCCCTGATACCACTGCGGAAAACATTACATCAAACCATGCACTATACAATTGCTGAAACTTAATGATGAAAAGAGTAGCGCTAGCTTTGTTACCGTGTGGGGATTTCACAATTTGAAACCATCCTAGTGTGTCCCCCTTCAATGGGTCAGATCCCACAACTTCGTGCTATGAACATTAGATGCCAAATGTAATGGCGCCATTTTGGAAGATTCATTTCTACATATATAACATCTTGTTAAGGCCCATTACCCCCCAAAATAAATCGTTTTCAGAAGACGCTAACCCCCATAGCAACTGTTCTCGGTTCGCTAGTAGCTGCAAGTGAGCAAGTCGCAGTTGCTGAGAACAAAAACAGTACTGGTGGTTAGGATTATCTTGTGGCAGCACATGCCAGTTCGGGGCATTATGTCGTGGGCCTGGGGAGACGTATATGAGCGCAGGAAACAGTCTCCACCTCGGTATCATGGGCATCAAATAATGCACCGAATAGGGCAGAAACACTTGCCTGTGCTGTACAGAGTAGGATTCTGCTGATAATAATTGTGTGCGTTGTTTCGGAGAGAATCTTTTCTCCTTAAAAACCATATAATTTAGTACACTCTGGATGGTTGGATATGAATGATGGTAAATGTGGGCCAAAATTTTTCATGTGTTTGGAGACAATGGGCATTCGGACTTATGGCCACCCACTGAAGAATATTCTATAAAGAAAATTTTGAATTCTCGGATGCCGCAATATAGCCAAAAGGCAGCTGCCGTGAAACGGAGAAAATCATAACAAGCTCTTTTTTTAAGATAATGGAATTAATTCCGGTCTTTACTTCAGAGAAGGTACAACCAATTATTATAGGGTTTACAGGGTTAGTAAGACTAATAACTGTGAATTACAAAAATACGTGGCTTGATTAAAAATAAGAAGACTACTAAAAGTACACCAAAGAATAGATAATATCATCTATAATTGGTCAAAAAACACAAAACAATTCTCTTTCGAAAGACGTGGTTGTATAGTCATTATCTTCCTCAAGCCAAATGACTGGAATCTTCGAGACCCATACTCATTCTTTTAGTCTAGTCGTCCTTTCATCACTATTGGCGACCAGTGTGGAACCAAAGCAAAAGAAATGCCGGAAATTTGCCACGATGTAAAACAACAGTTATTATTAGTCCAGAACATTCACTAGTTTCCTATCCAACAAAACTACTCTGATCAAGACACAAATGAACATCCAACACGATGCCTTCAAGAAGGATACGACATCTAAAATGCCGCCATCATAAGGTTTTCATCCGGAGAGTTCACCTGAAGACACGAGCAATGAAGACGGTTGAGCAATTGCGACATCGCCTTCAACAAGGAAAATGGCATCCGCAGGCGTCACCGAAGTCAACTTTTCCAAACCGTCACCAAGTAGCCGATAACGGGCTCAACCCAACATATGCTCACCTCATATCCTTGCCACCACATCCTCCCTTTCAACTGGCGGTGTGGTCGAGAGGCTTAGTGAGCAGGCTTGATGACCGACGACGTGCATGGGGTTTTAACAATTGACAACTTGTCGGCAGAGCAAGGGGAGACGAGCGTGGGCTCGGCAACCAGCGATGGATGGGACGGGTGAAAGGGCCTTGATGTCACCTAGAGGGAAGGGTTACTTGGTGATGTTATGACTTTTGGGCAATCTCAAGTGTCCTAATGCAGTGGAATTGTTCGGATTATTACAACCTCTAGCGAAAGGCTTGAAATTGATTTACAGAAACCTATTATTTTCTCCATTGGCTACATTTATGTTAAGCGATCCCAAAAACACTACACAGTGGAATACTCCGTTCCTTGTCACCGGGAACTTTGGTCGGGTCGTTCTGTTGGGAACAGAGCAAGCCGACCGAACACTCCAGTTCCAAGTACCGGGCGATCCATTCCCTTTACACCATGTCAGGTGAGGCATGTGCTAGACTGCTAGGATAAATTTGTGCACCTAGAGAAATAACGGTATGGTAAAGCAATGCAACAATTAGCTTAAACTAGCTAGCAACAAGTTATGTAAGTAGTAAAAACAAGATAGCACATGTAGACAAACGACCACAATATCACAAAGGGTAACAAAATAAAGCCAAAGAGATAAACATTTTGTTTCCCCCAGGTGCAGATAAAGATGCTACTCTCCATTAAGAAAGAAGGTACCAAAGGAGTCGAATCTCACAGGGGTACTTTAGGATAGTTGCTCAAAACGGGTAGTTTTGTATTTAAAATAACTATCCATCTGGATGGACGAAGATGGGCTCGAGTGCCATCCTTTTGGATGGCTGCATCAGTCAGTTAGCAGGGCGTTGATTTGGACCTTTCATGCGTTAATTAAACAGTTGGGACCTTTATTAAAATTAAGTTGGACGTACCTTTGTTTTAAGTTAGTGTATTTAACAAAGCAGTTCGACGTTGCTTTCAGTTCAAAGAATGTAGCAAAATCTCTTCGAAGGACCAAGACGGGAATTATTTTCAGATGTTAATACTTATTGGGCCAGACTATATATGGTTGGGCCCTTGGGCACACAGAGAGCCCAAGAAGAACAAGCGGGCCCTTTTTCTTTTCTTTTTGGGCGTATTATGTGCTTGGTCGATGATGTTCCAAAAGAATTTCACGTCAGAAATAATGAGCATGTTGCGATAGCCCTTAATCGTGTCACTGAACTCGTGACTAATTAATTTCATGTAACAGTAGGATTTCTGAGTGTAACGAGCTTTTCATGATTATTACTGCATTCGTCCTTAAATGTTTGATGTTGTTAAATATTTGACTATTCGTCTTATTCAAAAAATTTACGAAATTATGAATTCTTGTCCTATCATTTGATTTATTGTTAACTAAAATTTTATGCACATATATAGTTTTATATATTTCATAAAGATTTTTAAATAACACGAAGGGTCAGACGTGTATAAAAAGTCAACGGTATCAAACAATTAAGGACGGAGGTAGTACTCCGTGCTAGGTTCACGGGGAATTGATGTCGGGGAACAAGCAATGCGGCCGGCCACTCCAGCGAGGTGAAAGGGAGAATCGTTCACACCGGCGGCAGCGCGTCGTCGTCCGGCGAGGAAGTGGCGGGCGCTGACGACGGCTGCTTGGCGATGGCATTCCGATCAGGCGACATTAGTTCACAGCGGCAGAGCGGGCACGTGCGGTGCGCGTGCAGCCACACGTCGACGCAGTCCACGTGGAACAGGTGCCCGCACGCCGGCAGCCGCCGCACCGTCTCGCCGCCCTCCACCTCCTCCAGGCACACCGCGCAGAAGAGGAAGCTCTCGCTCCCGCTCCCCTCGCGGCCGTGGCCGGCCTCGTACACGAACGTCGGCATCGCCGCGTCGTTCCCCATCCGGCAGTAATCACACCCAGGGATTGCAATTTCGGAACGAAATTCCCGGTGCGCGGCCGGTGGCGGCGGCGTGGCGAAATTAGACGGCCACCCTCGCGCCGAGGCGGCGGCGCTCGCGGGCGGGGGGAAGCAGAGGATGAGGCCGAAGAGCATCACGACGGCACCGGTGATGGCGCAGGCCCTGGCTACGGTGACGACGGCGAGCAGCAGGCAGAAGAACAGCACCACCACAGACACGCTGCACGCCACGGCGACGGCGTAGCAGGCGACAGCGTGGCTCTCGTCCTCGTCCGCCCACGCCGCCTCCCTTCCCGTGACTCTGATCGCCGCAAGCCTCGGGTGCATGGTCAGAAATCAGCATGCGTGTGTCATGTGTGATCTCTCTTAATTCCAAGGCGATTTCCGAGTATTTATATGTCGACATTGGCAGCTGGTACTTACAAAGTTCGGCGCGAGCTAGGTCGGCGTGCGTGCGGGCTGGAGAGACGGGGAGTGGAAAACGACGGGGTTGTTTGGTTTTTGTTGCGAGCTGCGACGAGTGCAGTGGAGGAGTGGATCGCGCGCTTGGCCGGTGGGCCGAGCGGCTTAGGGTTTGTTTGTTTCCCCGTATATTATCTATTCTGGCCCGTATCAATGAGCCTGGCTCAACTAGGCTTGGTTTAGATGAGCATCAATGATTTGTTTGGTAGATGGTATCTGAATAGTCGGGATGCATAGAGAAGTTGTTTGGAACGGTATTTGGAATGGCCACCCTTGGTACAACCAACGGAAAAGAGACACGTATTTGATTTTTTGCTCGCATGAGCCAGGCTAAAGAGAAACGAGATATCCCTTCGTTCCCAACCAGCCAGGCCCAACCTTGCCTTTTGCATCACAGGCTCAAACAGAAAACCAGCCAACCAATCACTCATATGCTGCATGCACAAAGCCAGGCTAAGGCCTCACACAGGGTACCAAACACACCCTTATGGTTTCAGCCGTTTTGGGGGTGTTGTTTCAGGATTCTGGGCGTGGAGTGCGCAGCTTAGGCCCCGTTTGAAGCAATGTGCCCTCATTTTCCGTAAGCACACTTCTCAAAATAATTATTTGTTTGTTTTTTGCAAACGAAGTTTATATAAAAGTTTCTTTAAAAAATTATATGAATCCATTTTTCAAATTTTTAATAGTTAATATTTAATTAATCTTGTGCTAATGGATTGTCTCGTTTTGCGTGTGGAAAAAAATCCAAAACTACTATGTAGTTTCAATTTTGCACTAGGTTAAAGTCATTAGAACTATTGGATTTTTATGAACTTTTTCTGAATCAAACTTTATAAAACCTAGCTTAAATTTAAATTATTTTCTTAGTTTTATGCATACATTTTACAAGATTTTTTTTAATTATATGATACAACCCGGTATAAAGTGAAACTTATTTTAAGTATCCGGTGTAAAGGAAAAATATATGTTAAACCCGGTGCAAAGTAAAACTAGATACATTTACCGGCGGCAAAGTGTAATTTACTCGAACAAACACGTCTGCCTTGTCTCCATTTACCACGACGCCTCGTCTCATCATCCCACAGGGTTAGCTGGTTAGGACGCCCGCCATTGTTGGGCCTCGCAAGTCGCGACCTCACCTTGCCGTCTTGGCATCAAATACCGGACTTCGGAAACCATCAAAGTGCATCACCATCATAGGTTCACTGCCGCAATGCGCCCAGCGAGGACGAGCCATGCCACAACTATCGAGACTCGCCTGCATACCGACTAAATCTCTTAAAATATCAATTCATATACAAGCCCAACTATAGAAGGGACGTCCGTTCGGACGGACGTGCTGACGTCAGCAAAACAAAAACATGTCATTTGGGGTATCAGATTTATAACATAGGGTACCAAATTTTGGAACCTAGGATACCAGATCTGTTACCCCGAGTACCACTGCAATAGCGAACAAAAAAATGTTACCTGGTGCTTTTTCAACCTCTCCGGCGTCTGTCTGGCCGCGTCATCGAGCTCGTCGCGCCGCCGTTGCCAAACCGAGCCGTTGCCCCAGCCAACGACCGGATCTGGTTGTCCCGTCGCCCGCCGTCGAGCCACCGTCGTCGAGCCCGCCATGCCGTCGTCGCCAGCCCACCGTTACCGCCAAGACGAGCTGTCGCCACAGCCAATGGCCGAATCCGGCCGCGCCACCAGATCCGGCCGCCCGTCGCCCGCCATCGCCACTGATGTGGGGAGGCTGGGAGAAAGAGGGGAGGGTGTCGTGGGGCGTCGCCTACAAGGGAGGGGGGATCGTCGTGGGGGCACGGGAGGCATGTCATGGGCGTGGTCGGGGGTCCATCAGGCGGCGACTAGATCGTTCGCTCTGATACCATGTAGAATAATAGGGAGAGAGATATCGCGGAATTATTGGACTTGTTGTATTAAGCCTCGGGACGGTATATAGGAGATACATATATAGAAAGGATTACAGATAAGAAAGAAGTCCATATAAATCAATCATATCCTAATACATCTCTAACTACCATATACTCTAACGAGGACACACCCCCGATTTGTAGTCTTTCTCTTCAATTAATATAGCATGTAGGTAAATCATGCTATGGTCGAAGTCATTTTGATGATTTGATTTGATTGTTCGAGCTGCATTCTTTTTTTTATATGTCCAGTTTTCTAGTCACAATTTGAATGCTCTGACTGAAATTGAGAAACAATATCTTTTTTTTTAATTACACAGTACAACACAACACAGACACTTACAACGCACGCACACTCACCCCTATAAACGCACGCACGCAAACCCTACCCCTATGAGCACCTCCGAAAACTAGGCCGGCAAATTCTTGAGATTGACGAAGTCATCACAGGTGTCTTGCTGTTGACGGGTACGTCGCTTACCATTGAAAGCACAAAGCCGTTAAATCCTGGAAAATTTGTTTCCACGGGGAATCGAACCCAGGACCTCAGGTGCTACTGAGGCTTTTGTAACCATTAGACTACAGGCCTGTTTGCGATGTAAACAATATCATGTCATTCCATTTTCTCCAAACAAAAATAAAAAAATAAATGCTATTTTCATTTAACCAAAAATATATTTGGGTGGAGAAAAAAACTTGGAAATTGCCCCCGTCTTTTTCAATCATTTAAACTTGTGAATTTATTTAACTTGAATTTCATACTTAATCTTTGATTTATTAATATATTATGATGTACCTTCAGTCAATTCTATTATTCAATTGTATATTGATATGTTATAGTTGTTATAGTTTTAAAAAGAGAAAATTGCACTTTGCACCGGCTAAAACGTATCGTGTTTCACTTTGCACCGGGTTTAGCGCATACTTCCACTTTTACACTGCGATGTAACAAAATAAGTTCCGCTTTACACCGGGTTGTATCATATAAATGAAAGAAAAAATATTTAGAATTTATGCCAGGTTCCACGAATTTGGTTCAAAATTTAAAAATTCCATGAAAATTCAATATATTTTATAATTCAATATATTTTATTCATTTTTTTAGAGAAAAGGGTTAAAACCCCAGCTTTTCATTGAAAGCAGATAGGTTTTGTCGGGTATACCGACTTTACATATGAGGTGTTAGACAAAAGGATAAAGCAAGACCACACCCCGGTCTGCAAAATAGGTAAGCTAATACTTTTCAGATTATGGGAAACAAAGCTTAGATTGTCAGCCAATTCCATTCCTATCACGCAGAGCTTCAACCGCTTCCTTCAGCTTTTGCAGTCCCCTATCGAAATTCTCCGCATCACCAGTCTTCCAGATCACCCACCACTGTGATAGCAAAGCCAAAACATGAAAAAACACTATCAGAGGGGAGTTCAAAACTCTATCTCTGAAAATCATGTCATTTCTTGTACACCAAAGCTGCCAGCAGACAGCATTTAGTACAGCACACATGAATTTGCTCTGAAAATTGACAGCTCTAATAGAAGTCAAATGAAAAAGTCATCGAAATTTGTCAGGATTCTGATCCAGCCTAGAGCATCTCTGATCATACACCATATAGAAGTAGCCATGATACAGGAGAAAAGGATATGTTTTGTAGTTTATGGTAAGCCACAAAGTTGGCAGAATTCTGATCCATCCCATCCCTTTTTCTTCAACTGAACTGCACTCTGGATCCTATCTCTATATGCTAGCCATACAAAGTGTTTCATCTTAGCTGGGCAGGGAGCTGCCCAGACACATTCAAGGTTGAGATTCTTGACACCTCTGAAGGTGAGCATCCTGTATATTGATCTTGTTGTAAACTTTTTGCTCTGTTCTAGATCCCACACCATTACATCTCTGTTATTGCCAACTTCTAGCTGTTCAATGACTCCACATAGTTCCTGCCATTCAGCCACCTCTCTAGGACCAAAAGATCTCCTAAAGGTGAAACACTCATTCCCAAGGTTAGCCACCTGAGAGACAATGTTCTGCTGATTGCAAATCTCATAAATATATTTTATTCAATATATTTGCATCTCTTGCTTAGGTCTCTTGAGCCATTAACAATTACCCCATTGTACATGCCCTAATAACTTTGTCAACGGAAGGCAGGTGTACATGTGAGTTCAGATAGCTATGCGTACAAATGTGTATATGACTGCCTGTTTTTTATACTCTACTTTGACGAAAAAAAGAGAAATGAATGTAAGTGTTTTATCAAAAATAATAAAGATGCACGGTAAACTTTTAAGGCCAAAATTAATACTTGTGAAATGCGGGTCCATTTAACTTTGGGGATGCGCACTCTAAAAATGTAAATGAACAAAAAAAAAAGGTGAGAGCAAATCAAAGACACCAAAAAAATCTGCTGAAGTTATAGTTGAGATTGTGAACTGATTCATGGATCCTTGTAACCTCCATACTCTTGCAAAGCAAACGAACTCCGCGCCCGTCGCAGCATTTTGGTGGCGGCGCCCTGAGTGCCGTTCCCGCGGTTTCCTCAATTTTCTGTTCCGATTCCCCCGATTCCCAGTGTTTTTCTGTTCCGCCCTGCAGATAAATTCCGATCCGCCTGTCAAAAAGCATAAATTCATCCGAGTTTTATCTCGATCTCCTCTCCCTGCGATCGATCTCTTCAACCCATCGCTCTTTGGCAACTAGTTAGTTCCACGCGAATGGATTGCTGGTGGTTGGTGGTGGTTAGCTAACACGCGGCATATTCCCGTCCATTCGTTTCTGTTTCTGTGTGCAGCGATGGCGGCGGCGGCGGCGGAGATTGGGGGAGACGATGGGGTGCGGCGGCGGCGGCGGTACTGGAGGTGGAGCAAGGCGGACTTCTTCCCGGAGCCGTCGTTCGCCAGCTGGCGTTCGTACGGCGGCGCGCTGGCCGCCACCGTGCCGCGGCTGGCCGACCGCGTGGGGAGCCGCTCGTCGGAGGCGGTGGAGGCCGGCACGCTGCTCGCCCAGAGCGAGAACCCGCTGCGCCGCTGCCTGTCGTGGATCGACCTCGCGCTCCTCGGATTCGGCTCCGTCGTCGGCTCCGGCGTCTTCGTCCTCACCGGCCAGGAGGCCCGCTTCGACGCCGGCCCGGCGATCCCGCTCGCCTACGCCGCGGCGGGATTCTCCGCGCTGCTGTCGTCGTTCTGCTACGCCGAGCTCGCCACCGAGATCCCATCCGCGGGTGGGTCCTTCTCCTACCTCCGCGTCGAGCTCGGCGACATCGCGGCTTTCCTCGCCGCCGGGAACATCCTCCTCGAGGCCGTCGTCGGCGCGGCGGGGCTCGGCCGGTCATGGACGTCCTACCTCACCGCGCTCCTCGGCAAGAGCGACACCGACGCGCTCCGCATCCACGTCCCAGCCCTCGCGGAGGGATTCAATCTGCTCGATCCGATCGCCGTCGTCGTGCTCATCACCACCTCCGCCGTGGCGATGTCGGGCGCGCGGCTCACCTCCACGCTCAACTCGGTGGCTTCGGTGGTGGGGATCGCCATCATCGCGTTCGTCCTCGCCGCGGGATTCTCCCACTTCGACGCGTCCAACCTCACGACCCCATCCTTCTTCCCGTTCGGCGCCGCAGGCGTGTTCCGCGCGGCCGGGGTCGTGTACTGGTCCTACACGGGATTCGACATGGTGGCGACGATGGCGGAAGAAACCAAAAACCCAGGCCGCGACATCCCACTAGGGCTCATCACGTCCATGTCATCCATCACCGTGGTCTACTGCCTCATGTCACTGGCGCTGGTGGGGATGCAGCATTACAGCGAGATCGACGCGAACGCGGCGTACTCGGTGGCGTTCGCGGCGGCGGGGATGAGGTGGGCGCGGTACGTGGTGGCGCTCGGCGCGCTCAAGGGGATGACGAGCGGGCTCCTGGTCGGCGCGCTGGGGCAGGCGCGGTACACGACGCAGATCGCGAGGACGCACATGATCCCGCCCTACTTCGCGCTCGTCCACCCGGGCACGGGAACGCCCATCTACGCCACCGTCGCCGTCACGCTCGGCGCCGCCTGCGTCGCGCTCTTCTCCAGCCTCGACGTGCTCGCCTCCGTCTCCTCCATCAGCACGCTCTTCATCTTCGCGCTCGTCGCCGTCGCGCTCCTCGTCCGCCGGTACTACGTGTCCGGCGCCACGTCGCCGGCCCAGCTGCGCACGTTCCTCGCGTTCCTCGCGCTCGTCGTGCTCTCGTCGATCGGGCTCTCGGTGTACTACAATTCGGGGTACGGTAGTCGGTGGCCGGGGTATGTTGGGTTCGGAGGAGGGTGGGCGGTCGGGGCGGCGGGGCTGGCGGTGTTCGCGAAGCAGCAGAGGGTGCCCAAGGTGTACGGCGTGCCGCTCATGCCGTGGCTGCCGGCGATGTCGGTCGCCACCAACGTGTTCCTGATGGGGTCGCTCGGCACGGCGGCGTACGTGCGGTTCGGCATCTGCACGGCCGTCATGCTCGCCTACTACGTGCTCTTCGGCGTGCACGCCACCTACGACGTCGCGCACTCGGAGGACGCGGCGGCGGACAGCCTCGAGCACGGCAAGATCGCGCCCGCGCCAGCGCCGCCGCCGCCGGCGCCGGCGTGACACGAGGTGAACGTGTTGGTAGCTTCGTGATGGTTTAGCTCTTTTAATAATTTTGTGAATTAGAACAGTGAAAGGGTCTCATTTTGGTCGTTGCTACATTTGTTCGGTCTCAATTTATTAGGGGATATTTCCCGTTTAATAGTCATTAGTTGCATTCTTTTCGGTCTTAATTATTATATTAGGGGACGTTTCACATTTATTTTGGTGCTCGATGGGCAGATTTTTCTTCTTTCTTCAGTTCATGTTAGAAATAGAATGTTCTATACAAATTGCTGTAGAATTTATACTTAGTTCTGCCTTGAAATTGATCGAATGCAGGTCATTACAATGGTACCTTTTTAAGTTGTGGTTCCTGTCAGTTTATCCTTTTTTATCTGCCACTATCTGTGTTGCTGCGTCTTTCTGCGCATTTCTCAACTATTAGTATACAGTTACTAACAAATGGATGTCATCATAATAAAGATCAGGCACGAAGATGGTAGCTTTGTTTATAAAGGAGATAGTAATAGCACACACTTAGTACAGATTAGCACAAAGAACAAGACAACACTATAATGGCACACATGCCAACACACAGATGCACAAAGGAACCTAATCAACGTAGTCCAAGTACAATGTCAATCATCCGAACAGACAGAACAAATCCGATCTGCTTGTTCTCTTCAGTCTTCACTCAATCCTGCCGAAAAAAGAAAAGCAAAGAAATAAAGTTAGCCCTTTATGAGCAATTTCGTTCGTCGCCTTACCTTGCAACTGCGCAGCTTATTTTATTTGCGAACGTGTTTCTCTGATCAATTATTTTCCTTGGAGGCGATCGCATGCGATCCAGAAGAGGAAGGGGCTGTTCAGTCACTTTAAACCATTCCATCATTTGAAAAACTCTCATTGTCTATTTGAATCTAGAAAAAATAGGACTTGCTCATTTGACACCAAAATTTCGAATCTTGTCAATATGTCCACGAAGTCATTTTAGCTTGCCAATACAACACTCATGTGATGTTTTCCGTCATCCTTCCCCTGCTTCGCGGCTGCGCCAGCGCCGCACACGCTCGAGCCCGCGCGAGGCCCCAGATCCGCAACCGCGCCGGCGCC
>CM002484.1:13072423-13136258 GCA_000325765.3 Leersia perrieri
CCACGCGGGCCGCTCTCGCGCCTGCAGTGGCGAGATCCGTCGTGACATGAAGTCGCGGAAGACGACGTGGCTCGAAAGGCCGGCCCAACGCAAGTGGTCGAGCCGCTCCATTACACCATCGAACTCGCGCCCGATGAGTGGCCGCTCAACCCAGTTCTCCTGGGCAACCGGCGGCCCCGTCGAGAGCCCCAGGCGCGGATGATCGCCGACGGCGGTGTAAAACCAATCCGTCCGCCGGTCCTCCTAATGGTTGCGGGCGTAGATGGCGATGAAGTGACACCCCTTGTCGGAGCACGGTGCGATGGCCACCGGCCCAATCGCCGGCGCAGGGGTAGGCCGAGACAAGAAGAAGAACTGCCTGAAGAGCGTCACCGTCGGCATTACGCCGATGAACATCTCGCAGGTGTAGGCGTTCGGAGTAAGGTGGAGCAGCTGGATGTTGTAGAAGTCCAGCACCTCCAAGAGGAAGGAAGATGCGGGTGGCACCAGACCGCACAGCGCGTACTAAACACCATCCGCCCTGGCGCCGTCGGTGCCGCCGCCGCGTCATGGCCGCGGTGGACTCCTGTCGGCAACAGCCGGTTGAGGGCTTCAACCTCCTCCCGCTTGCGGATCTTGGATTTGGGGAGCATGCTCCCCGACATAACGGCGAGTCGCGAGCCATGGTCACCGACGACGGTTGGAAACGAAGGCGAAAGCAAGAGAAAATGGAGAGAGCGCTCGCGGGGAGAACGAAGGAAAGTGGAGAGAGTTTTTCCCTCGGTCTGCCTCGGAGCTTGATAAAGGCGGCGCGTCTCCTCGTCTTCGGCTGCCGCACGATCGAGGCGCCTCCTTGATCCCCGCGCGAGCGCGGCCCGCAGTCAGCAAGCGCACGCTTGCGCGATTCACGGAGCGGGCCCGCCACTCACGCGCCGTTCCAATTTCCTTGGGAGGTCTGCACCGTCGCAGGCGGCGTTTAGCCTCCCAAGACGATGGAAACGGACAAAGCCCGTGACGGTAACTGCGGCCCGTCATCTTCCCACCAACAAGAGGGCCCAGGCCCATCAGCCAAGTGTCGTGGCGTTAACCCCGCCCTGCCCGGAGACAGTTCCCGGTCAATGCCAGGGGCTACTGTCAGTGATATGGGCCCGGGGATACCACGTGGCAGTGATATAAAGCGCCTTGGGCCCACCAAAGCAAAGTAACAAAAATATTAGACCCGGGGGGAGTGCCCCGGGTGAACCCCGGGGCCCCCTCCGGGAGGAAGCAAACCACCCCGGGGGAGCACCCGGGGGTCTGTAGATGACCCGCACCAGTTCGCCCCTTAGAAAATTCGCGGAAGGGAGCGGCGCTGCGCACCCAACGGCCGCATTCACGAGGGCTGGCTACAAGACCCCACGACGCCTGTAGTGCCTGCCCTACAAAATCCACTCCTAATCCCGGATTATACAGCGGATAAGGGAAGTGCGTGCTAGCGTGCCTGCGATGTCGGGATAGAGTAATCTGCTCTTGACGTTCAAGGAACGGAAGAGAGAAAAGCCGTTGTGGTGTTCCCTTGAATTTATAAGGAGACCCAGGCTCATAGTAGAAAGGGGGCGATACTCAGAGAAAAAACACCCACGCTTGTAAGGAAGAACCTTCCTCCCGCAATAGTATACACACAATAGGAGTAGGGTATTACGCATCCTGCGGCCCAAACCTATATAAACCCTTGTCTCCATTCCCTCACGGGATCGTGCTTTCTTCATTTCCTCACGCAATCACAGTACTCGGATCCACCCGTACCCCTGGGCCGAACTGAAAAGGGGTTCTACGAATCCCCGGTGGAGGAGTTTACGCTCCGACAGGCTCTGTGCGACACTAAAATTCCTAACATTTCACAGAACTTACTAGTACTACTACGTAGTAGGACTTAGGCCCCGTTTAGTTCCTAATATTTTCCCCCAAAAACATCACATTAAATTTTTGGACTCATGCATGTAGAAAAACTAATAACATAGTTGGGCTATAAACGACGAGACGAATCTTTTGAGTCTAATTAGGCCATGATTAGCCATAAGTGCTACAGTAACCTACATGTGTTAATGACGGATTAATTAGGCTCAAAAGATTCGTCTCGCGGTTTACATGGTAGCCGTGAAATTAGTTTTTTCATTTGTGTCCAAAACACCTCCCGACATCTGGTTAAACATCTGATGTGATTTTTTCGCAAAAAAATTTCATGAACTAAACAAGTTTAGTTCCCAAAATTTTCCCAAAAACATCACATCGAACACATAAATAGAGCATTAAATATAGATAAAAAAAGAAACTAATTACACGGTTTGGAGGAAAATTGCGGTACGAATCTTTTGAGCCTAATTAGGCCATGATTAGTCATAAATGCTATAGTAACCCCACATGTGCTAATGACGGCTTAATTAGGCTCAAAAGATCCGTCTCGTGGTTTTCAGGCTAGCCATAAAATTAGTTTTTTTATTCGTGTCCAAAAACCTCTTCCGACATCCAGTCAAACATTGATGTGACACCCAAAACCAAAATATTTTGGAAACTAAACACACCCTTATTCCTACATACTAGTTGGCAAGATGGCCACTCACAGATGCACCATTGTTAGACGATGTGTGAAATCATTTAAAAAAGGGAAAATTACAAAAACCACCTGGTCGTCACTATGGTTTTGAAATTGCCCCCCTAACCTAATTTGTAGCAAATGCTCACCCACCTGAATCTCCCGATGCAAATAAATAGTCGATTCGGTCTATTTTCTGCTAACGTGCAATTGTATTAGGCCACATTAGTAACCCATGTTTCGTTTGAGATGCGTCACTTTTGAGCCGGACCCTCTATATAGTTTGAAGCGGTTCGATAATTTGCAATAACGAGAGAGCACATTTTGATAGCGATTGATAGCGGCAATCTACTGTGAACGATGACGTGGATTGATGGTGTGGCCTTGGGTGGGTGGGTATCTGTAACAAATTGAGTTATGAGGGATAATTTCACAACCACAGTGACATTTACGATGGTTTTTGCAACTTTCCAAAAAAAAAGAAAAAGATGCAACGTTGACGAGCTGACGTGGAGCAGCTAGACACGTCAGTATCCTGCCGCTGCCACCACATCATGACGTCAGTGCGCGCGCTCATGTACTACTGTTAGTGTCTTCTCCGATGTGGCATCGGCGCATCGCTCTTTCCCTCTGTACACAGAATCAGTTAATTTCGTCATTTTCATGGAGTACATGACAAAAGTGTTTGCTCTTTACTTCTTCAAACCGTCACATCTATGCAAACAACATGGGACACTGTTTGTGAAAGTTCGTGTTGTTTCTGTCATTGCACTGCAGTCTTGCAGGTCCAGTATGTGTCTATAAATCAAGTTTGTTAGCACTATGTCACACAAGGTGCCATTATAAATTCTAATGGAACCATTGATAGTACATTGAAATAATCACTCAGCTAGTTTTCAGATCAAATTAGCAATTAGAAAGTTAAAATCCTCTATAATATGGGACAGAGGGAGTAGTATATGTTTGATGTTTCCATTTGTGCCAACTCTGCAGTATACGCTTTCATCAAATCATTGTCTGCAGATGCGAGTGTTTAGGATGTTTTTGCTGCTACGTTTCTCCGAACATGACACTGAATTGCCTTGAATCCGACAGCTGGAGCACTCAATCCATTTTCTCGTATTCCAGTTCCCTGAGGTTGCTGATACGTAAGAAAATTATAACGATTGTTTGGTCCCAGGATCCCAGCTGGCTATGGGCTCTGGTTACCGCCTCTGCCCCCAACCTGGCATTTCCTAGCTTCCTGGATGGCTTGTTGGTCTCTCTGAATGTTTAGTTTTAATTTTGTCAAGTTACTACAATCGAACGGGTAATGCATGGGTTACTCTAGTCAAATTCAGGGCTTAATTAATTTTGGCGAAGAAAGATTGCCAAATATATATTCTTAATTCTTTCTTGGAAAATTATATTTTCTGAGTTCAGTGAGGAGCTATTACTTCTCACTGTTTTATCAGCTTTGAACAACAATGCTGAATTTCTCTTTACAATCATAGTAACTTTTTTTTTAAAAAAAAAAGGAGCTTCAGGTTTTTCATATTGTTGTCAGGAAGTTCAGTTTTTTTTCCCTAGCCTTAACTTCAATTCTGAAGCTTGTGAGGTGTCAGTTTGATTAGCTGGCTTTGCACCGGGTAGCAGCCGGCAAAAGCAATCTAAGTACATCTCTTAAATTTATAACTACATGGGCACCAGGGCAGTCAAGAATTTAGGCAGCCTGCTTGCTGGCTGGGAAAATTAACCAAGTGTTTCTGCTTGCATGAGTAAAAAATTGGTCCTGCGCCGTGCATTCTTTTATGGCATTGTCTTTTACTTTATGTTCTGGCTATTTGATGTTGTCTTCAAGGCATACACTATAGCATTGTTTCTAACATTATGACAACAAATTAATAAAATGGTACTAAAGTTGTTTAAATGAACAATATGTGAAGAATATAAACATTTTCATTCCACCCCTGCTAGGTTTTATATCGTTTGAGTCGGGTCATTTTTTAATTTCTTTTGGCCGGAATGGCCGAAGTAGGCCATTCGAATGTTATTAAGATTGGAAGGAAAAAGTGACAGTAAAGATTACAATGACATTAAACTGTCGTGGCCATTTTTTAATTTCTATATGGCCATGCTTGTTTTCCAAAAGATTTAATGGTGCATTGTATGAAATATTTTTTCTTCAAGTAATACTATGACACGTACCTCTCATTCAGCGGAGAGCTAGAGCAAAATGCAGGGGTTGACCCCGCTTGCTTTGGTTTGGACCGAGTTTAGGCTAATCAGGATGTCTAAGTTTGGAACGAGGAGATGCATACACCATGAAAATAGAAACATTGTACCTAAAACGTTTTCTCGACCAAGTTCCTAGGAACAGTCGAACCCCTCCCCCCCCTCCCATATAGCCCTACACATGATGTCAATGCATATTCAGGAAAGAAAATAAATATTTGCATCCATATTAATTGTAGTGTTCAGCCATTAGATTTTTATGACATGTATTCTAAAACTAACATGTTTACTATATCAAAGAAGTGGTGTAAAGTCACAAGTCACACTGCTGTGTCACAACGAGTACTTCTTGGGTACTGCATCAAAAATTCAGTACATGTAAGTTAGATCTTGAAAATTTTTAACTGCAGTTAATTCTTTGACCTTAATCTCATCCTCAGCCATGTGAAACTGTTCTACACAACTCCTTTCCCCTGAAGTTCCTCTAGGATTAGTACAATGCATAAAAGGTCTTGACCTTTTTACCACACTCACCTACTCATAAGCCATGTATCAAATCTCTGTCTGGCCCCAGTATGATGACAATAATAACATGCTAGTACTTGGTTTGTTAAGCTGTTAGGCAAGTAGGATGGTGCACATCTTAAGGCTACCTCCACTAAGCACATATATAATTATGTTAGCCAATTAATTTTTAAAATATTGAAAATGACGACATTTACTCGTATAATAAACCCTATGATTTTATAATTGACAATGATCAACGTATTACTCTCAATTGGGACTTGGGAGTTGGGAGGACCAAATTCATCCTTCAACTGACAATGTGCAAAAGACTACCTCAAATAACTGAATGCAAACAGTTGCGCACCAATCCAACCAGTGCTTTACATATCCAAATGCGAAAAAAACAGTAGGGAACTAACCAGTAAACATGAATTTCGAATAAGTTTTTCTTTTTTGTTCATAAGGAACATATTACATAAAACCACCAGTAAACATGAATCTACTCCATAGTGTGCACGATTACTAGTTTTACAAATTTCATTCAGAAACTGTGAACTTGCACTACCATCATCTAATACTCTTATGTAACAACAACCCATTCATGCATCTGAGCTACTAGATATTTCCATTCTTTTGACAAGATTTGTTCCATTTCTAAAACCCATTTCTCATTGTTAGATTCAATCGAGCCTGAATCTAAGCATTACTCTGCCCCCTTGGCCCAAAGAACCAGGTCAGTCAAAACCCTCTCTTTCTCCCAAGTCCCAAAAATATAACTTGACTGAGACAGACACGGCAAAACGAGGCTATAAGTAATAGGAGCAGCTAAGCAAGAGACCAAGCGTAGTATTTAGATTGCAAGAGTATTTTTCGGTTTCATTTCACCCGAGAGAGAAGAAGAAGAAGAAAAAAAAAAAACGAAAGCAACAGCAACCCAACCCCACGACGGCCACCTCTCTCTTCTCGCCGTCGTCGTCGTCTTCCTTCTCCTCGCCGTCGCTGATGGCTTCCGCCCGCCACGACGCCGCGCTGATCGCCGCCGTTCTCCTTCTTCTTCTGGTGGTCTCCTCCGTCTCCGGCAGAGAGGTGGCCCGAGCGCCGCCGCCGGCACTGACGCCGGCGGACAATGCCGCCGCGGCGAGGGTGCCGCAGGGATCATCTGTGGCGCCGGCGGCGGAGGCACCGGACATCGGCAAGAACGGCGCGGCGAGGTGGAGGAGGACGGCGGCGGGGCGACGCGGCGGCCGGGGAGGAGGAGGAGGAGGAGGCAACGGCGCGTGGGCGTTCTCGGCTATGCTGCCACGCGGGTTCGTGCCGCCGTCGGGATCGTCGGCGTGCCACAACGACATGCCGGCCACCGTCGCCGACGCCAACTTCTTCATGTGCGGCGGCGAGGGGACCCCGTGACGGCGTCGACGACGACGACGACGACAACGACGGCCGTGTTCTTACCTGCCTTGCCGGACTTGTTCGAGCAAAGATAGAAACGAAGATCCGATCTTCTGCAAGTACAGTTCTTTGTGTCTGCTCGCAGGTCGCAGCAGATTCAGATCACATTCGTGAATCGGATGAATGAATGCGTCGGAAGGGTCTTGATGAGTTAGTTCTTGTTCCGATTCTTCACCCCTCTCTCTCTCTCTCTCTCTCTCTCTCTCTCTCTCTCTCCACTGTTCTTGAATTTGTAAAAAGGAGAAAACTTTTGGTCCTGAAAAATGCATGCTTTACAATCTCTTGGACATTCGAGCTCTGAACCTGTATAAATCAGCTCTTCTTTGTTGTTATATTAGTTCTTTTACATGTTCCTGCAAAATGCAAACATTTTCCTCTGTTTTCGTTGTTTCCACTCGACAAAAAAATCAAATCTTTTTTTCCTCTTATTTGATAACGTATCTGAACTCTGAACAGAGAACAGATATGATCGTACAGGTGACGCGATGCTTGAGATCGTGTGAACAAGAAAATCTTCTCTACTTCTCTTGTTGTGTGTCACTCACATTATGCACAAAATATGTCGTTTTATTTAGAAAAATGGAAGAAGTTTAGTGATTAAACATACCATCTTGCTTATCCTTACAGATAATTATAACCCACTTGTTCCTTAAACAGCAATGGGTAGCTGGTCCTGCATGTCACCATGTGTAACAACATACTAACATCATTAAGCTAAGATTAAGCTATGCTTAGGCTGCATGTCAAGTAGCTAGCTCTTGCAGTTTCTTGGAGGCAGGAGCAGATCGAGCTAGCTTGGCCGGCGATGTGATGCTTTCCGATCATAAGCGTACGGATTAAGGGAGGGTGAACTACTGAACTAGTCATAATAATCAAATCAATCGACATTATATTAATTTTCGAAAAACAATAAAATTATTTGTTGATTGGTGAGTTCCCATGCATATATGAAACAGGCATCCACCAAGGTGATGGATAATCTATCTATCTAGGGGAGCAAGCATGGATAGCCGCTAGCTGGGTTTCGTAGCGTCTACTCCATGCAGATGCAGAGGAGAGCGGCTTTTAAGTTTTAATCAACAACAACGCCGTCTCTAGGTGTAACACACGTACATTACGCACATGTGAATGACTGATGATTTGTGCGTGGCTTAATTAATTCTATAACACTTTTGGTTAGATGAAGAAACCGAAAGAGGAAAATGAATGCCAGCCGTCGAAATGAGGAACGAGAAAGGGTTGTAAATAAAAGGACAACTGTAAGGAGCAATGAAGATCGGATAAACCGGACATCACTAGAAATGCGTCGGAAAAATTGCAAAAACCACCCTAAATGTCACTATGGTTTTGAAATTGTCCCAATAACTCAATTTGATGTAAATACGCATCCAAACCACTCAACACATGTCAATAACCGTACTGGCAGGAGGCCACATCATCAATCCATGCTATCTCTCGCAATAGATCGCCGCTAACAATCGCCATCGAAAAGTGCTATCTCATTGTTGCAAATTATCGACCCGCTTCAAACTATATAGAGGGTCAGACCCAAAAGTGATGCATCTCAAACAAAACGTGGGTTAATAATGTGGCCTAGTATAATTGCACGTCAGCAGAAATGGACCAAATTGGCTATTTATGTGCATCGAAAGATTTGAGTGGGTGGGTATTTGCAATAAATTGAGTTATTGTTATAGGACGATAGGCATATAAACGATAAAGAACAAAGATCAATCACAGAGGACATAAAAATTTAACGTGGAAAACCCTCCCAAGGTGGGAGAGAAAAAACCACGGGCACCAACCAGCAAAAGTCTTCACTGTATCGGGGGTGAGGTTACAACGCCGAACGGCGGCTTACAAGAGGTATATATATCAGTGAAACCCTAATAGGGTACTGATCCGTACTGCGGGAGCTCCGCTTCGCTCCGGCCCAAGCCGGCCCTCTTGTCAACTAGTATAACTGGATTTGGATCATAATTCAACAGTTATGGGGGGCAATTTCAAAACCACGGTAACAACTGGGTGATTTTTGCAAGATCAAAGACCACGCGACACATGAACAACTTCGTGACGAACTTGTGTCCTTGTCCAGCATTTTGTGATAATCTCACGAGCAATAAATTCCTTCATGTGGTTTATTTGATTTGGATTTGGGTTTGAATTTGAATTCAAAATCATGGGTTTAAATGATGTTGACCTGCCTGTGGTAGAAACATGATAATTTGAGTTTTTATAATGTGAAAATGAAGTTATGGTGGTGTTTTCTGTGGACATGTGAATAGAATGGAGAGAGATGAATTATTGGGAATATGCTAAAGCACCTTTTCAAATATTAGGGCTCCTGTGGAACAAAGGAAGCGTGGATGAATTACATATCATCAAAATCCATTTGAAAAAAAAATATTCTAGAACAAAGGATTCGCTCTCATAAAACTATTTAAAATATAAATCGTTCATTTGAAAGGACATATTAGTCATTTACTAATAAGTGAATTGTGGTTTTTATCTCCTTCACGAAACATTAGAAGACACCGAATCCGATCTACTTCGTTCCATCGAAATGAACGGTGGATCGTTCGGCCACGATTCAGTGTTGGTGGCAACGACAGAGACGCATTGGTCATGGTTTTGGTGGAAGCATCACTCGAATAGAAATACAAAATTATATATTTCTACTTTAAAAAAATTATAGATCTAGCGATCCAATTATTTTTATACTGTCGTGTGGGCTGTGCCCTCGGGCAGCAAAGCACCTGAACTGTGTGGTTTGACGATGCCTTTCGGTTCCAATTCTCACTTTGCGGGAACAGCCCGGCCCGTGGGGAACGCCGAAATCCCGGTGGAAGTCTGAGAGGGCGAAAGCTCGCCACCGACCAGGCGCCCGCCCACCACCTGTTCGACCGAATGCCCCGCCGCGACGACGCCGCCTCCTGCCCTCCTCCTCCCCAGACCCCAGCCACCTCCACCCCTTGACACGCCGCGCCGCGCCGCCACCAGCGGCTGAATACGCCTCGTCGAAGACCCCCCATCCACCTCCTCTCCTCCCTTGTGGCGCCGACCTCTGGCTTTCTCTCTCTCCTCTACCAGAGCGCCTGTGCCCACGCCACGTCGTCACCGCCTCCTTAACGCCGCGCGCCATGCCGCCCCGCCCCGCCTCTCACACTCCAATCCCTCCTCCGCCGCCGCCTTCCACCGCCACCCCCGTCCCCCCCTCCGGCGGACGCACTCTCGCCAAACACTCTAATTCCCTGTGTCCAGAAGGCCGCCTCGTTTGCTGAGGTCTGCGCTCAGTGCGCCTGCCCAGCCTGGGTCTGTGCCACCACCACTGGAGAAGGAGCTTGATGATCTGGCTAACAAGAGCCTGAAAAGGAAGGTGGTCACGAAGAGCAGGAAGAAGATGGCCGTGCTTAATGAGAAAGAGCCCAGGCCTGAACCATATTGATTGAGGTTATTCTTTGGGTTTGCCCTGGAACAGGCGTGCCATGTGCCGAATTCTGTGGATTGTGTGGTATACTTAGCCCTTTGCTTGCCAATGTGTCCAATGTGTGCATTAACGAACTCGATTGGTGTGGTTGAAGGAGAGGATTCATGGATAATCCTGCCTATCCATGCATGATTCGATCTGGAAGGAGGTGGTGATGAGGGGTGCCCGTCAGTGTCAGGTGGAAAGGAGAAGACAAGGAAGATGGATTACCTAAGATGCGGTTCTCATGTCCTTATTGGGATCAAGGGTCTAAGGGAGGAAACAGTTGAGATAAACATGATGGAGTTCTGCGGGAGATTTTTTGGTTTTTGAGTCTGAGAGTATGATGGTAGAGATTGAGCACATCGCAAGAGGTATTGAGTTCTTGAGATCACAACAGGGTCATCTACGCCCGACCTTGCGATATACTGCTAGAGTGCTAGCAAGGAAACATTGCGAGGGAGAAGGGTGTTGGAACACTATTATCAATAGCAGCAAGCCTTCAGAGGTGCAGAAGGCATTTCAGGAAACTTGAGCTTGTAATGGGGTATTGGGAATTCAGGATCCTGTGGCGTTGCTGCGTTCACCATTGTTGTACTCTGGGTAGGCACATACTAATTCTCAGATGAACAAATTTCTCAAGACCATTGCTGATTGGTACAGGTATGGAGACAACTGGAAGATTGCAGGGTTCTGTGCATATGTCATAACGAACTCTTTGGCAAAGCTTTATGTGGCAAGGTATAGACTCAAGTCTTGAGTAAAATTTTATAAGACTGCCTCAGTTTTTAATTGTTTGTTAAACTGCTAAAATTTTATTACACATTATTGCTTTTAGGCTTAAGTACATTAGCTGAAAGTCAAGATGCTTATGTACCCTTTGCAATAGGACTTTTCATTTATTCCACTTGTAATCTACTGCCTTTACTTAAACTACCAGAAATAGGGCATAAATCAAGTAGTAGCATTGTTTTGGAAGTAGAGCTTTTTGAAGTGGTTGGAAGATGTGATTTTAGGATTTAAATCTTTTGAAAAAAATTCATATTAAAGCATTCATGATAATCTCTTTGTAATGCGCTTATTGGTAAGCGTTTTGTAGTGGAAATGGAAATAGAAAGACATCAGCCTATGGGAATTTGGAAAGTTCTTACTCCAAAGGAAAGTACTATATGATTACTGTGTTCTTTCTTCTCTTGTAGAATTTCACTAGGCCCAGTTTGACTGTTCTGAACAGACGCATAAATAATAAATTACCTGAGTTTGTGATGATATTCGAGGGTACAAACGAATGAATTAACTATTACAAAGTTGAAAATTTGTTAATAAGTATTCTAAAAAAATCACACTGTTTAGGAGCTTGGGAAGCAGGAAGCCTTGTCACGATATTGAATTTGTCTATTCCTGCTTTTTTTTTTGTTTCTTGCATTTCAGACAGCACAAGCTTGAATAAATTTCATAATAAATGAAGTACTCCCTCCATCCCAAATATAGCAACTTCTAGGGAATGGCACGGGTATTAAGGAGAAGGGCAGAATGACTAGTTTGCCTCCTCGGGGTGGGTAGGGTGCAGCCTGTGGCTAGTTGTGGTGATAATGAAGCCAGGGATAGTATGGGTAGTTTTGGGGTAAAAATCACCTTTTACAGCTACTAGGTTGCTATATTTGGGACAAAATGTGAACTTCAGATGTTGCTATATGTTGGGACGGAGGGAGTAGCAAACAAGAACTAGAGAATTTCACAACTGTTGATCAACCCTAAATTGATGTCAGCTATGTTGTCCACTCCTTAATAGAAATATCAGTTGCTTATCCTCAATATTCAAACATAATCAATCTCATCTTTGATATAATTTCTACATTTTCTAAATATTTACTGATGTTTATTCTCTTTTTCTTTAGGAACAATTTTACTGGAGCAATATTCCTTGTGGCAATAATTACAGCAGGAGTTATCTGCATGTACTGCTTGGAAGTGGCAAACCACCGGCAATCTGATGCTTCCTCCAGAAGCAAACTCTGGGTGTCAATGCCCCACCACCGTTTGAACCAGCATCTTGAGCTGGTTCTGACTGTGAGATTTGACAGATTATGCTTGTTGAGAGGCTAGTTATCCTCAATTCTCTTATAAGTTACATTTCATTAATTGAGTGATTAAGAAGAACTTAATCTACTGCCCACCACACAACCCAGTTATGGGCTTCATGATGAAATATAGAGCTATCTCTCATTAGTATTATTATAGAAAACTATTACCAGGATAACTAGTCAGGTTTACTTGGAAGTTTAGGTTTAAGTCTGTTTGAGCTGCCATTTCTTCATGGATGTAGAAAAAGATTAATGCTATCTATTATGACTTAATGTGTATACTATCATGGCATAGCTAGATGACTGAGATCCAAGCAGTGCAACCATGATGAGAACCGATGCCCACACTACAAAGGGCAGGGGAGATAGACTAAGGAGCTTTCCGTATTTTCGATTGCTCATAATAGCATTCAGCAGGTGACTCCTTTTCCTAGAAAAATCTTGTTTCTGTTAGCTCAACCCCAATTAGTTTTAACCAATTAAGATAACATTGAATTATATAATATCCTATCTTCAAAATAAGTTGATACTCCTAGTTATGAAATCATAGCTGGCCCTAGCTAGTGTTGCTGTTGATAGCAGCTTTTCCCTTTGCATATGAAGAGCTACAGTATAGCATGTGAAGAGTAATGGACCTTTGGGCTGGGCATATGCAGCAGAAACATACAAATGAGGAAAGGGCAGAAGAGGAAGAGAGCTATGTTGGGCATGATTTGTTCTTCTATACAAGTCTCTTTTAATAAAGAGAGGGCTCAACTTGGCAAAAACAAAATCTTACACGGGGAACAAGCTCTAGTGTGATGGAAACAATTAATTAGTAATGACTTATATCTAAGTTTTATTTTCTAACACATGATCCCACCTGCTGAACAGCTCCCTCTTGTGCACCCTGGACCCGTAAGGCCCATTGTGATGGTTTAGAAATTACTCTTTGCCATCACGGATTCTATCGGTTTTTGTTCTTAATAATATTGTAGCAGCAATGGAACGAGTGAATTTATGCTTAACAATGTATAACTCTATGTGTTTCCAGCACACCACCATGGCTCCATCTTAAAGGTGGTGCTATCCTGCTGTTGGTTATAGTAACTATTTGGTTCTGTTCTATTATTATATAAAATTGTTTTTATATGATCTGGTTTATGCATAGAACAACCTAATATTTGCCATCCTCATTACTTTCTGCTTTAAATAGTATTAGACTCACTATATTTGCCATCCATATGAACAAAAGTGAACACTTGAAAAGAGCAAAAGAACCGGATATCTAAAAGTTTCAGTTACTTAGTATTTTATTGCATAATGTATGACAGTCAAGCATATCCCAATACAATCAGCACTCACTGTACATACACGTCACATATAAACAATAACCGGGAAGGGTTAAAGCCTGATATGTGATGATCTTGTTTTATTATTTTCATAATTAGGAGGAAGTATATTGCATATTGCTCAAGAGTTCACTTCCTATGTTGGAAATCAAGAAACTTTGAGGGAGATGACTGGTGAACTTTGTAAAAATCTGTTTGACTGATGATGGAAGGAGCCCCTGGAAAGTGACTTTACCTTGTTTTATCATCTTAATCCATTGGCTGAAGTTCTTAGTGACATCATTGATGATTTCATGTTGATATTGATATTTAGTTTCCAGATTAAATTAGTAGGTACTAGGTAGTACATTATATTATCGAACAGTGAGCTGCAGCTGTATGCTTATACAACTGTATTGCTGTAGGGCATGGAATATTATTTCATGCTCTAACCGTGCTTTTGATGTTTGTAGTCATATTTATGTTTGTATTTCGTATGGAGCTTATTTATCATCTATTTTGTTAGATGTTCCATCATGTGAACATAGGCTGTAGATGTATATCAGTACATATATGTATATGGCCGGTCACCTGGTGGAAAGTATTAAATCAGACTAGTATAGACTTTTAGTAATTCTTACTGATCTTGTCCATTTTGTTTGATAGTGCAGTGATAATTATTTTATTAGCAAAAGTAAATAAGAAATTGAACTTTGAAGATTTAATTTGGTTTTACTAGTGTGAATGCCATGTTTCTGAAACATAATTTTATCACAGATTGTTGGTGCAACATACAATTTGGTATTGTATGGTAGGTACTATAGAAGTATAATCCAATATGCAAGGAGCCAACCAATGGTCATCAGGTTTTCCTGCGTTATATCCATGATACATTGATGCTGCTATGGCTAAATATCATATAATTTCATGTATGCACCATTTATTGCATTCTCTGTTCAGCACTGGTGCACTTGTGAATTCCGAATGTCAGAATGATAAAATTTCACTTTGATAGTTTCATTAAGCTTTGAAGCATGATGTTATGGGTATAGTAAGGAAATATTTTGTGTATCCCCATGTCTTTTATGTGGGGCTTGGATTTTGTATCTATTGTAGTCTATGGGACCTAGCAACAGATTCATGTTGGACCTCTTTGCATGCTTTACCAGTGCTTCAGTTTTTCCCAACCACATAATCCCTCAATGGCCTACGCCAAGTTGGGAGTGGGGTTAGGTTGATTATCTAGTACCACAGATGGAATGATTTTTTGGTAGGTCACGCCCTTCCCTTTTGTGGATCATTTTTTGTAATGGACAAAGTGTAATGTTGAGGACAGCTCGTTGGTTCACAGAGTCATCAGTCTATAATACCATGGGCAGGAAGAAGTGATACAGATTACCTACTATGTTATGTTACACCATATTCATCAGAAAACAAGCATACGATCTTGTCCTCGCTTTTCTTTAGAGGTACAATCAATGCTGGATACACATTTATTACAAAACTTCACAACAAATTCTTAATCCTTTCTGGAGGTCAGTATCAAGTATAGCCAGTTGGCTTTCAGGTGGCATGAGCATCCTGTGTGCGTTTATCTTCTGAGCACCTGAAAACTGATGTCCTTCAATATTGTTCATATGCAGATTTGGATGCTGGAAATTACTTCCATGACCCAAATGCAGGGTAAGAGTCAATGGTAAGATCAATATGATCTTTTTATCTCTTTCAGTTATGCAGAAACAAGTTGATTTCGTTTCCAATGCAAGGTATCATCCGGTCCTCCCTGCTAAATCACATCAGATTATTTTTTCATACAGTATCACAGTTAGAGGTTGAGAAGCCATCTTCACATGATGGAACCCTTTGTGCAGTGTGTAATGTCTAATGTCTGTATTCGATAGATGCTCCTTTCAATTATTCGTACTGCATTTTTCGCACCGCTCAATTTCTCACTTGCCCAGATAACGACTGCTCTCAACAAATGCTTATCATTCTGGTTTGTTCTTTCATATCTTGCGTGACACACCATGCCGTTGTTATTGTTGTTGTTTTTATTCAGCTCTCCTCTGCGTCATGGATTTGTTTCTCTATCCTATCCCATGTGCTGTACCATCCCGCTTGCCCAAATCCTTTTGTGTGTTGGGCATCTTCGGCTGCGGTTCAGTCCTTTTTCGTTGCAACAAGCTCTGTCAAAAAATGAATAAAGTTGCTGCATATATTCTGAAGAATATAATATATTCCTTGTGTGAGAAAAAAAGGGCCTCATCTTTTGTTTTGTCCCTTTGATGACAGCTCTGGATTCTTCAGTGTATGGTCTACTGGGATAATGATGATGCTATCCTGCAGGGCAACCATATCACCGTGGGGCAGAGAGAAAGAAACAGGTAGAAAAGGCAATGTTCGAGTAGCTTCTCTCAATTCTGTTTTTCAAATTGGAGACGGCAAGAAATGAAGAATCATCCGCCATTCTGGATTGCTGGAAATTTTTCCTGAAAGAATTCAGGTCAGAGGGCAATGGAGAATTCTTTGTTCTTCTCCTATGTTGTTTGACTTTGGTGTTATTCATGCTGTTGATCCGATGAACTTGACTGTAATCATTCATATTCATCGGTTAATCTGTGAAAAGTTTTTATCGGGAGGTGTTTTTGACACGAATGAAAAAATTAATTTCACGGCTAGCCTAAAAACCGCGAGACGAGTTTTTTTAGCCTAATTAACCTGTCATTAACACATGTGTATTACCGTATAACTTATGGCTAATTATGGCATAATTAGACTCAAAAGATTCGTCTCGTCGTTTATAACCTAACGGTGTAATTAGTTTTATTTTTTATCTATATTTGGTGCTTTATACATGTGTCTAAAGATTCGACATGATGTTTTTGAGTGAAAATTTTTGGGAAGAATTTTTTTTTAAGGATTCAGGCTCTCATATTAACAGTTCTTTGATCGGAGAAAATTGACCGGACTGTTGAATTTGCAAAGTGCTATAATATAATATATATAGTACTACTAGTGCTCTGTCTGCTTTACCGGTTTTATCGTCTCCTAAGCCATTGACCAAATTTATTGTACTTTAACTACGGATTTAAATACGGGCGTACGCATTCGCGTTGCCAAATCTCGTGTCACCTTTCTCCTGTGTCGTTCACGTTTCGTCAAATTAAATTACTCGAAAATATACCGGTAGAGCGAAAAGATACTGGCTTTCTGATCAAGAAAAAAAAAAAGGAATAGATATACTCGCGGTTTAAATTTTTCCTTTTTTTGTCGACGTGCGTAATTCACGCATGCCTTTTTCACAGCTCACGTGCGTCAGCTCTGAGCCGCCCGAGATGTTGAGATCCCTTGAAGCGGCTGGATTTTATAATCCTTGTTGTGGCAGCGTTACACGTGATGCCAATGCCATCGCGCCAAGGCAGCATGGGACAAAGTGAACTGACTAAGTTAATCCTTGTTGCTGTGTGATGAAAATTTCTGTGCTCGAAACGGAATCTGTATGTATTATTGTTTTTGCACTTCGTTGCGTACTTGTGTAGCTGTGTATCTAAAAAATGTATTGCTTGAATTCAGAAAAAATGTGATGGGATATATCGATACTAAAATTTGTATAGTTGTGAGATTTCTTGTGTGTTTTGACTTTTTCACACTTGTTAAAATGCCATAACAAGTGTTTTATTTTAAAAAAGGATAATTCCTTTATAAAAGCATGTTACTTTGGCTAGAAATGTTATGAAAAAAATCATCTAAAACAAAATATTTACCAACAAGCTAAACTTATAATAAACTAATTCATACATAACAAAATCAATGGAAGGTGATGAAGAGAAAAAAGCATGTTTTTTTCTAAGCTTGGCTAAGGTGTGTTATGATTTTGCTAGCTACACTACGAAACACACATTGTCTACGGTAAGATATGGAAAGGTGAGACACAAACCATAACTTTTTAAGTCACCCCAGAGCATCCAATCAGCATGACGGTTTTCTGACTAGCGACTACCTATAAAAATCACGTGAAAACAAAACGCTATTATATGGGATAATATATCATTTAACACAATCCATCTCATTCCATTAATTTGATCGAGCTCATCACTGTGCCCTCATAGAAGTTTTGCCGCTTCATCCAGCCACAGAACATCCCTCTAGCCCGTGCCAACGTGCCGCTCATCCCAATGCCGCCGTGCCATGCTACGCAACTAACTCCATTCCTAATTTCCCACACTTAATAATCACGAAAATATATTTTCCGAAATACAAACAAAACTAGAAAAAAATAATATTTATAAGAAGGAAAACAGAAAGAGGCTTCGCTTTGGCTCCTATTTATATAGCCAACCTCCCCGAAAGCGATCCCTCGCAGTCGCAGCGCAGCAGCTCGCCTCCATTTTTTCCCATTCCACCCTCCTCAAATTGTTCCAAATAATAAAATTCCACCGAAATTTTCCTCCGATTCGATTCGATTCGATTCGGCTGCTCCTCTCGTGCGATCGGAGCCTCGATCCGTCCGCGCCCGAGATGGTTGCCGTGGCGGCGGAGGCCCCGATCCGCGCCGACGCCGTGCCGGCTGCGGCGGCGGCCGCCGTCCCCGGGGAGAGGCCGGAGGCGGCGGCGGCCCGCGCCGGCTGTCAGCGGACGCGCCCGTGTTCGTGTCCCCCGCGATCGACTTCTACTCGCACCACCCGGTGCAGCCGCCGCCGATGCAGGTGGTGCCGGTGGTGGTGGGCGGTGGCGGAGGCGGGGGATTGGACTCCAGCAGCGATGGATCCACCAACGGCCAGCCGAATCGGCGGGTAATCAATCACCGAATCGCGCCGCTGGGGTTAGGTGCAATCGGTCTGCGGTGGGGGTTTGGGGGAGATTCGTTGTGGCATGATCGATCTCGGTCGATCGGATTTGGGGTTTAGGGTGATGTTGATTGGTGTTTGCATTTCCTGAGTTTTGGTTTCTGATGCGATCGTTCCAAATGTTGATATTTCTTGGGCGAGGGGGTTTAGTTATAAGTTTGGTTAGGATGTTTATATGATCAATTTAAGACAAATTTTCCTCATGGATCAATTGATTTTCCCTTGATTTATAACCAATCGCTCTCTTATGTGAGAGTTGTCAAGTCTTGGATGTTTGGTTATTGAAAACTCGTCTGAATACATTGATGAATTTTTGCTGGACGTGTTTTGATTGACTTCATTTTCTTCTGTTTTTTTATGTTTGCCGTCGTTTCCTTGAGAATGCTTGCTTCGAACTGTACATTTCTGTACTTACTCGAGTGTCTTGGGCTGTACCCTCTCTTCCTGATAATGATAGATGTATTTTGTTACAGAGAAGGGGTAGCTTCAACCAAGGGAGGAGAAGGATGGGAGGCCGGCCACGGCGAACTGATAGGGAGGATAGTGTGCGGCGAACTGTCTATGTATCTGACATTGATCAGCATGTGAGAATATATATAGAAAGTGCTGTTACATTGGTTTTGACATTTAATTTTCCTGATTGACTGACCTGAAGTTTGATCCATTCATTTACAGGTGACTGAGCAGAAGCTTGCTGAAGTTTTCTCGAATTGTGGACAAGTATGTTTTGGATATTTTAATATTAATTACATTTGTGAGAAAATGGATTCTCTTTTCATGTATCGTGAAAACAAACAAGCAAAGTTGGTTGTCTTGTCTGAATTAATAATTTGCAAGTGAAGAGAATATTATTGTTATCATCATCATCAACAACAATAATAATAATAGCCATTAGTCCCAAGCAAGTTGAAGTAGGCTAGAGACGAAAGCCAAGTCAAACCATATGAACCAAAAGGTAAAAGTGTACTAAAAATAATATTAAGATGCTGACAAATATTTTATAGCAAAATACTTTGATGAATTTTGTATTTTACTTCATTATATCAAGGTAGAAAACTAACATATATGTATAGTATTTTGCAGAGTAGATTTAAATTCATTTTGGTTAGTACTTTATAACACCAGAGCGGCAAAGAGTGAGTTTGCATTGTAAGTACGGAACACAATCTTTGTCTACGGTAAATGACTAAATTCAGTTGGGTGCCACTCTAGAAAAGTACATCAGCTTCTCTCAACAACTGCTTGTTTTAGCCCAAGCTCAAGCTACATCTGGTCTCAATGGATTGTGACAAACTCGGTCATGTCAGAACAATTTATTACTGGCAGGGTGTAATAGTTTTTTTTTAAAAAAAGGGAGATCAAAAGATAAAAAGTGGAAAGAAACTTGCAGGAAGGCAGCGATTTGTATTTTAGTAGTTGACCGTACCATTTGGTAGACGGTAGTTCCAATTTTCTGCAATGCATACTTCAGCGTGCAAGCAATGATGTTTCCCTTTTTCTAATGTAAACTGAATGCATTTGCTAAGCTAAAAATGCTGAGCTGCATCAGATGTTTATGCCCATGAAATAATATCATGTAAAGTATCTCCATGCTAATTATAGTTGATTATCAAGGGAAGTCAAAATAGTCGTGTACTTGTGTGCTCAGATTGATAAACATGAGTTGTATAACTGTGCCCTATCTACCCCTATTACAATAAAATGAAGGAACTTGAAATCATACATACCAAGTGATGCCGTGAGCAAAATTCAGTCAATAAACACGGCCAAGTTGCGCTTACTTTCATACCATCCTAATGAACACAGCCATCAATGACCAATAATAATGCCTTTCAAGAAACACGAGTGATCCATAATCACAATATTTGAAGCCATCTGGTGTAAATAGGTAGACACACATAACTATTTTGTGCGCCAGTTCACCCCCTTCTTATCCAATGTTCATGCATGGGCAACACTTTATGCTACCTTTTGTTTCATTGTCAATACTACATCTGTTTTCTTACAACCATTTTTCTTCACTTATAGGTGGTAGATTGTCGTATCTGTGGTGACCCAAATTCAGTGCTACGTTTTGCGTTTATTGAGTTTGCTGATGATGGTAATTCAACACAGATTGATCTGGTATGCTTGTTTGTTGTTGTAAGAATCAACCCTGAACGAAGTTTCCCTTTTCCTGCAGTTGGTGCAAGAGCAGCTTTAACACTTGGTGGAACTGTGCTTGGTTATTACCCTGTGAGAGTTCTGCCATCTAAGACCGCGATTTTGCCAGTGAACCCTAAATTTTTACCTCGAGTAAGTAAATAGATCCGAGTATTTTGATTTTATACCAGTTGATCTCTGAGCCCTGTAATAATATAGTAGTGTTAATGTTGTTTGTCTCTTGCAGACAGAGGACGAGAAAGAAATGGTATCGAGGACTGTGTATTGTACTAACATCGATAAGAATGTACGCTGATCTCTCTATCATTTCTATTATGCTTATAATTGCACATGTTTATTAAATTACATCCAAAAGTTAACCTACAGCATTTAATTCAATTCCATCTGAACTTCTGAATGAACTAAGATGAAGGCTCAGAAGGTGTCACCGACTCACTGTTGTCGAAACCACTTTCTTGTTAACCTGATCTGCTACAAGCACTTGAAGAAAACAATCAATATGATATTCTTGAACACTTTGTCTCCAGTCATTTGTGAGCTAATCTTTTGTTCAAAATTTCATGATGCATAAAACAAGCTTCTGCAACTTCACTGATCAAGAGAAACATTTTCACCACTCAATGCAGCTTTATTAGTCTTCCTCTTGTGTGTCCCAATTAAGATGATAACATTTCTATGGATTACCAGTAACCTTCGGTCTCCAAAGTTCCCATCTGAGTTTTAATTTTGCTTAATCTGGAGCTGGTACCCTGATTAAAACCAATTTACACCCAGTTGGTCAGTTATCGTAGATCCATGGCTCCTTGCCTGAATTCATGATTTTGATGTAATTCCATGAAGAAAATACATGTTCCCATCACACAATACAAAAAACAGTTGATCAGATGAATCGCTGCATGAATAACTTGTCAAGGTTAAGAGAAACTAGGTTTTTTGTATGTGCACATGGTTTCAGCGGTCTGCCCTGGTTTTTTGTATGTGCACATGGTTTCAGCGGTCTGCCCTAGCAAAGTGTATGTATTTATCGAGATCATCTGCCTACTAGGAAATGTTTTTGGAATACATGATTCGTATAGCCGGCTAGGTATGGTATGTGTGTTCTTAAAATGACAATTAATAATTGGATCCTGATCGCGAACCATCGTGTTGTAATTTCAATGTGCCATGAACTTGTCAATTATTTTGTTGTTTTGAACATAACGAGGAGTAGGATTAGTAGCCATAAAAAATCTAAAAGAAATGATAACCCTGATAGAATAAGCATCGACCATATCTTAAAATTCGAAGTCCAAAGCCACTCTACAGAGTGAGAAACAAAACAAATTCTACAGTAGTTTACCTGAGCAGATTTTTGTTTTTTCCTCCTAGATGTGTAGATCGAATTTGGCCTTGCTTTTTTGTGGCAGTGATATATGACATTATAATCTGTGTGTCACAATTTTCATAATATTTTGTGACCATTTGGGTCACAGGCAAGAGAGAGGGCATGTGCCCTTAAGATTTAAATTGACTTTCTCAGATAAAATAATGAATACATAGGACAGCCTGAAATGCTATGATCAAGATTTTTGTTATGTTTCGTAATTTTGGTACGGTATTTGTACTTCAACTTTCCGTGTTCTTTAATGTCCTGTTTCTAACTGTAGGTTCCTGAAGATGCTGTAAAGAGCTTCTTCGAGGGAATGTGTGGTGAAGTATGCCCAACTATTTTATCTTATAGACATGCTTTTCTATGGTTGAAGTTGAATACCTCCCCTAAAAGTGTCTGTGTTTTTCCTATATATATGTAGGTTGCTCGACTGAGGCTACTGGGTGATTATGTGCACTCCACATGCATTGCCTTTGTTGAGTTTGTTCAAGTAAGTAAAGCAGTGCATTTTACTTTACATTTTGCAATTAACGGAAATGTTTCGATTTGTGCCATTGAAATATGATGTGAATTGTTAAAAGAAGTTGCCAATGACATAAGTTTTTATGTGTTCTTTGTCCATGAGGACCATGATCTGTTGTTTTGCAACAAGTTGTAAAGATATAACTAGAACCTGATTGATTTGTTTTCTTGGCAATAGAAGAACTAAATTATGATATTTTGACATGTTGACAGTTGAACTTAAGCTAATTATCCTTTTTTACATTTCATTTACTGCAAAGATTGTCCCGTTAGAGCTCTGTTACATTTGAATGGTGTACTGTTTTGTTATATAAGTTGCTATCAGGAGTGTCCTGGTAGCATGGTTATAAAAATGTTTAATCTCTCTCTGAAACAAGCAGTAGGGAAGGACCCTACTGAACATATGCTACATTAAGTAGTAAAACGGTTCTGCCAAGAGGTCAGCTAGATCATAAATAAATAGAAAGAATAAACCACACAGGCAAGAGAAGCTTCAAGATGCACAAAACCTGAATTGGCTAATATAACTATTGAACCAGAGTATTGAATGTAACCATCACAATTTAAGTAGAGCAACTTGTCAATTATTAAGGCAAACAACATACCTATTTCTTGAGCAGTTGTGATGACTGATGGGCTCTTTGAAAGCTTATTGGCTGAGGAGTTGCTTTCCTGTGTAGCTTCTAGTATGGTAGTCTCAGAGATATTCAGCAGTTCATAAGGAAAAGAAAATCAGTTCGTTAGCTTCCCCTTCAGAAGTACTCAAAAGAAGATTTTATGTTAAGCATGCATTTTGATCTTCCACATCCATGAAAAGAAAATTCAGATGAGGCTGTATATGCATTTTGTAATCCCTGAATATTTTTGTGATATGTCATCTCACTTGTGTATTTTTGTTCTCATTTACCAATAGCTCGATCCTTTTATTTTCCACTCTCACCGAAATATGTTGTACGTTGCACTTATGCAATATTAAATGATTTATCCCTTGCTTGTCATTGTTTATGAGCAGGCAGACTCTGCTATTCTTGCCCTGAGCTGCAGTGGCATGGTCCTTGGTGCACTTCCCGTCAGGCAAGCACATACTCCCCGTGCATGTTTCAAATTATTGTAGATGGTTATGGCCCGTTAGTTGCAGCCACACCTGATTCTTTTCTACCTTGGGATTGCAGGGTGAGCCCGTCAAAGACACCGGTTCGTCCCCGTTCGCCCCGTGTGACGTCGCACTGAAACCCGGCTTGCATCTGAAGCCATCGTCCAGGGCAGCAATTCTGGGCAGCAATTCTGGGCAGCAAAGCCTCTCTAGTCTGTGGCCTTAGAGACCGTCTGTCGCGTTGCGGATCAGTAATTGTCATCGAAGAGAGTTTGTCTACTTTTGGTTATCTAGTCTAGCAGAAGGCCCTCTACCGCGCTGATGTGTTCTTGGATCAGACAGAGACCAATCTGTATGTTCTCCGGGAGCTCTATTTTGACACCCCCCATCTCTCCTTTTCTGCCCCCCTACTTATCACCTTTTTGTTAATTTGTTATGGATGGATGCTGTAGAGGCCTTTGACAGGCATTGCAACAAATAATGTCTATGGCTTTGTCCTATTTCACCTGCTACGCTGTTCATCGATTCATCCCTAACTGGAGTAAACTAGTGTTCATACTCGTGCAAAAAATCGTTGGCGTCCTCCCTGCTTATTTACAATATTGCAGGGCCTCGCCGTTTGTTGGACTGCTGCTCGAAGAGATTCGGTAGTTGGTCTGATTCTGGTGAGTCTTTTGGCTCCTGCTCTAGCACATGCATGCCTGCATCTGATATTCTGAATCACTGCAACGATCTCTGTATGGCTGTGCATGCCGGTGGCCGTGCTTCTGTACCGGTTGTTAGAAAAGAAAGATTTTGCGTCAGGAATATGCCCAGTCTCGTGAAATATATGCCTCCATGACTTGTTACTCAGCATTTGTTTTTGTGGTGAAACACCGACAAAGATTGTAGAATAATGTATCTAGCCGAAATACATTATCATAGGTTCCTACATTATAGGACGGTAGGACGGAAGTAGTAAAAAACATCGCAAAAAAAAAAACACGTTATTAAACATGTTCACCAAACAAAGGGGGTTGATCGGTACAGATTTTTTTTGGCTGTGCTGCTGCTACAGCTGAACGTTATGTAGTAAAAAATTGTACCACTTCTACACTTCCTGCAGCCCAGTTGCAGCTGCAGCGGCTGCAAGAAGCTTAAGCGAGCAGGCCCAAGATTATAAGTTGGGCCGATCTAGTACTCCTGTGCAACAAAACCCAAAGCCACAAGAAGCCCAAGAGGCTCGGCCGGTCCTGTATTCTCGAACTGAGAAACAAGATGACTAGGCCCAACACGAAGTAATTGCTGCTGACCCCGAGTGACAGGCAGCACGAGCCGCACGACACAAGTAAAAAAGAATACTCTAGTCGTGTTTGACTGACTGTTGACCTCGTGGACCCCACCACCTACGTACCAACAGCACAGCACACTGATGGCTGACTCACTGATCAACCGAACCAAATCCTCTCCTCCTTCCTCTTTCGCTTCGCCTTGCTGGCTTGCCCCCTCCGTGGCGCCACGCATTGACGCTGTGACGCATCCATCGATCACCGCAAATTCTTTCTAGATTCCACTCTCGCCGACGCCGAGCTGAGCTCCCCACCCCGATCGATCGATCGATCGATCATGGCGTCCTCCTCCTCCCCGCACCATTCCACCCACCACCCCACCTTGCTGCGCCGCAGCTACCCCAACTTCTGCGCCATCACCCCCCTCCCCCTCCGCCCCACCCGGCACCTCACACCCGCCTTTGCCACCGCCCCGTGCCACGCCGGCGATGATCCATCGCCACCGGATCCCACCACCACATCGGCGGCGGCGCCCTCGCCTCTGCGGGTGGGGATCGTGGGGTTCGGCAACTTCGGGCAGTTCATAGCGGGGGGAATCCAGCGGCGGGGCCACGCCGTGCTGGCCACATCCAGATCCGACTACTCCCACTACTGCGCCCGCCGCGGGATCCTCTTCTTCCCCACCGCCGACGCGCTCTGCGAGGCGGGACTCGACGTGCTGCTCATCTGCAGCTCCATCCTCTCCACCGAGTCCGTCGCCCGCGCTGTCCCCTTCCACAAGCTCCGCCCCGACGCCATCGTCGCCGACGTGCTCTCCGTCAAGCAGTTCCCCCGCAACCTCCTCCTCCAGGTACGCACCAGCATTTCTTCAAGGTTTCAGCAAATGGATCGCTCAGGATTCAGCACGTAGTAGTGACCAACCAACCTACTACTAGAAGAAACTCTAAACTAAGGGGAAGTATCAGTCTTGAAAGGTGGAGCGTTTTATTCATTTTGTCAAGGATTTGTTAGTTTGTGCCTGCTTTCGTGTCTGGTAGTGACATCGACATACTCTAACACTATGAGGCCCTGCCAAACACAAGGTGCCAAAGTGTTTGGCATTATGTGGGATTTGTAACCGTACTACTGTTATTATCAGTAAAAGTCATGCCATTTTGGACATTGATATGGTCACCAAAATAATACTTTGGCTACTAATGGCTACTCCCTCTGTATCATATTATATGTCGTTTTGACTTTGGTTAAAGTCAAACTGATTCAACTTTGATTAAATTTGTAGATAAATGTACTAATATTTACAACACTAAATTATTTTATTAAATCTACAATTAAATATTTTTATATCATATTTATCTTGTGCTAAAAATGTTACTACTTTTCTCTATAATCCGTGAAAGTGTTGTTGCAATTTGATTTTGGTTTTGATCAAAGTGACTTATAATCTGAAACAGAGGAAGAATATTAATATATTTGTACCAATAAGCTTCTGATACCATGAAAGTGTTTACAAGAAAATTTCATGAACCAATTTAAATATTTAAGAGGATATTGATGCTTAAATTTAAATATTTTTACTTAAGATATTACAAACGACACATTTTTCTAGTTTTCATGACTACCTTATCTGATTGTCGGTGGCACGCTGTGTCAGATCCTCCCTCCAGGTTTCGGCATTGTGTGCACACATCCCATGTTTGGACCGGAGAGTGGCAAGCATGGCTGGAGTGGCCTCCCCTTTGTCTATGACAAGGTCCGTGTTGCTCAGGAAGGGGATCAGGCTGCCAAGTGCCAGCAGTTCTTGAGCATCTTTGAGCAGGAGGTAATCCAATTGGGTTACTTATCAGCTTGAATTTTATGTGCTTGTTCTTTAAATGAATAAATCAAGTGAACAGTTCTTCATCAGTGAAATAAGCGATGAAAGTTACTGAAGGCTTGCAAACTGTTGGGTTTGTTTTGTTCCTTTCTGTTGCTTTATAGGGATGTAGGATGGTGGAGATGTCATGTGCAGAGCATGATCGGTATGCCGCAGGGAGTCAATTTATCACACATACCATTGGGAGGTGAGCAACAGGTTATCTATCTGAACCATTTCACCCGTTCGTCAAGTATGTCTTCATGTGCTTGTTTATTATGCCCATTTGTATAATAAAAGAGTCAAAATACTAATTTTGGGGGATTGAAGCAGGGTTTTGGCACAGCTAAAACTCAAGTCCACACCAATCAACACCAAGGGTTATGAGACCCTTCTGAAACTTGTAAGCAGCATTAAGTGAAATCACACAATGTCTCATACCTTCCTCAAGAGTTGTTTACTATTTGTAATGCTTTTTCTGAATTTTTTGCAGACCGAGAATACAGTAAGCGATAGTTTTGACCTGTACTATGGGCTCTTCATGTACAATATTAATGCCACAGAACAGGCAAGTTTTTTATCCATATGAAGCGTCATCCCTGATTCCAATTAGTAATAGTTACTGTTGCATGACCATGATTGAAATACATAGCGTCCAATGATGACATATATGGTTGGCGCGGATATTGTAACTATTCTCAATAAATCAGCTGTTAAATTGTCTATCAAGAGAATGCCTAGCAACATGATGCTGAATTTCCAAAATGCTATGTGCAGATGGACAACCTGGAAAGGGCGTTTGCGAAGGTGAAGCAGATGTTGTACGATAGGCTCCACAATTTACTAAGAAAACAGATAGTAGAGAGGGTGCCTACCCCATAGCTCCTTCAGTAATATCAAATGAAGCCCAGTCCAGTGCTTCAGGGACCCCTCTCTTCTCTACTGTAACCACACAGAGGAAGTTGCACGTATCCCCTGCTCTATACCTTCCCCTTATACGCTTGACAAAAGAGAGAATTAGGCAATTGCCATAGCAAAGAGGTGATAGTTAGAAAATGTGTTAAATATGATCCAAATTTCTCTATATATCAAGTATATCCGGATTAGTTTCTACGAATTAGATTAGTTTTCTATTAGGATTTTGTATCTTTTTTATTAGGACTTAATAGGTTTTTCCCTTTATACATCTTTTGTAAGCCACAGGAGAAGGATGTGTTGCTCCGTTGGATCCTCCTACATGTGTATCAACTCCTTAATACTAATTATTGTTGGTCGGTGTTGTAGTTTTTTTCATAAGGGTTTTTCACGTTAAATCTGTCTCTTTGTATCCCTATTTTCATACTGTGCCCCTAATTTCATACCGAGTAGTGCCGAGGCTTTCAAAATTTTGTAACAAATGCCATCGCATGTGAGAATGACATGTCAAAGAGGTGATAGGCAAAAACATACTAGTACCATGACATGTGAGAATGCCACGAAATGACACATCCGATGGGGTTTTAAAACTTGTGATACAAGTCGCATGTATGTGGTGCCTGTGTTTCCAGGTGGGATTGAGAACCGGTGAAGTTATAACATGAACTGCAACTTTAGCAGTCCTAATACAACCATTGGATCAAATGCGATTGGCTCGGATTGGAAAGGAGTATTGTTGACCTGATTACTGTATCATATGGATACTGTAGCTCAGCTTGCCTCGGGTCTTGCATATCGACTCTCAGCCGTAGATGTCTCCAGTCGTTACAGGTCATGTAATAACTTTAGCAGAACTCACTCCTCCTAGGTGTTAGCTAATCCTTGTTTAGTTCGCGAAAAAAATTGGGTGTCACATCGATGTTTGACTGGATGCTGGAAAAGGTTTTTGGACACGAATAAAAAAAACTAATTTCATAACTTACCTGGAAACCACGAGACGAATCTATTAAGCCTAATTAAACTATCATTAGAGCATGTGGGTTATTTTAGCACTTATGGCTAATCATGGACTAATTAAGCTTAAAAGAATTCGTCTTGCGTCTTCCATACAAACTGTGCAATTAATTTTTTTATTAATCTATATTTAATGCTCAATGCATATGTTGAAAGATTCGATGTAATATTTTTGAGAAATTTTTTTTTGAACTAAACAAGTCCTAAATGTGTAAGGAATATGATGTAACCATGTCCTCTTTCTGTCTTTCATGAGTTGTAATGAAATTCATTTGTTCATTTACACTGAACATAATATGAGTTATGATAAGTTATTATATAAATTCATTTCTTGGAAAAAAAACTATGATGACACTGTAGACGGCAGCATAGCCTCATCAGTCATTCGTAATATTTCCTAGATTAAATAATACATTGCCTCCTGGATGTCAAGTTGCATCATGTAGTCATCCAACACGGAGAAGGTTCGCAGGACAAAAAACGGATTGTGTTCCCTTTCACCACGTCAAAGATGAGCTTCAGACAATGAAAGGCGATAGTTAAAGACATCGCTCGCTTTCAGAAGTATCAGACATCTCACACTATCTCTTATTCCAGAATCCAGATCAGATCGATGAAAAGACGAATGCGAAATATCTTTAGGTTACTTTATTTCTCAGTGAGTAGATATCTCAAATACTCGTACATTCCTGCCAAGTTGATTTCTTTTTCTTCTTTTTGAAGATGAATTCCATGAAAATAGCATTCAGTGTTGGCTTAAAACTTTATTATGCCATGGTCTTCTCAGGTTATGTTACTGTTTTCAAGGATGATGCATATCTTCTATGGGTGTGTTTGGATAATTTGGTTTGCTACTCAAAACAGTAATTTTTCTATTTTTTCCCGTGTGCGCGCTTACCAAACTGCTACACAATGTGTTTTTTTTAAAAAAAATTATATAAAAGTTGTTTCAAGAATTCAAATTAACCAATTTTTCATGTTTAAAATATCTAATACTCGCGTGCTAATGATGTTTATCGTTTTGGATGATAGCATTGTTTCAAATCGCCACCTGCCAAAACCCAAGTGGCGAACATGCCCTATATGTGCATTTAGCTCTTCTACTTTAGGGGCTAAAGGCATCATGAGACTTTAGCCCCATCCACCATCCATTTGGTATCCTATGGATCAGAATCCTCCATCAATTTTTAAGTTAAGTTGAAGACATATCTCGTATGATCCGTTAGATGCAAAACCGACGGTGGATGGAGGCTAAAGTCACCACGTGAGGTTCAATACTTGTGTTGCAAGTCTCATAAGATTCAATATTTTATTGTTTTACTATATTCAGCCTAATTTTACTATTACCCTATCCCAAAATATAGGGACATAGGAGAGGATTTGATCCCTCGGACTATGGGGTCAAATCTCTTTGTTATATTCTAGGACAGGGGAGTAGTGTCCATTTTCTACAATTTCTCAATCATCTCGCTGAAGATAACTTTGCCATAGATTCTTCCAAGATACATAGAACTAGCGAGATATTCCTACTGAATTAAGGGGTTGTTTGGATACTATAACTTTTTTTTGTCTCTGTCATATCGGATGTTTGGACACTAATTAGAAGTATTAAATATAAACTATTAATAAAACCCACCCCATATTTTGAACTATTTCGCGAGACGAATCTATTGAGCCTAATTAGTCCATGATTAGCGAATGTGATGCTACAGTAAACATTTACTAATCGTGAATTAATTAGGCTTAAAAAAATCGTCTCGCGAAATAGCATTTATTTATACAATTAGTTTTATTATCAGTCTATATTTAATACTCCTAATTGACGTGCAAACATCCGATGTGACACGAACTTAAAAAAAAGTCGTTGTATCCAAACAACCCCTAAAAAACAACCCCTAAAACACACGAAGCAACCCATGAAAACCAAACACAACACCTACTGCACAATGCCACACAAGAAAACAGAGGCGAATGCATGCCGACGGCGACACATCACATGACGGCGCAGGCGTGCGGGTTGTCGTCGCTGAAGTAGCTGACGCCGGCGTGGTGGTGGTGGTGGCCGTTGTACCCGTGGAGGTCGGAGTCCAAGTAGCCGTGGACGTGGTAGTTGTACGAGCTCATCACCTTCCCCCCTCCTCCTCCTCCTCCGTTCATCTTCTGCACGCTGCTGTAGTGGTGGTGCGGCGCGCGCGAGGCGGCGGCGGAGACAGCCGGCGTGATGGCGGCTTGGTGGTGGTGGTGGTAGTACGCCGGCTGCGGCTGTGGGTAGTAGACTTGGTGATTGTGGTGGTGGCCGGTGTCGTACGCCGACGGCCACAGCACGGCGAGCCTACCGGAGCGGCGCGCCACGCGGAGCACCTTCTTCTGGCTCGCCGACCCTGTCACCGTCACCTTCCCCCTCACTCTGTCCACCTCCACGTAATCCACCCCTGAGGAAGTCCAAGATGGCAATTATCATATTAAGAGTTAAATTCAGTGATTAATGGATGCTAATTAATTGGATATGATGGATTGATGGTACTAAGTCTAACCATGGAGCCTGAGAAGGGCCTTCCTCACGTTGTCCTCACAACCGTTGCAGTCGATGTTCATCTGCATCTCCACGATCTGCATATATCAGCTCAGGATTAAATTCAGCAACATATCATCACCAGATTAACTGATTAAGCCACAGGAAATTCAGAACCATAGATATGCGAAAACTTAAATCAATATTTACCGTCATGGTTAGCTGCTGCTTGAGGCTTGCAAGACGATGATTAATCAGAGAGAAGTTAATGACAGTGTTCTAAGTGCACATATGACAGAGTAACTAAGCTTCTTCTCTTCTAAGACCTAAGAGTGCTTTGTTACGACAGTGTCATGGGGTGTTTATATATAGTAGTACTGTACTACACTATTACGAGCGCACAACTAAACAAAATGGAGATGTGAAGTAGTAGGAGACAAGAACCAAGAGAGGCCAATAATTAGCATTGAGATTGTTAAGTCAAGTCAAGATAATCACTAGTGTCAGCATTCAGCAAGCTGCAGGGCTGAGTAGTTAATGCCTGAATTGCCTGAAAGTTTCGGCGTCGCTGTTGCCCCCTTCTTGGCAAAAACTAAGTGGTGATGGGCCAACGTACAAGTCATCGGGCTTACTTGCATACCATTGACTATTTGGCATGACGACGATCGAAGATGGTCCCGGTATCTTCCCAGCCATTGGCAGCGAGGAACAGGAAATTGCGCTAAGATGATTCTTGGTTCAGGAACAGCAACGGTTGAAGTTAATTAAGTTGACTAGACTCAGTGCAATATGCAGGACAAAAATCCACCATGTTATAGAAACTGGTTATACAATATTGGAATTTTATATTGTTCAGGAAAAGGTTCGTTTTAAAATGAAAACTTTGAGATGCAACATGCTCTCTGAGGACTGAGGTGATGAAACAAACTCACATGGTATGGTTGTTGATGAAGTGTATTTTTGTCAATTCCTGAGGTGCTGAAGTAGTTGGTAAATTGTGCATTCACACAGGTTATTTATACTCCCTCTGTCCCTAATTTTAATAGATTTAGTCTTTTTTTCTTGTAATGTTTGACTATTCGTCTTACTCAAAAATTTAAAAAATATTATTTATTTTACTTATAATTTACTTTATTATCAAAAGTATTTTAATCATGATTTATTATTTATAATATTTACACTAAAATTTTGAATAAGACAAATGATCAAACGTTGTAAGCAAATAGTCAAAATCTCTTATTTTTTGGATAAAGGGAGTAGTATATACTTACTATATACCCCCTTAAGTCATAATTATATGACTTTTAGACAAGAAAGTACAGGTCCATTAACATGGAAGTTTTAGGGAGGACCAAAGTTTAAGATTCACAAAGAAACAACATAAAAAAACTGATATGCATTGCCAGGGAAAGAAGAGTCAGCATGATTTTCGTTTCAAAAGACAAAATATATCAATTTCCAAACCCCCCCCCCTCCCAAAAAAAAAATGCAGGACTTACTTATTTGTACAAAAAAGTCTCAAATGACATATAAATTATTTTTACATACCCCTATGTTCAATTGCATGTTATGCAGGATATTCATACATATAAGTGCATTTAATGTAAAGAATGGGACTTAAGCATGTAAAATTTCAGATAATGTATGTGCTTATGTGGTTTCATGTGTCATGTTTTTAGATAATGGATAAATTTGGCTTTGACTTAGAAAAGGTTACAACCACTTATTACATTGTCATAACACCAAAACATAGGCAAACACAAAGGGCTTACATGAGTAGCCATAAGACAACAACTTAGCACAAAGGACATAAATAAAACAATCCTTTAAAAGGAGATAATAGCTTATTCAAGCAATCCTACTGCTAAATCTTCATCCAAAGTTCAAATATGCAATATTATTCCTCCGTAACCAAAGGGCCCAACAAAGTGCATATGCCCCTACTAGAATAATGCATTTTGTTTTCGAATCAAACCACGACAACCAATTTCCTCATATATCATCAAAACTACTGGGAATTATCAAGCTAAATGATAATTAAATAGACAAGCATCCATAAAAATCTAGCATAATGACAGTCAAAGAATAAGTGTAGGATAGTTCCATCGTGCATACGAAAGCAACACTTCACACTACCATCCCAATTCCTTTTAAATAAATTATCTTTAGTGAAAATCATTCCCATGAATAGGTAAAACAAAAAGATTTTAACCTTTAATGGTACTTTCACTTTCCACAACCTTTTGTCCTTGCATATGCATCCATTCATAATCAAATGTAAGTACATTGAACAGACCATAAACTACCCATTTTAGTGTAAATTCCATCTAAAAATATCATTTTCGCCATTAATATTAGCATGCACAATTATTTCAACCAAGTTGAACCAATTTGTTCCATCATGTCACACTGAAGATCTACGAAAAGAAATATTTAGAGGTACCGAACTCATTACATTTACAATAGAAGCACTCTTCATGCAAGCAATCTGATATAAAAATGGGAAACACTCTTTGAAAGTAAAATTTCCAGTCCATCATGTCTTCCCAAAACCAGACTTGATTCACATTATTCAACACAAAAAGAACCTAGCCTAAAAAAATGAATCTTTCACTTTTATAAGACTAGACAAAAAATGAGAATCAAAATGCATTGGTTTTGAATTACTATATTATGAATACCTAGACCACCTTATTCTTTTGGTTGACAAATGATATTTCACCTAGCAAGTCTATACTTCTTTGTGGCTATCACTTTGCCAAAAGAATCTAGATCTGAAATAATCTCTTTTGTTTTAATAAATCCTTTTGGAATCTCACAAAAAGAAGCCATAAACATAACAAAAGTTTATAGCACAAAATTAATCAAAACCAATCTTCCTCCCACCGACATATGTTACTCTTTCCAACCAGTAATTTTTTTCTCTAACCCTTCTTTAGTGGGCTTCCAATCTTTATTACTTAGCTTCCTAAAATGCATTGGAATGCCTAAATATTTTTATAGGAAAATTTCCTAATTTACATCTAATCATTCGAGAATAAGATTGTTCACACTCCTTCGCTTGGCCAAAACAAAAATGTTTGCTTATTTGAAAGGTAATTTTAAACCAGATAATTTAGCAAAAACATTTAGTATCAACTTCTTGTTTTTAGCCTTTTTAGCGTCATGATCCATGAAAATTAATGTATCATCCGCATATTGTAAAATAGATAAAACCATCATGAATAAGGTGTAGCACCAGTCCTGAGACTTTCCCATTTTCTTTTGCTCTTTTAATCAAAATAGCTAGCATGCCAACTACAATATTAAGCAGAATGGGAGAATTAAAGAACAAGTAAGAGGGTCTACCACCACTGTTGCCAGCCATCCAAGAAGAGAATAGGATAAGATGAGCATTGTATGGGAAATGTTCATCGATGCCAATATTCTTCAAAGCTATATCCACTCGACGCAAGAACTTGGGTACCCCCTTCCATATAGCACGCATTTCATCTTGTGGAGTGGGTTGTGCTCACGGTATTTCATCAGTTCTGAAAGCAGCCAGAATCTGAAAAGAACCGCACATGGCATTGATTAGAATGCAAAGTAGCGAAAAATGCGATCATTGGAAAACAAGAGCAATGGCAGCTTAGCAGATCCATGTCTAACCTTTTCGGAAAGGTCGAGTCATATAATGATATTAACTATGGTAATAAAGTAGTATTTTAGCATATTTATAATGTAAGAAACTAGTGCATTATGTTCAAATGCTCACTTACATATTCCATGATATACTGGAGAAAAACATATTTATTTGAAGATAAGGTAAGAGTACTGATCACATATATAGGTTATAGTTATGTAAGTTTTTTCAAGTTCCTGAGAGGTATTAAGAGGCACTCATAGGGTGTTAAATGGTTTTTCGCCCTAAAGACATTAATAGCCTATTTGCATCGATGTTAACCACCCAGAAGAGTTAATAGACCAATGAAATAAATACACTACACCATCAATTTCATAATGTAAGAAGTTTTGACTTTTTGTTTAAATATCCATCTTATTCAAAAAATTATGATAGTACTCCCTCCGTCCTTTAATATAAGGCGTCATTTTTTTCCGCAAAGTCAATATTTGAAAGTTTTAACTAATGGTTAAACTAACCATATCGGTGTTTAGTGTTATGCATATGCTATCATTAAATTTATATTTGAATGTGTTTTCATATGATCTAAGTTATATAGTTTTTGATAATTTCCTATGGAATGAATTAATGGTCAAAGTAAAGTATTGTAGACCATTTACAATTGAAATACGTCTTATATTTGAGGACGGAGGGAGTATCATTTATTTTGGTTGTGACTTATTTTATTATAAAAAATACCGTAAGCAGACTTATGTTTTAATTTTTGTACTAAATTTTTTTGTATAAGACGAATGGTCAAACGGTATAAGAAAAAGTCAAAACGTCTTACATTGTAACTTCTAATGAAAGTCAAAACTATATAGTCTTTAAATGTTTTCCTAATAGTACTATCTCAAGAGTGGGCAAAATGAACTATTGTATTTTCTGGTGTTGTCACTTGTCAGTGGTCAGCCACAACGCACAAGGACTAGTAACACAACGCAAGGTACACATCAAAGAAACAACTCGCAACTCGGCATGCCATTTCCTCAGGACACAATCAAAATCAAAATGAATAAGAACTCTACTAACACTTCAGTCCCTGGATATATGGATTCAAGAATTGTATAACAGATGTTGTCTAGTCTCTCTAACAATAGAAGGGTGCAGTAAAAACATGTAACCCTGAAATGAGTCTGCTTCACAGGATAAAGGAGAGGAATATCAAAATACAAAATTTGCCAAGACGTGGGTGAGAAACAGAGGATGCTGGGAAACAGAGGAGGCAGAGTAAAAACAGAAGATGCTGAGAAACAGAGGAAGCAGAGTAAAAAACAGAGAATGCTGAGAAACAGAGGAAGCATGGAGAAACAGGGGAAGCAGAGGAAAACAGAGGATGCTGAGAATCAGAGTAAACAGAGAAACAGAGAAAGCAATGGAAGTCTTTATCAGGAGTTCAGGACAATGACACATTGACACTGATAAGTTCAGGCGCCTTCACCGGTGTAGGGCACTAGGGCGTGTGTGGTGAACACGAGATCGACGGTCTGTCTCTTGAGCCTGTCGTCGAACACGTACCTAGCACGTTGTGTTACTTGCCGGAGTCGACGACGAGGCGCCACCGCCGGAGCGTCTCCTCGGTGTCCTCGGCGATCGAAGTCCCGCGCCCGCCCCTGCTTGCTCCGGCGCCTGCTCAGCGAGGTTCAGCATATGCGTGAACGAGCTCGTCGATGGCGTCCGCCGGCGTCAGCCTCGGCCCGAGCTCCGTGCTTGCCTCGTCGTCCCGCTGTCGACGTGGTAGTAAGTCACACCGAATCGGAGCCATTGCACGGTGGAGGATGCGGATCACAGGTCCACAGCCCACGTGAAAGGCTTTCTCATCGATATTTGTTGCAAGATACCACAGGTTATTTTCTTTTTTTTGACAGAACGTATCAGATGCGGCAGCACAGTACACACATGGGAAGCAATATTCCCTTTGACGGTGACGAGTGCCACACCGACATCGAAATAGCCGCGACGTGACGTTCGTATCATAGTATAAATCTGGGCACGTACATGCAATGATGCAACGCTAGTACAACGTAAAAAAGAAATAAAATAACAACAGCTCACTGTGGAAAATATGTATTTCTGATGGATTTTCAAAACAAAATTCTACACTTCACTACCACAACAAAATACAAATGCACCATGGCAAAATATTTAGTGGCAATAATTTACTTTCCTTTCCCAATAATTAAGCTCAGCTCAGCTCGATCGGCTCATGCATGAAAATTCGCCAAGTGGCAGGCCCAGCCTAGTTCAGCATGACTGGGGAATCGAGCTGACAAAAGCTTAGCTTGCCTAGTTTGAAAGGTACCAGATCGAGCTGGAAAAAAAAACTAGGATAGGAGTTGTTGCCTATGAGCACACATGACGGCACAAGTGTGTCGAGGTTGGTGAAGTGTTGTAGGCGATTCAGTGGTAAGCTAGGCGAGTTCTTTTCAGCTAATTTAGGATTTTTACTCATTGAATTATCGCGTGTACGTTTTCCAATCCGCTAAACGGTATATTTTTTTTTAAAAAATTTTATATAAAACTTTTTTTAAAAAAAAGTCAAATAAATCTATTTTTAGAGTTTGCAATAGCAAATACTTAATTAATCATACACTAATGATATTTTTCATTTACGTGCTTGAAATAATCCAACTCCTCCCATCACAATCAAACGTGGCCTTAAGACGAATAGAAGTGAGGGCGAGCCTTCAAGGGGCGGATGACACCGGCGTGTGTTGTGTTCCTACTCCCTCCGTCTCAAAATACAACTACCTAAAAAATTCAAATTTATCTCAAAATATAACTACTTCTATACTGATCTACCTACACCAATCACAACCATCCTCCATTTAATTTCTTCACCTACCTTCTCTTTTTAACCAATCACAACACTCCCTCATCTCAACTTTAATTTCTCAAAAAACAGAATAATTGTTTGTATATTGAGACGGAGCGAGTATTTCTTTCCCAGCGAGAGAGGAGGAGGTGCTACGGCGGTGTGACCCTATGGAGGATATGTGCCGTACAGTGGACAATGAATTGACAGGTCACATGGGCATTGCCGTGACTAGCTAGTGAGAACTCAGGGCTTTACAATCCGCCGCACCGTCTCGTGTCTTTGGTGCACCAGCTAGGAAGATTCCTGTCACGTCGGACATAGACCATCATCTGCAGGGAAGCTCGTCTCCTTGAAAGGATACCGGTTCCTTGTCAGAATAGCAGGAAAAAGCAAAGCGAAAAGGGGAGAGAGAGAGCACACTCCCAAGCGGGAGAGAGAGAGAGCTTGCAGCGGAGGGGGAGAGACGCCTGCGCGCCAGAGCAACGAGGGGAGGAGGGAGCGCCGCCTCCCGTGCCAACCGGCGAGGCCACTCCATCGACGGTTCCCTCTGGATCCAGATCGATCTGGACCGGTGACGGTGACGGCGACGGCGACTCCTTTGGCGGCTGGATCCACGAGCCGTCGACGCCACCTCCGGTGCCGGTGAGGATTGGCCTGCTCGTGCTGCCGGCTCGCCGTCCTCCGTCCCGCCCGCTCGCGCGCCCGCCGGCTCGCCGTCCCACCTGCCCCCGCCATACCGCGCCGGCGAGGCTGCCCGTCGAAGCTGCTGGACCCGCATGCGCCGCCCAAGAAACCTAGTTAGAAAAATATTTCCTAAAGAAAAAATCAAAATAAATCGACAAAAAAGTTACATTGGAAAATGTAAAAAAATTGAAAAAATGAAGAAAACAATATTTTAAAAAGGCTCACGTGTCGTAGGTTAGGCCAGTCCATGCTAGATTTGGATCCTCCGTCTTTAGGAGTTCTAGTCACGAGGTGACTTTAGCCTCCATTCACCGTCGATTTTACATCCAACGTCTTCAACTTAAATAAAAATTGGTAGAGGATCCTACTCCGTTAGATACAAAATCAACGGTGGATGGGGCTAAAGTCACCGTATGATTTGAGCCCCTAAAGGTAGAGGAGCCAAATCCGTCCATGATATGACATGGGTTGCGCCATGTTAGCCTGCTATAGAAGCGGGTCTCGTGCCGACTTGCCGTGCTGGGTGGTGGCCTAAGTGTGTAGTTTTTTTATTTTTTAAAAGATTTATAAAAATAAATCATCATTTCAAAATTGGACAAAAATGTACTCCACTCGCCCTCTAATTGGGTGATTTATATAAACCGTCCTTCCTTTATTAGGGTGATTTATGTGATGTGGTATTAGATATGCGGAATAATTTAGACCATCCATTTTAACCCGTATTATATTTATAATTTTTAATGAAATATAAAAAGTTGGATGAAACTAAAATATAAATGAAACTTGTAGACCTCGATAAGATCTACAACTTTATAGTTCATAATTTGTTTGTTTGAATTCATTTAGAAGTCCAAATATTTGATACAATATTATTCACATAGTTTTATAAAATATCTATCTGTGTTTATAATAACCTATAATGAAGATAAACTTTATACCAAAGTTATAGATCTACACAAGATCTATAACTTTGTAGTTGATAATTATATTATTAAAAGTCATTTGAAGTGTCAAATAAGTATTAGTAGCAGCGAAAATTGATAGAGGGGTCTTAATGCAAATATAAATATATCCAGAAAGTATTATATAGTTCTTTGAAAACTAGAAATATTTTTATTTTACACTAAATATTTATTTTTTCTAAAAATATGATCTATTACAAAGCTATAGATCCTTGTCTAGATGTGCAACTTTGGTATAAATTTTATCTTCATTGGAGGTTTTATAAAACTGATAAATGATATTGTATCAAATATTTGGACCTCTAAATAAATTCAAACAAAAATATTATGAACTATAAAGTTGCAAATCTCGTTGAGATCTACGAGTTTCATGTATAATTTTAGTTTCATCCGACCTTTTATACTGCATTAAAAATCGTAAATATAATACGATTAAACGGAGGGTCTAAATACAAATTTTTCTGCATATTTAATGCCACGTCACATAAATTATAAATCGTCCTCCTAGAGGACGGGGGAGTGTATTTTTTGTCAAATTTTGAAACGGTAATTTTTTTGTAAAACTTTTTTAAAAAATCAAATATAAAAATAGAAATAATTCCTGAGCGTGGACCATGTACTATATATGCCAGTGTGTCTGGGCTGGCCCAGCCCAATTGGATAGCTATAACCCTGACTTTAACAACCCCTATGCTAGCCCACCAGAAAATTCCAAAAGGAAAAGAAATTCCACAAAAGAAAGAAAAGTAGTAAATGCTATATCTTCCAATCATCCTGTCACCCCTGTTCCCGATTCCCCAAACCCGATCGCTCCCCTTCGCTGCGGCGTCCCATGGCGATGGCGCCGGCCGACGCTGCTCTGGCGGCGCTGTCTGCATCCATGGCCGCCTCCGGTGAGCCTGAGGCGCCCCCTCTGACCGATCTATCTATCTATCTATCTATCTATCTCTCTCTCTGCTCAGGCGTCTCTCCGGCCGAGGTCCCTCCTCGGCTTCTCGCCAACGGCGCGCGCCGCGCGTCGTCAATCGTCTTCTTGCCGGCTGCCGCGATCGATATTGGTGGTCCGACCTGTTCGCGCCTGTCTGATTTGAATCCAGATCGAGCTGCTGGTATGTGTTTATGTGGAAGAACTTGGATCTCGTTCTATTCGTTTTTGAACTCTGATCCGGTTATTCAAATCACCACATCCGTTCCTTTATGTGATGCTTGCTTGCTGCAGGGCGTCTTATCCCTTCCGCCTCACCGCCGGTCCTCGTCTCCGGCCACCGTAGGGTGCTGCCGATTATCGGCCGGCCGGAGCGCACGGCGATGGCTGCTCTGCATCCATGGCCAATCAATGAATCAATGACGACATCGAGCTGATTTGGCTGTTAGGTTGCCAAGGATCGGGTGGTGAATGCCCAGGAAGCGGTGGCAGCAGAAAGGTGGAACAGAGCCGGGTAAACTGACTAACACCATTCTAATATTACTTGATCTCTCTCTTCCTTTTGCCCTTATATATGCTTCGATCGGACAAAGCAAAATCACATAACAGGAATACAGGATGATGAAAAAATGTTTGCCCTCATAGAATTAATATTCAGGGCCTACTTGACCTAGTTTCATACCGAAATATAGTGCAAAATGCAAGACCAATCTTTTTTTCACATTGTGATTTGATTAATCGGCGTCTAGTGCAATGTAGGACTGAGGTTTGATAAGTAGCGCGAGACATAGGCAAGAGAGGCTTTTGTAATAAGGGCTTGTTTGGATCCAGAGACTTTTTTTTTAAGTTCTTGTCATATCAGATATTTGGACATTAATTAAGAAACAAGTTGCCTACAGGATCTTAAACAACACAAATTATGATAACATGACACTAATTAAACTTCCCCATTGTAATGCACAGGTATTTTGCTAGTCTCTACCTCTACCTATTATAAAAAAAAAACTAGAGATGAATGGAATCGTCCTTTCGTCCGTTTCAGCAAAATTCAGCGATACATCTACGCCACGACCAGTGTCCACCGTTTGATCTTGAATGGATGGTCCAGATGTAGAAGAGCGTTCGCCTTCGTACGTATGATTTCCGATTTTGATGGCTTCTGTTTGATCCGATTGCGTGCCCGCACCGGCGCTTTCCTATCAGTCCCATGAAGAGATGCAACGCTTGGGCCAAGCATGTGGTGCTTGTTTCGGGGCCCACGTCGACAGTGCAAACCAATCTGATCCGGTCACACAAACACAAATCCATAATAAAACACTAACACTGTACATGCATGATGCATCTTCGCCGTGGCTACAAAATTTGAGTATTCCCATGACAGCTAGAATTCAGATATTCGTGGTACTATGACAGGGAAGAATATAAATTATCATCTAATTTATGAGGATCCATGAACATATAGCTTATTAAGCTAATTAATTCCATTATTAAAAAATATTGTCTGGTCAATGATTGTGACTTTAATTTATGATTTCTTGTTATTTTGTATCTGGGTCAAGCGGCAGCCAAACATAAAATCTAGCGTCACCATCTGTTACACGTGCATTAATACACATCACCAAAATAAAAATAATAGTTTTCTCGTTGCGCAACGCACAGACACTTTTTCTATAGTATATTATAAATGTTAAAGGTGTTTCTAATTATCACCTCAATTTGTCATCCGTCGCTACTTCATCATCCGGATTTCCGATTTGTGCGCGTCGCGGCTTCGGTTGCGTCCGATTGATACCCTCGCGAACCAGCGGCATCCGATCCCCATATGTCACGCCCTGACCCCCCTCACCCAGGCTGGGTTGGGCCCGCTAACACATGGTTGCTCTATAGGACATCAAGACTTCCCTCACGGACCAACACAAGTCTTTTCTGCGCACTTTATCCTCACTCATGCGCACTCGGGAAAAACTTCCCGGTCAGTCACCCATCCCAAGATTGCTCTAGGCTAACCACGCTTAACCTCAGAGTTCTCTATAGATGATCTCACGGAAAAAAGGTTACAACTTGTTGGTATAAGTATTCTATCAATCCTATTAAGCCCTAGGTCATAATGTCACACCATATGAACCAGCGCCAATGCGTGGTCCACGTGCCCACCACGGCAGTGTGTGAAGTACCTTCTGCAAATCGATGGCCTGAACCTGCTGCAAATCGATGTGCCGTGCGTCCCTTAGGTTGTCAGCATGGACGACGAGGTTAAAGGCGCGCAGCGTGCACGATGAACGAATGAAGAACCAAAACCAGCCGTAAATCCACGGAGTTTGCTGTGTCTTTATTGTTTAACCAGTAATATGTCCGTGCTAACGCTATGGGGATACATGCAAATCTAACAATTAAGACACTACATGTTTCACAAACAAAAGAAAATGAACATATGCTAATTGCCAAACTGTCCCACGTATTTATTATTCTACCACAGACCTTTTATAACATGTCTTACACAAGAAAACTGGTTTCATAACCAGCCTTCTTTCGTCCTAAAAGTTCTCAAGTCATGAACTTAGGACACACATGTTTTTTTTTGCAACAAGCAGCGGATCAGTACAAGTTTATATTAATAAGAAAATAGGGGTGAAAGAAAACCCCAATAAAAAGAAACACAACGATTTAGGCGTGTGAGATGTGCCAGCCTAAATACAAAACGCACAACAATTAATCAAGCACACACTTAACCAAGGCTAGAGTTAGAACAAAAACCCCGGCTATTTTCCAAGAAAAAGGATAGCCCTTGAGCACCACTATACATGTCCATTATGTATGCATCTGAAAAGTCTTGTGAGCACACATACTCACATCATTAAAAAAATAGCAATAGAACAGGCCATCTGTGAATGAAAAGGAAAATGAGCATAGCACAATATTCATCAGAAAATAAAAAAGGGACGAAATTAGTATACTATTTTCTGACAACAGATGAGTGTAACAAGGGCAATATATTGAGATAAATTTGCTGGACAATGGGAGTGGCAATATGACAGGTTTATGCATACATATTAATCACAACTCCAATAGGAGTTTTTACTGTTACCATGCTCTTTAAGATTTGTTTGAAAAAAGGTCATTAGAGGGTGTTTTTATTTCATCCTTGCTCTTGTTATTTTGTAGGCACACCAATCCTCATTGAAGTAGAAAAAGGAATTTTTGCTTCCTGAAAAAAATAATGCAGATTATATGTGGCTCACAATTGTACTTCTAATCAATTAAAAGCCAAAAGGCAATATGTAAAGACAACCTGAAGGACAGATAGCATGGGTAGAGAAAAAGGAGATTATGCAGTGGCAACCAACTTTACGCAGTGGCATGGTCTTAATTTTCTCGCATGGGTAAAGATCACCTTCTTTTCTGGTATCGAATAGTAGAGCAAACTATATATCAGGGGTGGCACGCCAGTGAATTGTCGTTCAAAAAATCTGCATGGTTGCTCAATAGATCAGATGCAGAATAGTTAGTCAATAAAGGAAAGATGATTTATATTTTCTTTGGCAAACATTTTGTAATAGCTACAAAACAGTTTTGAAAGCTATCAACAATTGGCCATACGAGATACTTAAGCTTTACTGTACTTGAAAGGGGTATGCACATCACATATTTATCAAATTTTATAAGTGGCTAGCTATTTCTGGAGCAAGCACTGCACAACACATGATTGTATATGGTCATAGGAAAAGATACCAGTGGTGTGTCCAAAGTGAAAATCACAAAACTGGTTTAGCTTGCCGCTAAGTGGTGTTGACAAAAGTAGCTCCAAATATGTGCTCGTTACTCATTAGTTTGCTCGTTGCTAACCTAGAACCAACAAATGTTCAGAATTTTCCAGCAGTTGAAGGAAGAAAATCAGTCCTGACCGTCAAGTTTAAGCTGCACACACACAGGAACACAGCCATCATTAGCTAGCTAAACAATCAAGATGCACATTTTATCTCTAAACCCATAACTTTCAGAACATTTTATCTCAAAAAACTTTAACATTTCTAAACTCTGATGACAAATAAATTGGCCAAATAACTGTGGAAATTGTTTTAGAAAACTTGACAGAAACAAACTAAATCAAATCAGATAAATGCCATCATCATATCTTTCCCAAAAGTAAAAAGTGAATTCAGAATTGATAGAAATCAAGATTCAAGGGTTGGTTTTAGAGATACTATCATGCTTCCTCATTCTGTGACTTCTGTGCATCACCAGAAATCAATGGCACAAATCAACAAGCAATGCAGACCAGGAAAAAAGGAGACACAGAAATCACCAAGCTGAGTATGGCATTTACCAAGAACTTCAACCGAATCACCTTTTTTTTCTGACTCATGCTATTTTACCATAACTTGAACTCAAACAAATACTTTAGAGAAAAAAGAAAACAAATTTGGAGATGTACACAAAACCTGAAAATTCAAAATATCAAGAGTAAATCATAGATCAAAAATCAACAACCAGCTCACTTGCCCAGCTATTTGCTCTGGATTCCTGCTCGTTAGCTAGCTGACATGCATCAAGCAGGCAGGCAGCCGCTGAACGACTCGCCGCATGTCTGCATCAGCGAAGCTCCTTGCCACAGGCAACCTCCCTATGCAGGCGCTCTGTGCAGATCAGGTACAGGGCAAGGGACCTGCTCATTATCAAATCTATGTACATGCTTCGCTTGGTACATTTATCAAATCTTGGTTCAAATGAAATAAAAATCGCCTAAGTTTCCAGCCATTCCAAAATGAAAGATGAAAAAGAAAACTCACTCGGTGAACCAGGCGGATCTCGGCAGCTGCTGCGCTCATCGGACACAACGCTCCAGAAGATCCAGACCCATTGAGGGAGTCCAAGCATGCTCGATACCGAGAAGGGAACATCACGGCATCGGCGGTGTCCAATCCCCTCCTTATGACTGCTCCCCACGGATCTGAAGCGGGAGAAGCTCGCGGGAGATAGGGATAAGCAATGGAGGGAGATAAGGGACGGAGGGCGTGGGTGATTGGGGAAGGTGAATGGAGTGATTATGGCTATCGCGGGCATCTCGCGTGATTCAGTGAATGCGTGATTTTGGGGGAGAGGATGGCACTGCGGTGAGCGAGAGGGCCGGTGAGCCGTGATCGGGAGGGGACGATGGGAGGGCAGGGAACTGCGGTAATTTCGCGATGAATCTGCGTACATGCGCGTCATCCCTGATTTTCACCAGAGGGTGGAGGCGGCTTACGGGGTGCTGTGCCTTCTATCACGGTGAAATCTTCATCTTTGATAGCAAAATGGTACTGTAGTCGTCTGCGGGGTGGCGAGGCTGGCCGTCAGCCCGTCCATGGATCGCATCTTTGATCTTAAAACACCGGCCGCGAACTGCTGAGCCCGCCCACTGCCAAGTTCCTGGAACTCTGGAAGCTGCTATTCAGCCCTCGCTTCCCGCCACACACAATTCGCCGGCACATGCACCAAAACACGCAAACCATCACTTCATCAGATACAAAGACAAATAATCTGAATTCTGAAACAGTCAGCAAATTTTATCGTGCGCATATACCATGTATGGACGTATGGTCTAAAGAAACAATCAATATGATTCTGGAATCAACCGAGACGTATCCATGGCTTTGTACAACAGATTCACATCCACCAAGTTGCATTCAAACTTTAGATTTTAGGGTTTCAGTTATTGTTTTTCCATATTTTTTCTTGGTTAACTTAAATTGATGCCAGATCGGATATTTGGATAGTATGAGCACATGGCATGTTCAATTGAAGTTTTTTTTCTAAAAACTTTTTTTAATTTGGTCAAAATTTATTCAAACTCGGTCGAGGTTTGTTTAATTTTTTCGTTCCAGATTGCATAACTAAATTACAAACCAGTTTGAAATTATGCGGCGGGGATTCTTCTATGATGTGTAGGAAATTGCAACTTATATGTTCCCAAGAAAGGTCCTTGTAATTCAAAGAAGAGCAGGTGAGGACATCAGATTGCTGTTTATTAGCCAGCGAGATGTTTTTTTTTTCAAAAGGATTTTGCTTCAACCGTTGTAACGCACGAGCATTTTGCTAGTCAATAATATGTGAAAAAATTCATAAAAATCCTAATCATACTATGGTTCTTACTGCTTAGGAGAAGAAAAAGGTTGACACACCAATAAGCTCTTTTTAGGGCTTATAAGCTAGCTTATAAGGTAGGCTAAGAAGTAAGTTCAAATAAACAGACGACTTAAGACATTTTAAAGTCACAGGCCGCTTTCACTGTTAAGTAAAATACTAAACCTTTTAGCACTTATGCCACTAAACTTAAGGCCGTAAAAGAACCATGATGGACAGTCAAGATGAAGGCGGCTGTTCCCACCTGACACTAAGGACGTGTTTGGATGCTGTTCTGAAAATCTTGCCCGACTCATGCGTCAATCTCAAGCGTTCGATTTTGGTCGTCTGCAGCCGGATCGACATGCCTGAGTGAGAGCGTTCAGGTGAGGGCAGCAACCAAACACGCTCTAATTTACATGGGTGATTAGGGTTTGCATATAACTACCCTAACCCCTCTTTGTCTTCTAGATTGATGCCAGCAAGCTGCTGTCCACGCCCTGAGCCCCTGATGGACCGTTTCATTTTGAAGCCAAAAATCAAACAAACCCTTATTTTATCGATGTTATCGATATACTGCACTCAGTTCTAGATTGATGTAAACTCACTTTATTTTCTCCTTGTTCATGTCTGCTACTATATTGCTTGCAAACGGAAATGTTGCCCTGCTCTGTTTGTCAGAGCATCTGGCTTTAATTTGTCAGACTTAAGCTTGCACTTTGTTTTCCTTAGCGCTGCTATTATCAGGTAAAGACTTCACTGCTGGACTGATTCATTGAAATGCTTCACTATTGGACGGATTCTCTCAGGCAAAGACTGTTTGGTTTATTGCCAAATTCTAGAAATTCTTCACCCATTACATAAAATTTGGCTTCATATTGACAATATAATATAAACCAAACAAGAGTAACATCACTATGCCCTACCAAACAAGAGTGCCAAAATTTATCTAGATTTTAGCATTTATGTTTTTTTTTGGTTTGACATCCTTCAAAATATTGGTAGTGTCAAAATGTAGACAAGTTTTAGCATTACCAATTTCAGCAAAGGTATAGTTAGTACAAAATAGAGCCAGTATGGACAAAATTTGGCATCAATCCAAACATCAAGATGGTACTAGAAGTTGCCAAAATTTGCGTAGGGCTCATTTTGGCACTAAACCAAAATTACCCTTATTGATAGGATAGACAACCAGACAACTAAATTTTACAAGTTGTCTTCAGCAGGATTTTGATGACCATACAAGATGCCTTCTCTTTTTTCCTTTTTTTTTTCTTTGACTCAATACAAGATGCCTTCTAGTAGCATTTATAGTTTAGGATTTTGATGTCTCCCCCATCTTATTTATTCTGGAACCTGTCAGGAACAAAGATGTAAGCAACAAATTATTAACATCAATGATTTAAAAAGTTGCAGGTAAGAAAGCAGTAAACTTGAGAAACGTTAGAAACACTATTAACTGGTTAAGGGCATCTCAGAAAATGAAATGAACACAGTACAAAAGTAATGCAATTTTCTCAGGTCAGGTTTGGTTGTAGCAAGGACTGTGTTAAAAAAGATGGGAGATTCAGCAACAACTATCATGCATTCATAGTGAAATGGGACATAAAAGGCATTAACTTCGAAGAAACTTCAAAAAATCACAGACAAAATAGGTAGGACAAGTTTGTAAAAACGAAAGTATAAGCGATGTTTCCACATTACCCTTAGTTTAGCATGAAGGCCATTAAGGTGGTGCAATTGTCAAAGGTAATTGGGTGTTTTATATGTTTACTCTTCTTTCCAACATTACTTTGTGCTTTCTGCGCTCAAGAGCTGGACACACCAAATCACATTCTCCAAGTGTTTTCACTAAGCATGCTTGGCACTTGTGGAAGGAGAGCAATTCTCACTTCTGTGCTGTCCCAGGTGCCAGTGGTTGTTGACTTTATTGTCATTAAAAAATCATTTTTTTTCTTTTGATATGTTTCATAACTTAGCAGGCCCTTTGCCCGTGCGGTGTCCTTTGATCAATCGTGCAGTGTACACAATCATGCTTCTTCTAATATATATATTGACATGCAAAGCTTTTGCACATACGCGAAAGAAAAAAAAATCTTGATTTTGCATATCGGATCATCACTGCTTGCTCCCACTCCCTCTCCCTTAATTGATGTGTATTAGAAAAGGCAATGTGTATGCACAAAGATTGCTGATTTCAAAGGTCACAGATCAACACAATTCTCCTAGAAATAAGAAACTGGCTCCAAGAACAAGGAAGCATGAAACACTCACAATTGTAAGCACTCAACAAATGAAACAGTAGAATATAACCTAAATTCTTTTCCAATTACTCCTAAACAAATGAAATCGCTGGACAACAGTAGATTTCAGAAACAAGTAAAATGAGGGTACATGTAAAGTAAACTAGCGAATAGCACAAAGTCAAATTAAAAGCATGGCATGTTGCATGTGTGATAAAGTTTATAGGGCGAAGTAATGCATTTTGAGGAGTTCAAAATCGTTTATTTTTTCTCAAGCTGTGACCTGAACATTGCTGAGTTAATGGCAATGTTGTTCCGAAAATACTACATATACTTTGTACATATATCATTCTAGATTCTACCAGTACCATCTCTTATTTATATAAATGCCTAAATATTTTCTAATTATCATGATGATAGCAATTGATTAACTTCATTCTGAATCATACCTTTTTTCACAAGATTCGGCATCATCCATATAGGAGGCAACCAACTTTTCCAAGGTTCAGGGGAGACCACATTTGATAGAGAATTATTTTCCAAGCTGTAGATTCCAACATCCTGGCGCTTATCTCTAAACCCAAGTAGCCATAGATAATCATCGTCAGTAATATAGACATGATTTGGCATCAACATATGGTAATCTTTCACAGGAAGGCAAGAGGAAGTAGTATGCCCAATAAATAGCGCATAGTCACCAATGCTTGTCAACTTGACATGCTTATGTTCACCAAAATCAGCCTTGTATACTTCAATCTCAGATGTGTACATCTCTGTTTCTTCTATTTCAGGACCTTGCGGAATTATTGTCGTCCTGTCTATTACAAGGATGTCGCCCCCTGGAGATTGAACTATATACATCTGCTCGTTCATTAGCTTTAGCATATCTTTAAGAATTCTTTTGTGTATGACAGATGGCCCGTTCAGATTGAAAGCATCCACCGCCCCTGCAAAATTAACCGTATAAAACCATCCTTCGCGATAGATGCAATCAGCATAAGATATACCAATCGGAATCCAGTTCCAATGATCTTCTCCAACTCTTGCAAACGAGATCTGTGAATACGGATGATGGATGAGCATGACAATGCAGTCACCTGAAGATGGATCAGATGATAACATTGCCTTTTTATAGACTGTATCGCAGTACTCAAGGAAATCAAATGCATATGGTGTGTCCTCCACCCTTGGAATCGTTCCGTCCTAGCAAGACATCTCATATTTGTCAAGAACTCCGTCTTCATTGAAGATAGGCTTGACATGTTCCATGGTCGTCACCGGTGGCAGTGAAATCTGTTCGCCAGTGATTGGATTAAGAAGGATCAGGTCAGACTTCTCATCAGCAGTGATGAGCCAGCCGTGCGATGAGCCGATCCAAGTCCGGTTGCTGATGGGAGGGTCAGGGAGCGGGATGGTGTATTCCCTTTTCTCCAAGAGACTGTACATGCCAACAGCACTTGCGCCGGCCACCTCGGTGCAATAGAGTAAACATGGGGTCTGCCGCCGGGGGCAGACATTGAGGCGGCAGGCATCGGAGAATACCTTGCGCCATGCCGAACAAACGGCTGCAGAGCGGAGGTCTGTGCACTCGAGCAAATCGAATACAAGGCCTAATATATCAGCAGGTAGCCCTGACCAATCTGTCGCAGAATCATCCATTGTGGAGCTTCAAGAAACAGCTCCTTGATTAGATCGCCGATCCAAGAGGACCAAGACTATGGGGCAACCGACGGATCCAAGACTCCGGCAAGCAACCCCGGGCCCTTGCTTATTATAGATCCTTGCCACGCAAATCCGATTCATGGAAGGACTAGATTATATATCTGGATACATCAGATGATTTGGGGAAAAACATGAGCAATAGTCAGTCCAAGAAACATCCAAAAATATAGTACCCAACAATAGGCTAGTACGATGCAATAAAAGAATCAAAAAGGAATAGTTTTTTTTTTTCACCTTTTACCATGAAATCAACTCGGACGCGGTTGGTTTGTGGATTCTGAAACCGGCCTCTGTTACGCATCATTAGAGATTAATCCGTTACGAACTTAGGGCCATGGAAAATAGAGATTAATCCAAGATGGCAGTCGGCCTAACCCCGCCGCCCCCAAGAGATTTCAACCGGACCTACACCGACAGAGCCGGCCGGCGGCGCAAGCCCATGCCGGATTGCGGCGGCGGCGATTGGGTTGAACGGGAAGCTGAGGCTTCACGATTTTGTGACCTGCGACCGGGGGATAGGGATCGTCTGCCTTCAGGGGTCGAAGGCACAAGTGTGCAGTCACCCGTCATCCACCGTCCAAGCAATCCGACGTCTCACGTCGTGCGTGCGTGCTTTGGACCAAACCCATCAAAGCCCACAAAGACGCTTTTGGCCCAAGAACGTGATTATTTATGCTAATTAACTCGATTGGTTAATCATTTTTAAAGGAACATGATTGATTGATTAACTGTGCTTGTCTACCATCATCTCGACGATTTTGCTGAGCACCTCAAGCTGAGCATCCTGTCTGACCTCATTGGCGATACACACGGGTATATGCTTTTACTTTTGGTTGCGAGTATTTTTCTTTTTCTAGTAACAGAGAGAAAAGAGAGAGATCAGAACAATCAATCAATATGCAAAAACAGAAGAATAAATAATAATTTCAAAATTTTTTGAATAAGATGAATGCTCTAAGTTGGAAGTTAAAAGTTAAAATACCTTACATACGTGGACGATGGAGGTAGTAAGAAACTGACACCAAGAACAAATGAAAGAGCAACCATCATAAGCACTCAACAAATGATGGGATATAAACATAATTGTATAGTCAAGTTATGTAACCTAATAGTATATGGTTCACGAAGGCGCTAGGCGCTAATCGGGCAGCTGGTGGTGCCTAGCGCCTAATGGGAGCTTAGGCCCTGCCTAGATCAGAGGCGGATCCAGTGTATTATGACACCAACGCCTTTCACGGTTCCACCCTATTCCATCTACCTCATCGTATTTTCTAACCAGTGACACCAGTCAACCAGGCCTTATGACACCACTCCATCCATTGTTTTTTTTGGTCTTGGCTAATTAAGCTCAATAGGAGAACCGGACAGCTGCAGCAAGTAGACATATCGCCGGCCAAAACTCGTGGTACTGGACTCCTTTAACTATTTGCCTTCCGCAAGACAATTCTGATGCAACAGCTAACAGGAGTCCATGATTCTAAAACTAGCGTTGAGCAGCATTAGTGCGTTTTATTTTGCGATGGGCTAAAAAACTGTCAACAATTTTTTTTGGCCAAAAACAGAATTTCTTTTAGGAATCTGTCACTTTCTAGTCCATTGGATCAAGTTGTGTTCCGTGCTGATAGGTGGAACAAATAAAACAGCAGCACTAACCTAAACGGGATTACTGGTTACTAGTATTAAAACTACATACTAATTATATTGTAGTTATGTAATTACATATAAATTATACTATAGTCATCTTAATTTGTTTCTAACCTACCGACCAAGTGGGCTACCCAATTAATTTCTTGAAATTCTAACGATTACATAAAATTTTTTAGAACAAGGATTAATTGGGCTTTGGGTTGTTGAGGTCTAAAAGCTGATGATATTTATTTACTTGTGCACATAATTTTTTACGTTTTTAGTAACTTCATATAGTGCTTTATAATTTAATTTCACCAATGGAATGATAATATAACTATATGGTGCAATAATAGTTTTGGAAAAGAAAATTCAATTTCACCTCGTTGCATAGCGTTACTTTTCGTTTTTTTTTTACTTTCGTACTCACTCTAAGTTTAATAGAGGATGAAAGTGTTGGTGTGAGTTGGCAATGACACCATCGATCGAAAATCCTAGATCCAGCCCAACCTAGGTGGCACCTAGGTCAGAACAAGTACTCAGGCCTTGGCCTTGTTTAGTTCTCAAAATTTTTTCCCCAAAAACATCATATCGAATCTTTAGACTCATGTATGAAGCATTAAACATAGATAAAAAATAAAAATAATTACATAGCTGGGCCGTAAACAACGAGACGAATCTTTTGAGCCTAATTTAACCATGATTAGCCATAAATGCTACAGTAACCCACATATGCTAATGACGGATTAATTAGGCTCAAAAGATTCGTCTCGTGGTTTCCAGGCTAGCCATGAAATTAGTTTTTTTCATTTATGTCCAAAGACCCCTCCCGACATCCGGTCAAACCTTTGATGTGATGTTTTTGCAAAAAACTTTTCACAAACTAAAAGGGGGCCTCAAATCCAATAAATTTGCAAAACATACTACAGACAAATTAGACTATACAACACTAAAGGTAGTCCAGCCACCTAATGCCAAATCGCAGCGGCTACCTGGCGCCTAGCACCTAACGGGCACCTAGGTGATGCCTAACACCGGCATTTAGAACACTGAATATAATTATATAGTCTAGCTGCAGTTATCTGCTGATCCAAATCCTGGCAATTGAGAATTTTCGCAAAACTGCTTATGCTTTGACACAACTATTGTAAAACTACATATTGAAGCCACGCTAGCACAAAACTACATCTTCAGCACCAAGTTTATTACAGATTTAAGCCACAGTATTGCAAAATTATAGCTTTAACCAGGAATTTACCCTTATGGAATATTTAATATCTACAGTATTGCAATACTAACTTATATATGTAGTTTTGCGATTTATGGCTTAAATATATATTGCAATAATTTTATCCAAATGCAAGTTTTATGAAGTTTACTTAATCCAATTATGTGTATTTGATCTTTTCCAATATACCTTTGCTTGGTCAGTTTTGAGCACAAACAATGAAACAAATGAAATGTCTGGACCACAACAGACTTCAGAAACATGTAAAATGTGGGTATCAACATGAAAGTAGACTATCAAGTGCATGACAAGATGAACATACTGCATTTGTGCTAATGTCTATAGGGCGAAGTAATGCACAAGTGCACAATTTGGAAGTCGAAATCACCTTTTTCTCAACGTGTTACATGAAAATTTCATGGCACAAGATGAAACAGTGTTGTTCGAAAAATACTATCTGCTTTATAGACATCTCATTCTAGTTTCAAACAGTACTATTTCTTAGTTATATATATTTGAGCATATATTGTCATAAACGCCTAGATTTTTACACTTTCATTGAACCATACCTGTTTTTACAAGATTTGGCGTCATCCATATAGGAGGCAACCAACTTTTCCAAGGTTCAAGGGAAACCACATTTGATAAAGAATTATTTTTCAAGCTGTAGATTCCAACATCCCGCCGCTCATGTCTTCCGAATAGCCATAGATAATCATCGTCGGTCATATAGACACAGTTTGGCATCAACATATGGTAATCCTTCACTGGAAGGCAGCAGCAAGTATTATGCCCAAGAAACAAAGCATTGTAACCTATGCCTGTCAATTTTACAAGCTTCTGTTCACCAATATCAACCTTATATATTTCAATGTCAGATGTATGCATCTCCGTGTCTTCTATTTCAGGATTCACATCATGCGGTATTATTGTTATCCTGTTTATTAGAAGTAGATCACCCCATGGAGATTGTACTATATACATCTTTTCATTCCTTTGTTGCACATCTTTAAGAACTCTTTTGTGTATGACAGATGGCCCGTTCAGTTTGAAGGCATCCACTCCTCCTGAAGATATCACCGTGTAAAACCATCCCTCGTGATAGATGCAATCAGAGTAATGTATACCAATCGGAATCCAGTTCCAATGATCTTCTCCAACTCTTGCAAACGAGATCTGTGAATACGGTTGATGGATGAGCACGACAATGCAGTCACCTGAAGATGGATCAGATGATAACATAGCCTTGTAATAGACTATATCATGGTACCGTGGCAAATCAAATGCATATGGCGTGTCCTCCACCCTTGGAATTTTTCCGTCATAGTACAACATCTCATATTTGTCAAGAATTCCGTCTTCATTGAAGATAGGCTTGACATGTTCCATGGTCGTCACTGGCGGCAGTGCAATCTGTTCGCCAGTGATTGGATTAAGTAGGATCAGATCAGACTTCTCATCGGCAGTGATGAGCCAGCCGTGCGACGAGCCGATCCAGGTCCGGTTGCTGACGGGAGGATCAGGGAGCGGGATGGTGTACTCCCTTTTCTCCAAGAGACTGTACATGCCAACAGCGCTTGTGCCTGCCACCTCAGTGCAATAGAGTAAACAGGGGGTTTGGCGTTGGGGACAGATCTTGAGGCTGCGGGCGTCTGAGAACACGCTGCGCCATGCCGTGCAGACGGCGGCGCAACGGAGGAGGTCTGGGCACTCGAGCAAGTTGAACACGCTGCCAAGTATATCATCGTGCAGCTCCGACCAATCTGGGGCTGAATCTTCCATCGTCAGGGAGCAACAAGAGCCTGAATCAGGTCGAGGGAAGCGGCCGGATTTGCAACCAAGACTTCGATTCACTAAGTGATTGGATAAATCTGATTAATTTGGAGATGCGAGATGGACGAAGCACCTCAAACACAGCAGTCAGGTCAGGTGCGATGGAATTCATAATCCAGGCAAATATTGGGTTTCTTGATGGAACCTGGAAAAAATAAAATTGAGGAATTAGAGTACAACCCGCCCTGCCCCTGAACTTCTGGGGCAGAAATTTCCAAACTCAACCCCAATTACAGATTCCAAACCTGTCCAAAGCAATCACCCCAATATCATATGGTAGTCAGACTCCCAGAGCCATAGCCGCGTACCTTTCATGGACCAGGCTGCGGCTGCCGCGGCAGAGTAGGGAGGCAGCGTCCACGGTTAGCGCACCGCCTCCCCGAAGCTGCGTCAGAGGCGACGCCGACGGCAATGGCGCCACGGCGGAGCCCTAGCCGGCTAGCCGCGTTCCGCGGTGGCAGCAGCCGGCGTCGCAGTAAATTGTGTGCGGCGAAATTATATTTTTTTTTCTTTATTGTAACTCAGGTCCAGCCTGCACGCTGGGCCCGAAGTTAATCAACCAGTTTGGGCCAACAAAATGGGTGGGCCCAAGTAGGTTATATCTTTATCAGGCCACAGCCCAGTAAGCTAAAACCTCATCCTCTCTCAAAGAAAAAAAAAGGCGAAACCTCGTCGACGGCAATGGTGGCGGCGGCGGAGGCGGAGTGGTCGTCGCTACCGGCGGATATGCTGCCCTGAATACTCTCCCACCTCGAGTGCCCGGACCTCCTCCGCTCCGGTTCCGGGCCTCCCTTTGCAATCTTGGCGGAAAGATTGCTGGAAACCTGTTCTCTTCTCCGGCTTGAAATCTGGATTGCTGGAATGGGGAACGGAGAGCGGCCGGTCTCCCAGTGACGTAGTGGAAGGCAGGAGGTAAGAGATTATGGACACGATTATCTTTGTCAGAATTTTTACACCTAATGGCAGTCGAATACAGAGTTGGCGTTTCCCGATTCAGTCGTCATACAATCCTGTTCTTGCAGGCATCGGGCGTGGAGGTTTCGCCCTTTAATACCGGAAGGTCGGATTATTTGCATGCCTGTGAAACAATTTGTAGAAGAAAAGGTATTGTGATTCTAAAGATCCAAGGAGGTCGTTCTTGGTTGACAATGGCAACGGCCGCAGCAAGCCCAGGTTGGCCTGACCTGCCGATGGACATTTTGTTGGAGATTCTCCGATTGCTCGAGTGCACAGATCTAATGCGATGTGCCGCCGTTTGCACAGACTGGCACACGGGCGTACTGCGACTTGCGCCGCCGTGGAATTGCAGGCAGTCGCCAGACCCCCTGCTTAATCTATAGACCGGAAGCCACTGGCCTGAATGCTATTGGCATGTACTGCCTTTCTGAGAAGAGACCCTATGTGATTCCCATCCCTGACCCGCCCATCAGCGAGTGGCACTGGTTCGGCTCCTCCGATGGCTGGCTGATGACAGCCGACTGCCGGTCCGACATCATCCTGCTCAACCCAATAACCGGTCGCCAGATTGCTCTTCCTCCAGCGATCACCATGGAGCATGTCAAGCCAGTCATGAATGAGGAGGGGATTCTCCAGATGTACGAGGTCTCCTTCTACGATGCGAGGAATCCAAGCCTTGAGCACACCGAGCCTGGCACATACTCCCTGGAGGAATACCGTCGCTATATGTATACCATGCTAGTGTTGTCTTAGCTTCAGATGATGATTATATCGCCGTGCTCGTCCATGGGCCATACGATCAGCTTTCTTTTGCCAAGGTCGGAGGCAATACTTGGAATTGGCTTGCAGTTGATTTTTTCCTCGTTGACTGTATTTACCATGATGGATGGTTCTACGCTGTATCTTCCAGGGGAGAAATTCATGCCTCAATCTTCACGGCCCTTGTGTTGTGCACAAAACAATCTTTCCAAGGATTCAACAATATAATATGAACCAGGAATACATTGTTCGGGCTCCTTGGGGCGACCTTCTTCAGATCTACAGAACAATGGACGGCATTAGAGGAGAGCAACCAGATAACCAAGTGGTTCGTACACTGGGATTCAGAGTGTACAAGATCAGTTTGGATGAGCAGAAGCTTGTGATGATGACAGGAATTGGTGACCACGCCCTATTTGTTGGGCAAAATGCTTCAGTTTGCCTTTCTGTTAAGGACCATCCCACCTTGATGCTGAATCATGTCTACTTCACTGATGATGATTTTGAAACACTTTTTTGTGACAAAAGTTCTCGTCGTGATGTAGGAGTGTGCAACATAGAGAATTACACTGTCACAAGAGTGGTATGTCCTGAACTTTGGATGTATTCATTGCCTCCCATTTGGTTGACTCCTAGTCTTATCGGCTAGGTGTGCATTCTGGTATCCTGAACAGATGTTTACCAAGCTTTCAATGAGTTAGTCTCCGTAAATCACCCTTTCTTTTCATTTCACACTATTATTCATATATATGTAAATTGTCATCTTAATATAAGGCCATGGGCTAACTTTTGATTACTAACTGTTCTCATCTTAGTTTTCTAATATAATACAAACCCATCCGCAATAGATTTGCCTCTAACTGCATCAACACTAATTTACTATTAATTTCTGATGTCAGCCTGCTTTTACAGGTCCAGCTATTCTTTTGTATGTGTGAGTGACTTCGTGTTCTTTGACCAATTTTGTATGGTTGTAAACCTGACAGTCAGTTTTGAGTCGTTAGTATTAAAATTTATGTGGGTCGTTCTAAGTCCAGTATGTTAGCGGTGCATGATGCTACCATGAGATCCCAGTCTTAGTTTATTGTTATCGCTATTATTAAAACACCACTCACAGATTAGAAAGTGACAACATTATTTTCTTTTATAAAGACAAGCCTCTTGTTTTGTTACTTCTTGCATACTCTTGAACACTCATGGAAGCATGTGATTGTTGTCATGTCGTTACATAATAAAATTTGTTGAAGATGGCAATAGGGTGTTTTTGATCCAGTGTTTTCTGTTGTCACATTCATGCTCTAGTTTCTGGTTTGGTAAGATTTTTACACATTGGCCTCATATATTTGTAGGAGATTTTAATTACTTCAACATGCTTAAACTTTGAGGCCTTATCAAATATAGTTACTTTTCTAGATTGGATCATCTCGATCTTGGTATTCAAAGAGTCATTCCTATAAACTATACTTAACATCGACTTTAGATTTGCACAAGCATTCCATATTTTTTGTTATTGATTATGCGTGACCAATCCAATATACTAAGTTTGAACCCAACAGTAAAGCATGTTTCATGAATTCTGGTTTGGGCAGATATTCAGGCTGTGCCACTCATTACTTTATTTTTATATTTTAAATTTTTCTTTCATTCAGCACTGCAATGGATGGTCCTATTGCCATAGTAATATGAGTTAACCTAGACTTGCATATTAGAGATTGAGATCAATAATTGAAGAAAATGAGAATTCAGAACTTATCATCTTTATCAAAAAAGATGATCACTGTAGCTCCCATAACACTAAATTAATTGTCTGAAATGATCTTGAAAAAAGAGAATATACAAGGGCTTATTATTAGCCTTTGCTCCATCTGCATCTGATGGGTTGTTTTCCATCTCAGGTAATGCTGGAAGTAGGGATTAATTCTCTTATATGATTTACTACATTCCCATATATAGATGAATGATTTTGAAAACATGTGTAGTGATATATAGAACTTTCTCATATAATATGACCTGCTTCAAATGAGTGGAGGTGGTTCTAGCATTTGTATGTAACTTGGGCAGAGATGGCTAAAAGTATGTATCACTCTTCATCTGATTCTGGCAATTCTGGTAAAATATGTAGAATTTAGTAACCTTGCATGCTTTGGCAAGTGGTTTATCAACCATGGGTGGTGTATAATTTAAAGCTACTTGTTGAACAAGTGGGCATATTCCTCTAGAAGGGAGCTTGTGATCACGCAGTTTCATCAAAGGTGTATTTTCAGAGTACAACTGCCAGCCAGAATGTGTGACAGCTAATTCTCAAGGTAAAATGCTCTTGTCAGCACTTTCTAACATTTAAGGTTCTATCATACAAGCTGACGATTTTTCTATGTACTGCTTGTATTTCCTTTCAAACAGTCCATATAACAAGTGTGCCCCGAATATTTGTTCAGTGGTAATATGTAAAAATGTTCTTCACGCTCTACCATATGCATATACCATGATTTTGTTTTCCCTGTGCATATTTTGTGCCCCGAATATTTGTTCAGTGGCAATTCTGTTGATTGTGCAACCAGTACTACTAAGGATGCAGATCTCATGATATCTCCTGGTATGAAGGACAACTTTGCTTCAGTTTTATCTGTCATGCCAAATGTGCAGTTTTAAAGAGGCACACTGGGCTTGTTGCAGGCTCACTAGAGGCTCTCTAATAACTCTGCCTGTCAGCATATGTGAAACACTCATTGAGTAGAGGCTAAACTGATCATGGGACAACAATGCGCCATTGTCAAGTGACGGTTTGGAAGTTACCTTTTCCATTCGTTTTTTAGACCCCAATCACACTCGATTGCGGCTTATCTCGGCAAAGCCCAAAAATATAGCCCGACCTATTCGACAAGTGAGCTTGGCCACTTTATTTAAGCCAACATCTTTAATTTACCCGCGGCAAACGTGTTTTGGGCCAATACCGACTGAAATCTTGGTAGACACCAAGAGGTTAACTACACGAAAGTCGAAAACTGCTTTCGTGCCACAAAGTTGAGAAGATGCGTCCAGTTGCCATGAAGTTTATGGGGTCTGTAAAAACGTAATACCTAACCACTAATCTGTGCGCGCGCATTGGTTAATCCTATTGAGCGATACACTCTAAGCCGTCGGATCTGTTCGGTAGCAGCTGCGAGGAGGCTCAAGTTCGGTGATAGCTCAGGTAGAGGTTTGAGTTGAGAGGGCAACGGTGACGCCGCAGCTCAATCCCAAAGGTTGAGTTGAGGACTACCGCGACGAGGGGCTCGAACCATGCAGATGGCAATGTTTAGCTTGAGCTGGACAGCGGCGGCGGCGAACTCTACTATTTACGGTATGAGACATTTTACCGTGTGTGCACATCTAATGCTCCACAACGATAGGTACCACATGAAAGGTACTTAGTACTAACGTAGGTACTTAGAAAATATGATAAATTGATAATTTTGTTAGTAGAAAGAAAAATGTATAATTGATCCTAATATCAGCAACAGGTATTTAGGTACCAATTATATCGTAATAGCGCAGCTGGTTGTTTTTGTTAGTATGTTTCATGATATTCACATTTTGATGGCATTTTACTTTGTTGCGGATCGATGACTATGTAAATAAAAGAACCAATCATGTAAATAAGTGAAGATCTCACGTATACATGTGATTCAGTGGTGACGCTTCCCTTCTGCCTCTTACGCCACACCGGTTCAAATCCTAAAACAAAATTATATGGGAGAAGCAAAGCTGATCTTTGATTGTTTCGATCAGTGCCTAAGGGATTGGAGGGGTCATGGCTGGAGGATGCGGCGGTAGAGATATCCGGTCTCTGTTCTATGCTTTGATTACTCTTTTCTTATATGGTTTACGTGGTTTTGGGGATAGGGTACCAATCAAATTTTGAAATGTCTATATTTTAATCTTTATTTACTCCAATGTCATTGGTTATGATAATTTATTTCCGTACATGCCCCTCTCACAATCAACAGTTCATAATATATCACATATTAGTACCCCTAGGTACCTTGCATACAGGGGTAGGGGATGAGGGAGGAGGGTGGCTTGGGGTTGGGAAGGGGCCGGATTTTGCACCGTGGGTGGTGGCAAAACAGCGGAGGCGCCATAGGAGCCACAAGGATGGAGGGACGGAGGTTAGTGGTTGACGGAAAAGAGGTGTGGGTTTGGTTAGCGGGGTTCTAGATCATAAGCCCAAAGCCTTAAAATCAGTTGAATTTCTCTCTTTTCTGAATCATTAATTCTTCGATAATAGTAGATATATAATAACTTATGCATTGCATTCTGAATAAAAGTTTGTTTCTGATGACATTTTGTTTGATTTTCGAATTTTCTCGTTCTTCAGGTTGGACTTGAGGGACTTTTGAGGCCGGCTAGGACAATTTCAGTACGTCTTCGATCAGGTCGGACCATCTAGAGCTATCAACGGTAGAAAAATTCCAGCTGATGTTTGCAATCAGCTACAGTATTTTTCTGAACTGCGCCATATATACAATTAAGCACCTCTGACTACTTTCCTTGGTCCATACATCTGGTCATTTCTCATCGTTCTGCATAATGTTTCTTTATAAATTAAAAAAATTACTCGGCCAATTATGTCATAGAGTAGCGGCAGGCATAATGCTTCATCTGACAGAGGCAAACAAAGGCCGGCCATCTGATATGGAGACGGCAGCGAGCATGGACCCCTGGTAACAGCTTGCCTCCTTAGCAATCAATGATTGTTCTTTTTGGTTCTTCATAAAATTTAAGTCAATGGTCGAATACAAGTGGCAGTTGACCTAAACACCCCTACCTAAGGCAATGAGCAATGCACCGACGTGGCGAGTTGGAACGAACCACTCTTGCTAAGCCAAGAATGTAATATGCCCCCGCGGAGCTACTCTCCTATCTTATAGAGGACATTGGTGCCTCCGCACAGAGCGATCAATCAGGTGTTTAGCGACGTGATCCCTCTCCCTTAGCTTCGATCGACAGCAGCACGACGGACGAGACAGGGAAGTGCCACGGCCGGCAGGCATGGGAAAAAAAAAAGTGCATACTGCCACGGACGCCGCCGCAGGAGGCAGGACACTCCACGTGTGTGGAGCCTGTTGCCACCCGAGCTCAATTCACTCCGCACGGCCGGAGCTCGATTCCTGTCGTTGAGATCGATCTACGCCTTCGAGCAGCCGGATGACACCCGAACACCGTGTCAGATTTGAGAGGTTTTTCACATGTCCACTATCCCTCTCACCGGGTCACCCTCCTCTGCACCGCATGAAAGATAGCTCTGCCTCAAGTCCGTCACCCATCGTACGCCGGCTGCCGCGGAATTTCTACTCCACGGCTCCACTCCCTGGCCCCCTGGCCGTCACTGGCCTCCGTGGCCCCGTGGCTCTACACTCCCACTCACTAGCTAGCCGCCACTACTCCTGGCTCCAGCCCTCGGCTCCCCATTCTCGTCGGCGGCAGCAACCTTCCTAGGCCCTGCCCCTCGATCTTGCGTCATTGCATGTCTGTCACTGGCTCTACCTTTAGCTATTGCACACAAGAGCATGTGAAACCTCGTCGATCATCGTCTTCTTCTCCGATATTCATGGGTGCCATCGTCGATACATCATGCATGGATGTACCCCAATACTATACCTAGGTACCAGATCCGGTACTGTCATGACCCGTCCCTCGGCCACTATGGTAAATGGCTTGGAGGAGGGCGTGCCGTAGAGGAAATGGCAAACCATTTCTTATGGAACCGTATTACCGATACTAGTCTCAGGATTCCATTGCTGGTACCTGCGGTAACAATGTAAAATCGAAGCAAAGCAGAGGCTGATACTTGGGGCCACTATCCCGAGGGATTCTCGGACAACCATCCTTTGAAAGAGTTAGCAGCGGAAGATTCGTGTAGCTGGTGCACCATACTCAAAGGCAGAAGTTTGGATCTAGGAATGGGAATCCCTTGCGCCAAAGTTCTGTTCTGAGGTAGCAACGAGGAGAGAAAGGAAGCAACGACAGGGAGTGAGTATTTTCATACTTCGTAAGCCACAGGAAAAGTGTATCGATGCAGGCTTCAAAGAACGATTGGTTTTATGGTGCAAAAACTTTTATTGAAGAATTCCACTAGTGAGTCAATGTTTTAATTATTCCACTAATCCACTATTCAACATTTATTTCCGTGGCGTTGGGATTCTCAGCGGAGCCCATGATTTATCACAGAGACTAAATCATGTCCCCAAACTCAGCTCCGAGTTTCTCATCGAATACCGCAACGTCTCCAAAAACTTTCGGGGTTCACAGCAAACTCGATCTGACCACGAAGGTCGCCCATTAGCCACAAAGGCCGACTAAACAAAGCCCGATTTTATCACATTGGAAACTCACCCATGATATCAGGCGACATCTCGGATTACATAGACCCGTTTTACGACCACACAGGTCAAGCTTCAGTCACCAAGACCTACTTGTGTAATGCTTCCTATCGATGTTTTTCTTAAAAAGGTTAAAATCGAAAACTACGCTAAGGAAATCACCTCATATTCGCTCTTAACCATGCTGCAGAGGTTGCACAAAAATTTCACGCGACACGAAACTAACACCGAAACCGGCCACGGATCCGAAGTTCGTAGCAAGGTCATGGCTTGGGTCGACTATACACGCGACCAGTCACTGGTAGAGAACGGGGCAAATATCCACAGTTTTAATCCCAAATCAAATTGAAACCGGGACAAAAGTATTTTTTAGTCCCAGTTCGTATTACTAACCGGGACTAAAATCCAGTGACTCGACAAAAAGAACATATTAATCCCGGTTCAAAAATATATGAGGCTATTGCTACCTTTTAGTCCCGATTGGTATAACCAACCAGGATTAAAGACAAGTTTTAATCCTGGTTGGATATTCCATCCGGGACATATCCAACCGGGACACCAGCTTTCCTGGCCCCTTTTTTCTCTCCTCCTTATTCTTTTATCCCGTCCCCTCTTTCCCCACCTCCATCCTTTTATTTTTCCTTCCTCTTTCCTAACCTTCTCTCCTTTCCCTTATCTGCAGGTGGAAGCAGCAGCGGGCGGCACGGTAGGCGGGAGGCCGCGACGGTGAGCCGGGCAGGAGGCATGGCGGTCTGGCAGCGAGCTGAGCAGGAGGCGCAGCGGCCCGGTGGCTTGGCCGCGCGGGAGGGCGGGGCGGGAG
>CM002484.1:13136358-13150703 GCA_000325765.3 Leersia perrieri
GCGAGCTGAGCGGATTTCTTTTTTTTTCTTCCAGATTTGCTATGAATGTTGTATTTTTTGGGATGATTTGTTTCCAGATTTGTGTGTATGTTGTATAATGTTATGAATGTTGTATATTGTTTTGATGATTTAGATTGTGTTGAGATTGATTTGTGGATGATTTTATTGTATATGTTTTGTGATGGTTTGCAGAAAATAAAATAAAAAATAGAAAAGAACAAATAAGATGAGAGGTGGGGAGGACAGTACCCCTAGGCTACTTTTTAGTATCGGTTCGTAATATGAACCGGGACTAAAAGTCCCTTTTCAGTCCCGGTTAGATGGTCCGACTTTCAATCCCGGGAGCTTAGTCCCTGTTGAGAAACCAGGATAAAAGGGGTTTTCCAACCAGGATTGAAGCCCCGTTCTCTACTAGTGAGTATACGACTATACTCGCAGTTTTTACCTACTCAGTGCACACCCAGGGATACTCCTTTGGATCCCATGTCTCCCACGAAGGCCAGACACTAGAGATCCCAGATCCCGTACCTCCCATCTAGGGGAGGTCCTGGTGATCCCTCAACTACACCGCACCTTATCCCTGGCGTGTTCCATAATCATTAGCATACCAAGTCAACATGATCTGGCCTAGTACTCATCCAGGGGTGTACCCATATAACCCGCGGGGGCGTACAGTAGATATTTGGATGGAATTCCCAAAGGAATCGGTCCGTAAGAGCGACTGCAAACCGTGACCACACAGGTATAGATTTGCGTCACAATTTTCTTAAATAGCTTTATTTCGCAAAACATTTCTCAAGACACTGCTCAACCATTTCTACTGAACCCTTAAGGATAGAACAACACGCGAGGCTAAAGGTAGGCACTCGTATTCCGGAACACGGGCACCCTAAAGTATTTTGGTGGAGTTATCAAAGGCTCAAGGTAGGGTTCAATCCTATAATTCATAATGCAACTACTGGGTGGGTCCATACGATTTCACAGATCGAGGCCGGGTGGTTTATGTGTGCACAGCCTAATGCAAGTTTTCAAAACATTTTAGTTGAAAAGTAGGAGCAATATGTTTGAAGAGTGGCTTGCCTGCGAGGTGATCCGGTGGTCCTCATGATTCCAAGAAAACCAGATATAACCGATATGTGGTTGGTACAAGAAAACCGTCGGGTCGTGGGTCATCGAATATTCCTGGTCCAAAGTGTCGGACTAGAATTCCCGGAACATCTACTATGCGAGCAACACAAGGAAACTACTACAAAGACCTATAAAGATATACTATATTGTATAAATTAATAGTGCCATAAGGTAGATCTCATTTTTGGAAGAATTTGGAAACTTGAATGGGGTCGATCGGACATACAAATGAAAAGATATGATTTTTTTTGGAAGATCAACAAAATTTTCTAGATCATTGGGATTTGGGAAATGGAGATAGGAGATAATCCTAATTAATTGGGATATACGATGTTTGAGAGTATATTTTTGAAATTTATTGAAGGAAAGACAAGGCATAGGTGTAAAGAAAAGAAATGGACTTCCCTTCCATTTCTTGGTGCGGGGGAGTTAATGCGGTAGGTCGCGTGGTCTTGGTGGGTGGCAGGCGATGGAAGGGGACGTCGGCCGGCGTGGCAACGCGTGGCGTCGCTTGTTGTGGTGTGCCTGTGGCACGTAGCGCCGACGAGTGGTGTCCGGGCGACGACCGTCGGCGCTTTTCGCGGCAGTGGGTAGGGAACGGCAATCAGGCAGATAGGGAAACAGAAGAGGGGGGCATGGTGCCGGTGGGTATGGGTGGATGTCGATGTGCCACAGACTAGGGTTCCGCGGATAGAAGGAGGCAGCGACATGCGGCGGCCCGTGATGGAGGGGGATTGGCGGGGCAGAGGTTGTGGCGAGCAGTGCGGTAGGCCGGGTGGGGGATGGATGACGCGGCAGCGCGTGGTGATGCGGTGTGGCCGGGGCCAGTTGCGCGGAGGGAGAAACGATGCAGCAACAGTGGCAGCGGTGGCGACGGGGACGGGAGGGAGACGACCGCACGGGCCGGTAGCGAGCGAGCAGCCGCTCAATCCACGCCGGGTTGGGCCCACCCATCAACCGGTGTGGCCACGGGCGCTCGTCCACGTGGGAGAGAGAGCGGCGGGCGCGCCGGCGATAGCATGTCGAAGCCCATGCTCACGGAAGGGGGGAGAGAAAGAGGAGGGGAGTTGCGTCGAGGAGAAAAAAAGGAGAGGGGGCGGCCTAACCTAGGAAAAAGGCTTTCTATTTTTCTTTTTAAGGGGAGTGAATGGATGGATTTTTGAATGGGCTTGAAAGGGGATTCAAAAAGAAATTGAATTTTGGGGATGGAGTTTTGGATATTAGTTAGTTCCTAACTGGGCAGTTGGATTTAGGAGAAATGTTTGGAATTCCATGAGGCCATAGAGATGGGAAAATTTTATCTACTTAAGCTGAACTTGGGGAGAGTAGTTTCTTCGGGAGTTCATTTGGGCCTTTAGGGTTTGGGGAGGGATTTTTTTTTTGGAGGAGAGGGATATCTACCTCGAGGATGATGATGAGAAAGTGTTTTAGCGCCCGAAATGGAGGCAGAGGTGATTATTTTGATGGCGAGAGGCGGAATTTAAATTTCTAGGAGTTTGGGCTAAAAAGGGTTTCTGGACCGGGGTTTTTGGGCTGGAGGGAACAAGGAGCCGAGATCTACTTTGGCACTTAGCATTAATTAAACACTCAAAGAACCAAAATTTTGAAATAGGATTTTTAATTAAAAATAATTTGTACGGCGGTTAAACTCAGGTTATTACAAGTACCCCAAGTACCCAACCTGGTACCTCAATTTTTTGTTGGAGCCGTCACCACCACATTGCTTTTATTGGCTCCGTCTCGCTAGAGACGTAGCTTCCTCTTCACCTCCACATCTGGTACCTATGTACCATCCTTGGTACATCGCCTTCGCCTTGGCCACATAGTACCAGGTCAAATACCTAGGTACTTGACAGTACACGACTACTAGTCCTAGGTATTAGCCTGGTATCTTGACAAAGCCGTTGCTACTCTTGCCAGCAACCACGTCAGAGATCGATGAAGTAGACTCAATCCTTACCTTTCTCCGGTGCCGCTGTGCCTCGTCTTGCTGGAGCTACCGCTTCGCTAGACCGGACCGTCATCGCAGCATCGCCTCGCCTGAGCAGCACTCTCGCTAGAAGCGCCCGCTCCGTCTTCCACGGCTGCAACCTTGCCAGGAGGAGGACAAGGCATAGCTCGACAAAGGGGGAGAGAAGGGGAGAGCAGGGGAGGGAGAGGACAATGGGGAGGGAGGTAGGACGAAGATACGAAGGAGAGAGGAGAGATGAAGAGGAGGAGATGCGAAGATAGGTAGATAGAGGTTTATGATGGGGTCCGTTGGAGCTGAATTTCGTTCCGTAGTCTTTATGTTTTAAAAATAAAACTGCTTACCTACTACCATGTCATTGTGCAAAACCCCGTAGCGAGTTTTTCTTCTTCTTCTCTTGTTAAGCTATAACGGTCTTCTTCTCTTGATAAGCTGTAACACCTCTTATTCCTCCCTAGCGGGACCCTCTAGGTGAAAACATAGTCACGTTGTATGCCTTGTGCTGCGGTGACGGCTTGCCGTGGCTAGGTGGTGACCATGGCCATGTTGGTGTGCAGGTGGCATTTGGTGGCTTTCCTTGTGGTGATGAGAGCACTAAGTGAAAGTCTTACCTGACTTTGCTGGCACTAGCGACGGTGACGCCCACGTCCACGGGCATGCTTACCTTTTTAGAGGTTGCTATGGGGCTTTTTGTTTTTGTCCTCCTCTGGGGTTCTCTCGTAATGAAAACCTTATATTGTTGGATTGGGCGATGGCGTTGTTCTATCGACGTATCTCTTCTTAAAGGCATTATTTTAGGAGTTTTCTTCTCGAAGCACTTCTTCCGATTTTCTTTAATTTATTGTCGTCATAAGGTTTTTTGGTCTGGTATTTCTTATAAATTGGATCAACTCTCTTCTTCTACAGTGAATGAGCTCCTAACTCTTCCGACGAAAATAAAGGGTGCCTTCCATCTTCTCTTCCAACCATGCAGTTCACTACTAGGAAAAAAAAAAGACAACTACAGAAACCAACCGATCGATCCCGTGGACATACGACCACAATGGCCACTGCTACACATTTAACTTAACCCTGATCGATGCGCTGAAAACGTCAGGCGATCGAGACGTATAGTACTAGTAGTAGACCCGGAAGAACCGAGCCAAACTCCCAGGTCAATCGTGGGGGCACGCTGCCGGCCGGCGAACCGGTCGTCGCCCAGTTCATGCGCGCGTTCTGCAAAATCTGCAACCATTTTAGCTCAATCTGCAACCTTTCTCGCTCCTGCGGCCTCGGGATCGATCGGACGGTGGTATGGAGCCGATCGATCGTCCTACGTCCTGCCATCATCGCATCCACCTCTGCCGCCGAGCCAGAGCCAGCATGTCGTAGCAGAGCAACACACACATACTGTGCCGCCCGCCCGCTCGTTGCGCGCGACTCGATCCGTCGATCATAAGCTGACAAAAACCGAAATTAATTCGGGTCAGCAGCTGGGTGGGGTCGCGTACGTACTCTCATCGTCGGCGTGTATATATATAGGAGTATTGTAGTACGACTAATGTACTGTGTGCGAGGTGTCCGTCTCGCTGGATCGCCGGCACTGCAGAGGGGAAGGTCAAGGTTTGTCAGCAGCTAGCGGTGACACGACGGCGACTTCCTGTTGATCGCTAGCTGCATGCGTATATATGGCTCCTGCAAACTGCAGTGTATTGGTCGTCAGATCAGCGACCGGGCTGTCACCTCGGCTGCTCCGGTGGTTAATGCTCCACAGTGACGCCCCTCGTCGATATCTCAAGCTTGCATTGGATCACTCCAAATTCTCTCAATCATGAACGCATGCATGCAAAGTCATCTGAGTAGCCAGTACTCTGCTGTCAGCTGCTTGCTAGCTCGCCCTGACCTACACAAAACAAAACTGCTGAAAAGTCGAGGTGATGCTGCAGGTGTGTGCAGTGCATGTATACAGCAGCTGAGCAGCATCACCTGCTCTTCGATGTAATTTGGATATTACTTCCTCCGTATCAAAATATAGCTATAAGATGGTATATTTTCTAGTCTAATGTATTTAGATTAGTTTGGTTCAAGATAGCTATATTTTAAGACGGAGGAAGTACTGTACTTGCATGCGTAGTATAGTTGAAAACTTTCATGCAAGTACATTCTTTCAAACAGGAGGCTATACTCCTGGGTCCTGATTGATCACAGCCACCACAGTGGCCTCCATTTTGTGTTCTTCTGGAGTAGGTCTCGCAGGTGACAGGTCAGCGGATGGGGAATAGTGACTCAGTGAGTACTACTGCTACCAATCCTCAAATCAAGGGGAAATAGGGTGGGCGAGTAGCAGCACACTACTGGAGTAGGTCGATCGGATCGGTCGTCAGAATTGACACCTGCGTACGTGCAAATCAGTGCCTATACTGTAGGTAATATGCAGTTTTTGTTTCCTTCTACTGTTTTGGAAGTAAACTGATCGATCAGCGACTGATATGAGTGAAGCTTCAGCTATCCCTTTAATAGGAAAACTAGATCACGCTAACTCGAAATAAGCAGTTGAATTGTGTTTTGGCATCTCAAAATACAGATTCATACTATTTGTTGAACCGTAAAAATTCTCAAAATACATGGTGCATCCATATGAAAACTCACAACTTATATGCACGTATGACCATGCCAAGCATGCTACAATAAGACAAATTATATAGAAAGCATGGGCCAGTTTGGTGAACTTGGAGGGAAGTGAAATTGAAAAATAATTTGCATGGTCCCCAACACTTCTCCGTTTTGTCTGTTTTACAATAAAATTTGTTCATGGCTTTAGTTTGAGACTTTGACTGTTATTTTTTATATACATTTTGCATGATGCTTAAACCAATAAAAGTAATTTATTATGAAATCATGTAATTGCAAAATAAGTGATATAATAGTATAGAATTATGTAAACATTCAAAATTAACCACTGGCCTATGCATGTTCAATTATGGAAAGTACTGAAGTATATATATATCTTGGGATGGGAATATGCGCGCATCGAGCTGAGGGCCCTGAGGTTGAATATATATGGTGCCATCTGTCCTTAATCAGCATAAAATCATGCTATTGCACAATTTCATTATCCTGTCTATACAGTAAGTGTATTGACTAACTTGGCTAATAGAGAATGCTAATCTACCTCTAATCATTTGACAAAGCCTTTTTGTATAGTTTTCTCTAGCTAATGTACAATGCCTTAGCAGAACACTAGCTAGCTAGCTACTCGGGCAGGAAACTAATGATGAACTGGCGATTAGGAAGACATAAGCAACCACTCAGGAGCATATAAATCGCCTGAAGTGGGTGAGACCTGGTAGGAAATATCTTCCATGCATGCATCTTAGTTCAAAACCTACAAACTTATACATAAACCAATTGACAGTAGCTATTAGCTATCCATCTAGCTAGCACTTCATCTGTATATCTTTTGTAGAACAATATAGATAAATACCATTTGAAAGTCATATGATGTAATTGTACGAAGTTTTTTTTTTTTTTTTTGCAAACAGAAGTAATCTAGTATTACCTCTGATTAATACTAACATACTACCACAAAAAGGTGCAAGGAAAAATGGAATAAAATTATCCCGATCTATGCACATGGGTCGCACACAAATATATAGCCATGTATATACAGAAATTGTAATTAATAGGAAAAACTACATAATACATTAGAATTGTTATTCAAACACAGCCAAATGCAAGCTTACATTTAATGATATAAATAAATTCCTTTGATTCAGTTCTCATGACTTTATTCATTTTAGCTAGTATATATATGTACAGATACACAATATCTTCCACATTGTATACGCTCTGTTTAAAAATTATTTGCATATATTGTTCACAAGATAATAAATACAAGAATTCACTTCGTTGTACACATTGCACATTTCATATTTATACCATATTCTTCCTAAAATATAAGGGATTTGTACATATCCGTGCATTGGAAATGAACTCTGAAAACTAGCTGCATGACCACGAACAAGCTTATTGAATTACATTTATACTAAAGTATTAAAATTAATTAAGAAATATGACAGATTTTTTTATATGTTTTCAACACAATATCGTAAACTAGCATGTTATATACTAATTAAAGCAGTTTTTAATACTATATAGTATCATGACACAAAATAGATATTAATACTACACAGAAAATTGCAGGATTAACATACTTACGACTAATGTGGATTTCAAATTAATTTGCATCGCATATAGTAAGATATACTTCCCAATGATACCAAGACAAAAAATGGGTCTGATGATGCATGTGACCATATGTATAGAAAGTTAGAACCAGTCCCACCCAGCTGCTAGGCTGCTACTGCATGTCACGGAACATGATATATGTATTATATATGGTCTGGAAGCATGGTTAAAATAAAATTAACAGTCTTATTAATAATTAATCTCATGGTGCAGTGTGCATGTTTTGGAAGGCCTTGGGACAAGTACTTGAAAGATCTCACTCCAATGCCTTGATCGACATGGTCAGATCCAAAGTACTCAGCCCCAGAGCGGCCTTCTTGCTACTACTGCTGCTACCTGTTGTCTCTTCCTCTAATCTCCCGGCATCCTCGCCGCCGCACTCGCCGCCGCCGTCTCCGCCGTTGTCGTCGCTGCCACCCCTCAGCGACAGCGAAAGCGAGAGTGGCTGCTGCTTGTTGTCACTGTCCACCTCCTGCTCACTCAACAACGACCCAATGTTCTTCCTCTTCTTGCTTGCTCTCTGATCTCCTGCGTTCGGGCTCAAACTTAGCTGCAAATCCGCTGGCGTCATCATCTTCGCCGGCGTCTCGACGCGCATCGCCTCCATCGCTTTCGCGGACTTTGCCCTCTGCGACGATCACGTACAAACAACGTCATTCTTGTGAGTTGGGTGAATGGCGATGACGACGAACTGATCGAACGTGTCAGTGTGGCATTAATGTGTACTCACCTCGAGCAGGGAACCTAGGGCTTCGCTTGCGACCACGGGATCCGACGACGTCGTGTTGTTACCGCCGGCGACGGCGGCGCCGCCTCGCCACCGGAGGTGGTAGTCGCCTGTTGACATTGTCCTCGAGAGCGGCCGTGAGCTGCTGCTCCCGACCCAATCGAAAGCTCCGTCCTTTCCGCCGCCGGCGGCGGCGGCGGCCGTGGTCGCCGAGGTGACACGGGTGCAGGCGATGGCGTCTCTCACGTCGAACAAGTGCGACGTCATCGGCTTGCCGTCCTTGCGGAAGATCATCTCGTGGATCAGCCCTTTCGCTGGGCCGTTGTCGTTCACGGCGCCGGCAGCGACGACCCTCGCCGCCGTGTGCTGGTTGAACGACCACTCCTGGTTCCTAATCACACACGAGAAGAAAGGGGATCGATTAGGGTTTTCGAATTGACACCATTGCTATCAGATCGATCGAGCTTAATCAGATGCTGTCCCTTTTGGGTTTTGTTAATAACTACCTGAAGCTGTTGCTGTTCTTGAAGTCGAAGGTTTGCATGGTGGACGCCGGCTGCCGGCGTTGGAAGAGACCATACAGCCGGCTGGCCTCCGCTGGCAAGCCGGAATTCCTCGACGCGAAGAACCCGCCGCCGTTCTCGTGCGACAGTCTCGAGGAGAACGGCACGCCGGCGACGGCGCCGGCGGCAGCTCGCTGAAAGAACATGTCGTGGTGGTGGAAACGATGGTCCCCTCCTCTCCTCATGTGGAACTCCATGGGTGAAAACACTGGAAAAATTAAGACATAAAGGTTAACAAAATTGAATAATACTCCATGGCTTACTCTCTGTACGCATGCTATTCCTGTGGATGAGATCAATTAAAAATGGAGAGAGTTGTGACAAGAACCTGATGATATGGCTCCCCTCTCGTGGCCTGACTCGTGGTCTAGCTTTTTGCTTCTGTACATCTGGAAAATAGAAGTCGACATGGATGAACAAAGAAAAATGTTAGGCACAGGAAATCTTCTGTGTGAAAGAGAAAAGAAACAAAACTATCTGCTGGTTACTGCTGCTAACAGCTGGCTAACTGCTATAAGTAAGTAGTCATGAGAAATAGGCTGGTTTTTCTTCCTAATCTGCTTTGATTTTACCTGCAAATGGCTTTTCACATGAGCAATGCTGAGCCCCCTCACATTCATCATCTGAAGCACCAGCTTTGGGGTTGCTCCTGCCAACAATTTGACACGAAATTTAGATGACAAATCAAACAAGAAATTCAATTAGGATGAAATCAAATCCTCACAAGAACAACAAGCTAGCACGCGAGATTGTAATTTTACTCACTTTCTTGGCCGCCCAACCTCTCAACAGCGTGGACGAACGCCATGTGGAGGTCGGGCGTCCACCGGAGCCGAGGGAGCTTAGACCGGTTGTACTGCCGCACCGTCGGCACCCTGTCGCCGCCATCGTCGGCCTTGCTGCTGCTGCTGTTCATGTCATGGTCCTTGTTGCTCCCGGAATTGTGGTTTGTGCTGCTGTTGTTGCTGGAGCTCCTCCCTCCAGCAACTTCACTTGTGCTGCCACCATCGTCGTCGTCGTCATCATCATCGTCGTCTTCTTCTCCGTCCTCTCCGATTTCCCCTTCCTCGCTGCCCTTGCCGAAGCCCTCGTTGAGGTCAAGCACCATGGCTGCGGGTGGCACGGAGTTTTCTGGAGATCTGATCTTATCATGATCATGCTCAAAAATCTCCACCACCTCCTTCTCCTTCACCTCTCCCATGGTCCTCTTGCAAGAAATCTTCTCTTCTCTTCCCCCTTCTCCCTCTATTTCTCTACCACCACCATGATAGGATTGGAATGATGTGGGGTAGAGGAGTAGGAACCAGGGAGGAAGAAGAGGAGGAGAATATGATGGGAGAAGAATAAGGGAGGGGCAGAAGCAAGCTAATGACGTGGGGATAAAATAAGGGGGAAGGAGGAGAAATGGACAAACATTTCACTGCATTGACTAGTTTTCAAGACTGATATACTCCCATTCCCTACCTTTTTCTATAGTGTCAAGGAATTGGAAAGTAAGCACAATTGCATGCTGTTTCGTGAGAGGGTGGTGTGGGGTACATATATATATGCTAGGAGGGTATGTATATAATTGGATGTGACCCGGGAAGGACCAGATTGTCAATGAGCAAATGGAGGTGGGAAAGGGAAGTAAAAGGGGTTGACACTTGCCTCTGATGATAACAATTGTTTGTCTCCTGAATCTGTCATATTAATTTGTGTTCCTAATCCGTGGACGGGGTAAGACATGAAAATCATGCATTCCTGTAGGCACATATATATATGACTGTATAAAGTCATTATGATGAGCCATTCCTCTCTTTAATAATTTTCTTGATAGAAAAGAAATTTAAACCAGATTTTTCGCATGTATTTTTTTTTCAAAACTCATGGCTTTACCTTTTAATGAGCCATGCATTTTATCTTCCCTTTCTCCAAAAATAATTAGTAATTAATTATCACAAAACCCCCTTTTTTTGCGATGGTGCTGTTAATTAATTGTTCAATGCATGTGCAGAAAAGATCAATTGCGATATCATTTGCTGCTTTAATGTTGTTGGGGTAATTGTTGACATTGGCTGCTCGGAACGGTAAACTACATCGGTGGAAATGTCAAACAGAACAAAAATGGCCAAGAATGGGAGATCTAGGAGTGGGTTTTGTGTTACAACAAGCACCAAAGAGTGGGTTTTTGTGGTAAAAATTGTTTAACTTGTGGATTTATATGATAGATGTGCCCTGAAACCTAGGGTTTCATGATAATTACTCAAAATTATTATATTTGTCTTTAAAGAAACGGTTTACAACAAAAACAAAAGGAGAATATCGGGCCTATCTATGTTTCTATAGTTTGACGATTTATCAACCTCCTCGTTAACTCAACCAATCAGTGGACCAATTTTATTGGGTGTGCCATCTACCATGCATATATCCTTAGAGTTACTGTTTTAATGAGAAGTTCATCGTGGACAAAAAGGCCGTTCATAATTTAGAGAAAACATTTTAGCACTCATGCATTTCTTTTTTCAAAATTGCAAGACTAGTTAGACTATTAGTATTGTACACCCCCCTTAAATTACTTGTCATTCTAGCTCTTCTCATATAATCAAGAAGTTGTGGCAACTTACATTGGTACCTTCATTAAATATATCCCAAGTGGTTTCTCATAGCATTATTAACTCCAATAAGTTGAGATGATCGAACTATAGAGCTGTGGATGTACGTATTAATGTGTGGCAACATCGATGAATGGTAGAGTAGGGAAATTAACCTTTAAAATTGCATTGGAATGTAAGACTGATACTCCAACTGAATACTACAGATAAGGATTTTGGCACAAAAGTTTTTCGAAATTTCTCCATTTTTAAGATCTACGAAATTATTATATAATTAGCTAAGAGTTGGTACGTAGGACCGATTAATCAAGTTATTCTGCTTGTGTTGAAGTTAGCTTATTTCTAGTAGCTCTCTTGCTGACTTGGACTGGGCAGGAGAAATGGAATAAACGGAATTAGGAACCTAGATCCAACTGCGCTATTTAATTCAAAATATTCGTCAAAGTAAAGATATTATTATAAAAATAATTTGAGGTGCTGTACCAGCATTTAAACTTTAGAAAAGAGAAAACATACCCACCATATGAGAAGTTTTACGGTTCAACAAATGGTACCTCAAGGTACCGGTATCTCGAGGTATCAAAACACAGTCCAACTGTTTATTTTGGTAACTCAAGGTATCGGTATGATAAATTGATGTCTAGATTTTATTTTGGTACCTCAAGGTACTGGTACTTCCAGATACTATTTGTTGGACCGTAGAAAAACTCCCACCATATATATGAGCATGCCCACATAAATGTTAATTAGATATTCCTACAAATTGTTCATAATTATCTAGGAAAAATGTTTGAGTTTTACACATATATATCTCACGGGCAACTACAAGTCTACAAAGTTGTGTGCCCACCTTCACACGCATTCTGGTATGACAAGAAATATACAATTATTTTGGCCGATTATTCAGCAAAGGAAAAGAAATCTGGAGTTATCAACTAGAATTTAACAGGAGTTGACTCGGGTCTACAAAAATTACAGGGTCAAAGATGCACTCTAATACTATTCGTTTGCTTTTGATTTACCTGATGGATTTGCTGATTGACGTCGAAAGATGCAATTTTTTTCGTACACTTTGTCTCTTGGTCATCTCAATCTATGCCACGTCAGGCTTGTGTATGAATGGATTATGCTGACGCTTGAGATTCCATTGCTTAATTTTCAGCACAACTCTATATAACTGTTCCTTTCACTCGCTAGAATGTTTATACACTATATTTTTTATTAACTGCACGATCAACTAATTCCCTGCGCATCCATGTTGTAACCATTAACTCGTATCTGTACGGCACTGTTTTCGTTTGTGAGGTTTGGATAGATTGGCTAATAAGACACGTAAAACAAAAAAACATCATTAATACTCGACTAATTTTATATCAGCTGTTTTAAACTGAAATATAAAATAATTTTATTTTTTAAGATAACTTTCGTGTATAATTTTTTTCCAAAAATATAACTATTTAGCAGTTTAGAAAGTGTATTCATGGAAAAAAATCACTCTTGGAAATAAACACAAGCAGTTCCGAACACAACCTCTGAGGCTAATTAAATTGATTTGAACCATATTTATATCAGAAATCTGATAACAATAATATTACTTTAGTTCATGCATCAATTCTTGGCCTTATTGGAACATGCGGAATTTGATATTTTCCCTCATGAAAAAGAAATATTTAATTTGAACCTACATATACAAATAATTCACTGAAGAAAAATAGATATTTTTCAAGGAACATATATAAATATACAAAAACAACTCCCTCTTCCAAGTTCGAACCACTACAAATTAGGATTGGAAAATTAATTGCTAGTATTAGCTACTAACGCTTGGTTATGTACGTACTATATTGGCTATGTCAAATTACATGATTTCACAATAGAAAAAAAATACATGATTGATGAACAACTTGGGATGTAGATAGGGTTTGGTCTTGAGTCCATTTTGCAAGAACCCGCATCCTATAGATATGTCTAGCACACGTACTATACCACCTTATTATGAATAAGAAAAAAACAGGTTGTTTGGTTAACCACTTTTGGGATTTCTTAATACAACTGAGAATCATGAAATGATCAGCATATATATATGGTAGGAATTAAGTTATGTCTTGGCCAATCAACATTGATATTGTCAATATTACGCACGGTCATCATGAAACGATGCCTAGTATATGGTAAAGTAGTATTCCTTACCTGAAACCGTACCAAATATATATATTGAATTTTGTAGCTCTAAAAACACCATCTGCCAAGTTTAGTTGAGCCATTCTTGGGAATTTGATGGTACATTGGTACACATCACTAATCCTACATCAGATCACTCTTCAGCCAGCAGGTCATTCAGCGTGTGCAATAGAATAGACCATTCCGTACATGCATTTAGTACAATTTAGTAAGCAGCTTAGCTTACAGATCGATGAACTACCAAACTGTCATTTTAATTAATTTACTTGAGCAGAGACTAATGTAAGAAGATTCAGTATAAAGTTCAAGTGCACGCAAGGCCTATAATTCGAGAAATTGAACTTAATTATTGCTTTGCTTTTCTACAAATAATTAATCTGGAATATGTTGCTACAACCATTCATGAGTAAAGGACACATCTTTCGCACGAAACAGCCAATTTCTCATGATTGTCTGTGGCACTTTCTAATGCATTATTAATTTCAAAGACGTGAAATAAGGAAGATATATATAATTGCAACTTTGCAAGTTTACTCGTCTACGAGGAATAGTCTTTATAATTTCCATAAAAAATCGTCACACTTACTCAGCAATTAATTTACATAAAAAAACTACTACTATACAGGTAGATCGATATCCGTACTTTCCTAACGCTATTAGAAACAAGTCGCTTATCTCGTGTGGGGACGATACGCATCACTCAAGAATTCATTATATTTTGTTTTGCTACTGTCCATATAATGAAACAAAATATAATGAATTCATTACTATAGAAATGCAGAAACCAGCGTTATATATATTACATCCATCAATCCAATCGTTAATTTTTAATTTAAAACTGTCGATGTCATCGATGAAACTATTAGGCGTGTTTGGACGCAACAATTTAACAGGATCTTGGCGTACATTCAAACGGAAAGAAAAGAAAAGGAGTTTATATGAAGATGCATGTCTAT
>CM002484.1:13155208-13168784 GCA_000325765.3 Leersia perrieri
TATATATATATTAGTGATGACAAAAGCATGTTTGGCCTCACACATTGCTCTAGAGGATGTAACAAATCTGCCAGGCCACTATCTCACATCTCTCCCTCCACCTATCTCTGCCAAAGTGGCCTGCATAGAAGCCATGCAACTACAAGGACGGTGATGGTAGGGCCTTCGTTTACTTCCTTGGAGGTTGTTGAATTGGCGTCACTGAACAGATCTAAGGTGCGGTCTTGGTGGAGAGGGCTGGAGCTAGCACTGCAACGACATGCTTTGACCTCTGGCAGCGAAAGTGCGAAAGGGCAACAAGGGCTGGCGCAACAGAATGGGCCCTAGGTTAGTCAACGAAACTAGGGTAGGGCATGGGTGCTAGAGGGTCTTCTCCGGTGGCATGCACGTGGTGCATACCGGGATCAGGCGGCCTGCATGGAGGCATGGACGATGGGTTGTAGAGGGGGCAGGGGGGAAGCAGTGGATATGGTAGTTTGGCTGGCACCGATCTATGGTGACGAAAATGGTGGGTCTAATCCAGACCAAGGAGGGCTGGTGTGCTCAACCCTTGCAACGACCTGGCCAATGGCAACGACGATGTTGATAGTGGTTGGCATCGATCTGCAATGGCGGTTAGATCCATGTAGGGGGAGCGTGGTAGCGCTACCATGTGGTGATGATGGTAATGTAGCTTGCGCGGATCAACATCATCAAGTTAGATCAGTGCGAGTGGGTGTCCCCGGTAGTAATTTGGCCAATATATAGCAGTGTAGTGTTCAACTTTGCAATGATGTCAACGGTCATGCCATGATGGAGGGCCAACCCTCTACGTCGATGAAAACTAGCCGGCAGCAAGTCCGTATGGTGAAAAGCTGTGATGATGACAACGTGGCAAAGAGATGCACATAGGCTGGTTGGGTGAGGGACGTCGATGTAGCAGTGTGTGGCATGCTTTGATGTTGGCGGGATTTCAAGGTTGTGACGATAGGTGGTCGACGGGTAAACGTGCCTACCTTTCTCCATTGACTTAGTTGAGGTAGCAATGATGATATCTTTGAGTGCTGTAATCCCTCTGGGACGTTGTCGAGGTGTGTCAGTTTCCTTCTGGCGGGATCCTTCAGGCGAAAATCGAGTCCAAATCCTAAGACGGGTGATAGTGGCACTTATGGCATCGTCTCATACTCCCTGGAAGCGTCGCTTGGGAGGTTACATTTTCATCTGTACCTCCATTTTGGCAGTTGGAATGGTGCTTTTGGATGGCGGTGGGTCTGTATGCATGAGGGATGAGTGGATCTTTGTATCTCACTCTCTTTTCTTACAACCTTCTCATTGGTGGTGCTAGGAGGCCGTGAGTGTTTTCAGCTGTTTGAAGGTGTTGGTGGCTAATTAAATGGCGTGGCTTTGTTTTAGGTCTGGCAGCATGCAACCATTCATATATAGCGGCGACTAATGTGGGGCTAGTTTGCTGCTGTGTGTTGGCGCTGCCGATTATATTTTTTTACTGTATTAATATGAATGAGCTCACTCCGGTGGTTTCTAACATTGCAGTGTCAAGTGTTGTTCGTTTCAGATAAACAATAGTTGCATCGCAATCAGTATCCCAGTGTACTAATTAACTTGTAAATTTGGGTTAATTCAAGACTTCATATATTAAAAGAGTAAGTAGGTTTCTCAGGTCTCATGATCTGTACGTACGTGCGCTGCTTCCTAAAAGGGGAGAAGCTCACACGAACGCTGGTCCATGGTTTGCCTTCTGCGTCACGGCTTCCATGCCGATCCTCCCAACTAACTAACAAATTTGTGGATTATTGCTGGAAAGCCAAAACTAAAGGAATTTATCGTCCGGCCACCCGTGTGTGTGCATGAGCGTGAAAATGACGAGTTAGTCATCCATTAATACGGCAGCACACTGTCTTGTGAATTTAACCACAAAAGTTTGCATTCCTAGGCTAGACAGTGGCATGGTATAGTTTCTTTATGGTTGATCCTTTCTTTTGTTTTCATGACATGGAGAAACTGTTGGTTTCGGTTGGGAGGTTTTATTATATGACAAATAAAGCTGTCTCAAGTATCTTTTCTAGCTAGTTGCCTCGAAAACATTCACAAAGTTAGGAATAATGTTATATTACCAGGAATGGAATTTTTATACTAAAAATACTTATTTATTTTATATATCTCATAAGCAAATCAATGTAACAAGCATTTACTAGAATACGTACTAGACACATGGAATACCATTTAGTGAACTCTAGATCAATTTACTCTGCATTTATAGTCATTCTAAACTAGTTGGGGTAAGCATTATATATAAAATCAAAGAGAAAATTTCCTACGTGGCCATGAATCTCTCCATCCCTCCTATGCCCCTAAAATTTTCTGAATCCCTTGCATGCTCTTAAATTTCATCTTCATCAACTCTATATCCACTCCATTAGTTGACCTGAATTAATCATTAAATTTTATCTAGAATGATAATATTGTGATTTCAATCTATCACATACCTGTGTACTTGTTTATTGAGAAAAAGACAATTCTCGAAGGTGAAAAAAAGATTTATTTTAGAAAAACAAAAAACCCGTAATTATTTGACCCACCAATTTAAACTTTAATTAATTTTTAAAATAAACTTCAAATTGCATTTGTATTAAATACGTATTAATATTTAAGCCTAAATAAACAAATATTATTTTTTTTGTGCATTTACTTTTAAAATTTCTTTGAAAATTTAAATTTCTTTTAAAACTTTAAGACAAATAATTATGTATGATTTGATTTTATTATAAATTCAATTATTTTTTCACGTTGAAATTTATATTTATTGAGTAATTAGCATAGATACTACAAGATAATGACAATATAGTTATTTTAAAAAAATCCAGCAGTAAACTAACAGAATATGTATAAAAGGGAGGAAATGAAAACTTGAGGCATGAGGACTGAGCAAATTTTAGGGGATAGAATGAATTGAGGAAGAACTCGATGGCATATAAGGGATTGGAATTGCCCCAAAATCAAACTATGTCTAATTTCGTGCAATATAAGATTCTATGGAAGTAGGAGAAACATTAGACTAAGGTGTCTCCAATTTCCTTTCTATGTGAGCAGCTGCATATCGCATTTCCTTTATTTCACTTCAGGTGTATATCCACGAAGCAGATCGATCAAGCTATGACCTCCTGTGGCTACGCATGCATGGCCCTAAGATAAGTATTATAGATTTAAAGAGGCTACATGATTCGAGCATATATAGCTGAGTTGGTAATATACATTAATACATATAGGCCAATACATGACTGGTCAATCAAGACCAGATCAGTTTGTCTTCTCGATCTCTCTCAAACGACCACTCAGCTGAGATCAGCTACTGGCGACACATTGAAAAACTACACCATAGCTAGCAAATATCTAGCTGCTAGATTATCAGCTGCTGCCAAAAAAGTTAAATTTTAAAACTCACTTTTACTTAATTTAAAGGTTTTATCAGAGTTAAACCGCAAATAACATAAATTCAAAAGTTTTACACATTAGTTACTTTTATCGTATATATACGTGATATTAGGTTATGTCCCATGTACTAATGTAGTATTTGATACTACATCCTTTCTAAAATATAAGGCACAACAATCTTAGATACACAGTACAAGAAATATTTAATTATATATTTACTTGGTACGAACTAGCCAATGCATGCTATTTTTTAGTTTTTCTTTAATTTATTGTTTTGTTAATGTAAGTAGCAATATAATTAATGCGCGTCTTATATTTTAAAATATATGAAGAAAAGATGGTTGTGTTTTATTTTTTGGAACGGATTGAGCAGTGCATAGGTAGTTTTGTATGACCTTAAACCTTCAGCTTCCCAATAGGACAGAGTCCGGTCGTAGGTCCTTCGTCTTATATTTTAAAACATATAAGAAAAGATGGTTGTGTTTTATTTTTTGGAACGGATTAAGCAGTGCATAGGTAGTTTTCTATGACCTTAAACCTTCAGCTTCCCAATAGGACAGAGTCCGGTCGTAGGTCCTTTGAAGTTTCTTGGATTTGATTAACCGCACCACTTTCTTCACCGGTTCACGCTATGGAAGAACTAGTCAACAACAAGCTAGGACAGCTGCTAGAAAATTTAAGCAACCAGTAATAGTAGCCTCAGTACATCAAGGAGCGTACCTATGATACTCATGGAATATTTGTCAGCTGCTACATTTGGAATCCCTAAACCCATGTCGTGGGCATGCCTGTCGGTGCTGCCCATACATGCATCCTATACGGTTTTTAATTGATATGGCTAACTTGATCTATATATGTGTGCTGAAGATTTCAGCAAGTATTCTGATGGTTATGCCTTAACTATGCGTTATTTTGCTATTCCATTAGATTCTAAAACACAAATGCATATGGCGATCCCTAGCTACTCTTAAAAGAACTTCTTTGTTGGTGTTACACAAGGGGAACTTCACAAGCCGATGCCCGGACAAGAGCTGAAAAATAAAACAGGGGAAGCTCATTGTCTGCTCGTTCCATATCAGTAATAACAAAAATTTGACTTTTGGTGTTTTTAATTGTAGTATGCCTGCTTGCAACCTTGTTGGCTTTTAAAATTCTACTATCATAGATGTAAAAGTTTGACCATAGATGCGCATAAATTATTTTTGGTTGATTTGTTCATGTTTCACGGCTTATCAATGGCTTATCAGACGTATATGTGCCTTTTTGTGCCACTGCTCCTCCTAAATATGGCTATGGGTATAAACTGTGTCATTTCATTGCTCCTCCTTCCACCCATGCATGCATTTTTTTTTTTTTTTTTTGGTAAACCTCAATAAAGAGCACATCACATTCTTGTTCTATATTAGAAAGAAAAAAAGTGTTGATCTAGCTTACGATGGAAACCAGACTAAAAACCGTACACATGCATGGAAAATTGGCAGAACCCACACACAAGATGAAAACAAAAATGATTTTACGGTGTCACTGGGACCTAAAAAAAGGTGATATTTCCCAAGCTCATCATAACCGGCAAACAACTTCAATTTCTTATGGCGAACAACTCTCGCAAAACCGCCAAACACACCCAACTGTGGAGCAAGACCGTTTAAGCAAAAGCCGTCAAGAAGAAAAAACAACATCTAAAATGTGTCAACGTTCATTCAAAAACCGGACTACATTTTTACCTAAAGGAAGAAAGAGCTACCATGATGGCACCTGTAAGGAGGAAATGACATCTGCAAGCTTCAACGTCATAGCCATGGCCAGAGAACCAGTTAGCACATTTGCCCAAAGCTCTCTCAAATGCTGCGTCAGCAAAATAAAAACAAGTCGTTTGAGGTATGAGATTCGGTACCCGGGTATCACTGCAACAACGAACAAAGAAGTTAACCGGTGCTTCTTCAACCTCTCCGACGTCCTTGTCCAGCTGCCGTCGTCGAGCTCGCAGTGCCGCCATCGCCGGCCCACCGCCGTCGCCGAGGCGAGCCGCTGTAACACCCTGCCTTTAACAGTCGCATTAGCCCGCTCTACACGTTTAGCGGATCCACGTTCACATAATACAACTCTTACACTTTTGTGCTTGTTTTATGTAAAGGGTTAACCCGGTTGTACTATGGTTGGAGTAAAAAGGCTTATAAGCAGGACCTCACCCACCTAAACTTTCAAGGTGATACTAAACCACCACTATAAGCCACTTCTGGGCTACTTGGGCCAACACTACACTACAAGGCTTCATTGGGCTGGGGTGTTACAATCATCCCCCCATTAAGGGATGATGCCCCGGCAGTTCACCGCATACACGGCAGAGGCCCAGAACCTCCCTTTTGGTGTCGTATGCCCTCCACGGGCCCATACGAACAGCGAAGGTTTATGCTCTGATATTAACTGTAACACACTGCCTTCAACAGTTATATTAGCCCGCTACCACACTACAAGGCTTTATTAGGCCGGGGTGTTACAGCCACCGCCATAGCTAACGACCGAATCCGACTGCCCCGTCGCCCGCCGTTGAGCCGCTGTCATCAAGCTCGACACGCCGTCATCGCCAGCCCACCGTTGCCGCCAAGCCGAGCCGCCACCACAGCCAACAACAGGATCGGCCACCCTCAGGGCCACGCCACCGGATTTGGCCGCCCGCCGCTCGTTGTCGAAGCCGCCGTCAGCGAGCGTGCCGTTGACGCCATGGCCGAGCACTTCGCTGTCGCCGATGGGGGGAGGCTGGGAGGAAGAGGGAAGGGCGTCGCAGGGCGTCGCTGACAAGGGGAGGCCGGGAGGAAGGTGGGAGGGGGTTGCCGTAGGGGCGCGGGAGGCACTACACGGGCATGGTCAGGGGTCGGTGTCACGACCCGCCCCTTGGCTATTGTAACAAGTAACCCGAAGGAGGGCGTCTGTAGAACAGCAAACTGTTCCCTACGGAACCATATCACGAGTACCAGTCCTAGGATTCCGTTGTTGGTACCTACGGTAACAAGATGAAATCAAAACATTACTAATGATTAAATTATACCTTTACGTTGTGACTTCGGGTAGACCCTGAGTAGCAACCTTCAGTCAGAGAGCAGCAATAGTTGACTTAAGCGTAGCCAGAACACCATTCCACAGGTAGTAGCTTGGGTTTAGGAATGAAGCTCCTCAGCATTTATATCTTTAACCTGATCTAGCAGCAACGAAGGAAAACAATAACAGAGAGGGGTGAGTACTTTCGTACTCGCAAAACACAGGAAGAGTGTAATATGCAGGCTTCAAAGAACGGCTAGATTTAAGTGTAAAACAATTTTCTTGAAGATACTACAAGTGTGTCAGGATTTTAATTGAGTTCATTAATTAACAACTGTAACAGTAAATATATCGGGGTATGGCAACACATTCACCACCATGATTTATCACGAAGCTCAAATCATGTCTCAACAATTTTCCCGAATCGCATTAGCTCAAACCATATCGCATTCTCAACGCCGAGCATCCCAGATGCCTCGACTCCCGGATCCCGCAAGACCCTATCTTCGGCCACGAAGGCCTCTCGTCAAACACCAAAACCAACTCGCAACACACACTTCTCGTTCCAGAGTTCTTTTTCTAATAACATTTTGGTAAAGCAAAAACTACACTAAGAGACTCACCTCACAATTTGCTCCTAACTGTGAGCACGGCTGTTCGAACAGTTCTAATACTCTGCAGAGGTTGTACGCCATACCCACGCGACATGAAGCTAACACCGAAACGGGCCATGAATCGGAAGTTCGTGACAAGGCCTTTCCAAGGCTAAGTTCTGACGATCTCATTTCGCATGGCTGGGCCGACTATCCGTGCGACCAGTATCTGGCTACCTACGCAGCCGTCATCCACTTAGAGAACACCCGGGGATACCCATGGATCCCGTATCCCCTCTTGAAGGATGATACCGGCGATCTTGAAACCCCGTATCTTCCTCAAAGGCAAGATCCCAGCGATTCCCACACACACAACACCTTACCCCCGGCGTGCCTCACAACCATTGACATACAAGACCCACAAGAACTAACCGAGTACTCATCCAGGGTCATTTCCATGTTTTTCGCATGGTCGTACGATAATATGCTCTGATGGAATTCCCAAAGGAATCGGTCCTTAAACAGGGAAACTTGTCCATGACAACATGGTCAAGCCTTACCCAAATTTTCGCAAAACTCATTTTCACTTTGCAAACCATTTCTCAAAACAGCTCTCAACCCTTTTTCCCAAAGTTGTATCACAAAGTAAAGTATGGGGGTTTAGTCGAACAATCATACCCAAGAGCCAGAATGCCCAACAGTACCATCGGGGTGACAATGGTTCACAAGTATTCAATTCCTACAGAAAAATAATGCAACTACTAGGTAGGTCCATCGATACAATCATCGAGGCCGGGTAGGAATAATCGTGCACAAAACTAATGCGAGTTGCAAACATTTTATTTATAAACTAGGAGCAATATGATCAAAGGGTGGCTTGACTGGGTGACGATTTTCCAGTCTTCAAGCTTCAGAGAAAACCAGATAAATCCGCTATGCGACCATTCCGAGAAAACCATCTGATCACGGGTCTTCACATCTTCTTGATTTATGGCTCCAGTAGGGAAAACCTTCGAGACGAACGTACGCTAGCGAGAAACACACAGAAACCCTACTGAAGTCTACAAAATAAGTAATAATATAAATATAATTAGTAGTGCCATAGGGTAGATCCTATTTTTAGAATATTTTAGGAAGTTGATAGGAGTGGATTGGGCTTACGGATGTACGGATGAAAAGATATGATTTTTTTGGGAGGTCGGCGATACCATAGATATTTGTAATACGTGGTGAGATAGACTAAATTTTTATACTTCGGGTTCGGGAATGGGCAAGGAGGAACCAAAGGCAGATTTCATGTCTGGGTTTTTCTTCTTGGTTCTCATGTGGTCAAGGTTCGGTTTGAGTGGATTAGCGCAGGTGGAGGGGATAAACGGAGGGATAGGGGGAAAATGGGTATATGGATTCTTCCCCTTCTTCTTCTTTTTCTTCGTCGTTTCTTTCTTTGGTGTGGTGGCAGAGACAAGAAAACGGTGGTGGCGGTGAAGGGGAGGGCACATGGATGGCAGATGAAGTGGTGGGGTAGGCAGAAAAAGGGAGGGACTAAAAGCTAAGGGCTGGTATGGGTTAGGCCGAAAGTAAGACCAGAGATGGCCCTATATCTTTTCAAGGGCCGGGTAGAGGGACCTATATCAAACTTGTGCCCTTCTCTTCTTTGGATGAATTGAGCAAGAGGGGTACCGACTGAACTTAGTGAGTGTACTAGGCTACGCAAGGAAAAGAAAGACTAAGAATAGACTTGGGCTTCATGGAGGCAGACGGGTGCAAACTGGACTTATTTTCTAGGGTAGTCGGGCTCAAGGTTTTGGGAAATAGGGACCAAAGCTAGACTTGCTTGGTGTATTGGACTATATCGGGAGGAAAAGAGGGACAGGATCTGGACTTGTATTCAAAAGAGTAGTGGTAGAGGGACCCAAAGAAGACTTATTTGCCTTTTACAGGGCTCGAGGGGAGGGACCTCATTTGGACTTGATTTTCCTTGGAAGCCGGAGGATGCAAAATGGACCTATTCTTCAAGAGTGAGGTGGAGAGGGTTGGTAGTCCGAGGCCTATCATGCTCACGGGCCAGCCCATCAGCGAAATAGGAAGGGGGCATCTCGGGAGAGAGAGTGGAAAGGGAAGAGGGGCTGATAGTAGGGCCCACTTGTCATATTCTTCTTCCTCCTCTTTTCCCCTTTCTTCTCCTTCTCTTTTCTTCTTTCTAGCTGTAGAGAGGGAAGCAGAGTGGGCGATGGACGCAGGGGTTAGGGGATGCCGGTGGTTGAGTGCAGCGGCAACAGGGAACGCAGAGCGGCACCAATGCCAGGCTTAGGCCCAGCGGGAGGTAGAGGGCGATGATCGCGAGTGGTGAGCCGGCGGCGGCGGGGAGAGAGAGATCGTGGCTGCAGGGGAATGTCGAGTGAGGGAAGGGAAGGGTGAGGGTGCGCTCCGGCTTTTATAGCCGCGACGAGGGAGAGGTTAAGGACCGCGGTGGGGCCCGATGGAGAAAACGCGGTCGGCGGTCGGGTTGAGGCATTGATGGCGTGGAGGGGGTTAAATGCGGCTAACGCCGGCGGGAAATGCGGTGGAGGTCTGGACGAGCGAGGCGGCTCAGCGGCGGGCGACGCGTGGCGTCGCTGCGGTGGTTGGGGAGCGGTGTACGGTGGGACCCGGGTGACGCGACGCCTCACTACGTGGCGTGGTGTCGCGACGCGACAGGGGGTAAATGCGGCCGGTGTGGCGCGGGCGTCGCGAAGCGGCGACAATGCGGCTGGAGGCTGCTGTCTCTGGTCGGGCGCAGATGAGATAGAACGGAAGCCGGCGATGTCGCGGAGCGGCGCCCAGGATTAAAGGCGATGACGTGTGGCGGCCTGGCGGTGTCCGGCGAAAGGGGTCCGATGGGGAAGGTGGCGCAACAACACGGCACATGGCGGAGCGGCGCGTCGGCTAGCGGCGGTCGGCGAGAATGGCATGGAGGCGGAAGAAAGGCGGGACGGCGGGCGAAGGGGAATGGCGGCGACACGTGGCGTGCGGCGCGTCGCGGATTGCGCGCGTCGTGTAGCGCCGGCGAGATTGGATGGGTCGACGGCGTTGCGAATGTGGCGGTTGGTGGTTGGGGCAGGCGACAACGCGGCTTGGTCAAATCGGAGGCGTCGACGGCGGCGGCGGCGCGTCGGAGGCGATGATCGTGCGACGCGAACGTGCGCGAGCGATCGCTCGATCCAACCGCGAGTGGGTCCCACCCATCAGCGGTGGCTACGCAGCACGCGGGTGCGCGTGAGGCAAGCGAGTGACGATGCGCGGGCGAGTGGGACGCAGGCCGTGGGCCGCGGCAGCTGCGCTGGGCCAAGCGGGCTGCCTCGGTGGGGAAAGGAAAAGAGGAAGACAGGGCGGCCTGAAAGTGAGAAAAGGGATGGTGGCGGCCCAAGAATTAGAGAAATACTTTAGTATTTATGGAAATGGGTAATGGGATAAATATGAGAGGGAAATAAATTGGTCGTTGGGACTTCAATTGGATAGAGAATGGGTTTAGGGTCTTGGAAAAAGAAACAGAGGTAATTGTACTTGGAAGTCTGGTTTGGAATATATATTTTTTTGAATCGGGGTTTTTGGTATTAGGGAGACAATGAGTTGAGATCTAATTGGCACTTAGACTAATTACGAACAAAGAACAAAAATTTTGAAAATACGTTTTTAAATAAAGATAATTTTACGGCGGTAAAACTCAGGTCACTACAGTCGGTCACCGTAGTCTTTCTCTTAATGCTATTGTACTTCCATCCCTTCGCCACACTGCTAAGACAAAGTTAGTTTGGGTGTTAGCTTGCCACGCTCGACTAGAAATCTCTGACTCTGTTGTAATATACAATGCTTAGCAATGTAACTATAATCACCCCTCTTGTATGGGACAACATCCCTCGCACTAGATTCCTTGATGTTGCACGACTCCTTCGATATTGTAGGCCTCCCTGTCCCCCGCTGCATAAAGTTTGTCTTCATGAAACCAATGTCTCACATCCAAAGGGTTCCCCAATACGAGGGTGTGGACATAGAATGACCAATAGTGGGGTGGGACGTAGGAGCTTCAAGGACAAGGAGAAGGTCTAGACAACCAAAAGAGGACCCGCTCGCCGTCATCTGGCCGTCCGCCAACCAACTGATGCCCAATATCACCAATTGAGCCGCCAAGCAACTGATCAATCTACAAACAACACCAAAAACCACAATTCAAAAAACCACATCGTCGACCACCACCGAACCCAACGGCCAGTTTATGAGAGTGCACCTCCAAGCCTCATCCCCATGTACCATCCCAGCACACCTAACGACCTCCTCCATTCCGCCTGCCTCTTCCCGGGCCGTCACATCTCACCCCTACGCTGCACCACACATCGCCCGCCCCGTGTTGCGATTGTTCAATGGCGGCAAGGCAAAGGACAGGGGAAGGAAGAAGGGGCCGGGTATATATGGTTGTATGGTCTTATTAATTCATTGTATGTATACCACGTATACATATATGCCATATGTATATCTAGCATATATGGTAAAGTTTGAATGCTAGGTTATAAACTTATTTTGAAATATTTTTACCACATAATATTTGTACAGTAGTGAGTCAGTGAAAATATAATAAAAGGAGTACTTGTTGTTACAAATAAAATTAAAGGTATGATTGATAAATGTTGTCTAGAGGGATTTTTCTCCTGAACCAACCCCCACCAATTTGGGAGGCGTACGTAAGTCCCTATTTAAAACAATGTTTATTCAAGTGGAATGCCACATATTATTATGCATCCTCCGCTAAAAACACAACAAGTTATTTCAGAGAGAAAGCTTATCGTGGTTGTACTCTTAAAAATTGTATTTCCAACAGTAAAAAATAAATTGCTTCATGGCTAAAATTATGAAGAAAAAAACAGGTGTGTTACTGTTACGATAATGAGTGTCTTAACGCTAGCTTGAACGATGGACTATGCACACTAGCGGTTTTACACTGGTAGTGACTAAGACTAAGTGCGCCCAGCTTCAATTCCAAACACCGCATGTTTTGGCAGCATTACCACGCCGACAAGGTTGGAATTTTGTTGGGTGTAAAAAAAAAGAGAAAACATTAACCCGTCACCTAATCCTGACATCCTGTGAATGATTCTTCCCACATCACACGGTTGACCTTCTCTGCCCACTAGGCTATCAATCTCATCCCTCAATAGTTTAATTCATTGGACAATAATTAACTAAATAGGATCCAGCTGATTAGTTCTCACACAAATCGCACACCATTAGCTACCTAGCAAGCAGCCTAAGGGTAGCTTGATGCCCTAGATGCAGTAGTACTACACGCCATTATATTAAACAAATGCATCGGTGTGATCCCTCGAAACTGCATATAATTGTAGGTTTGTCATCTTGTCCCACCAATGCCAATACCACGACATACTGTCCAAAATTCCATTTTGCCATGCCATGCATATGCATTGAGCAAATATAACTCAGACATAGCTAGCTAGAGGGTTCTTCCTGAGCAATGGCTTGGACTGTGGGAAAGAGATGGAGAGATATCGACACTTGATCCCTTTGTGTGGTTAAAGACAAATGTTGCCCTCTGTCCATGTGCCAAATTAATAGTATTTTATTTCAAGCATAAATTAAGTTTCTGGTCCTTTTGTATAGTACAGTACTGTATATGTATAGGAGTTTAATTATATAAATGCATGGTGATCCATCTGTTCATATAAATGCATGGTTCACCTCTTGAACCCTACTATGAGACCTCAAACATGGAAAGGATTAGTAGATAGCATTAGTCCATTTAATTAACCGTGCATTTCGTTTTTGATGAGAGGATTTCTGTACGTAGTTCAAGCAGGTAAGTGTTCAACACAGCACGAGCTGCACTTAGAGTATAGTAGTATATACTATATATCCTTCTAAATTTGGAATGGTTGTATTGAAATATATGCGGCACTTTAAATTGCATGGTGATTCTAGTGTCGCTAATATATTAGCAGGTTTATTTTTTACGTTTTTCAGACTGGTCATACACTCATACTACGATGAATTATAGGGTGCTGAATCTTAAGATTAACTGCTACTAATTAATTCTCCTCTTTGAAATTATAAAGCATAGAGGGTATATATATGAAATTTGAATTGATCATATATATCAGGGCAACATCTGGAATTCTTGATGCCCTATACACATATATAAAATAAATTATCTTAGATTCCCTGATCCATAAATTACACTTGATATTCACGAGGATGAACAATACAAACTATCAACTTGGAATGAGTTGGAGCTCACTAGGATCCTTTGGGAATTATTCCAGCTTCACATATCAATTAAACAGTACCTTTTGGCTGGGTAAACTACTCATCTGCTCTCAACTAACACCTGCCACACTCTGTATGCTTGTTGATCCATTTGAGAAGACTGCAACATGCTAGTTTTATTACTGTGGAATGATTTCAACGACTTAAAACCACCCAGACACATGTAGGTGTAAGCATATGTTCTGTGAAGTTGATTTGATTTTTTT
>CM002484.1:13168884-13195863 GCA_000325765.3 Leersia perrieri
GGGGTGGGGGGGGTTTGGTGTGCATTGTTTTCTTTACCAGTCCCTTGAATTTATATCCAGTGCATAAATTGTCTAACTATAGTTGGACGGTTGCTTCAGGAGGTATGTATATATGACCATGTAAATTTGTTGTTTACGATATACCTCTGAATCCTTTAAACCTGTAAATTAATTAAAGTCCACCCCACTAACTGCAATTAAATTTATTTACCTCTCCTCTCATTGTGCCATATCACCTTAATGAATTCCATCCATTAGATTAAAGTTTAGCATCCCAGATTACTGCGAGGTGCCTTATCATTGGATTCAACTTGATCAGCTATCAACCGCAAATGGCATTGATTCTGGACAGTATTACTACTCCATTCATCTCCCCATCCAATTTGCATGGATATGCTTCATAAAATATATCCCGTATATATACATAAAGGAAAACATCGGTTATCTTCAAGGGGTTTTCATCTTTTAAAAAATAAAACTATGTGCATAGCGAGAAGAGGTTGACAACCAAATATTTTGACCACTAAATGGACCCATGATCATTGAAGATATCAACTTATTTTATATCATGCTTTTACTTATACTAAGTTGAAATATGTTGATATATCCTTTTACGCCTGTCGATGATATGGGCCTAGGGGTATACTGAGGATGCGACGCATGAAGGAAGAAACGCATTTGCATAAATGGTGCACAATAGGAAAATACTTGGATCGCCCAGCAGGGTTCGGGCCACGGGCGGCCACGTGGCCACCCCGAGGGAGTCTGGCCTAGGTGCTGTGCCCGGAGGCCGTTGTTCCTCAACAGAAGGGGTTCGGGAGCACCCGGACCCAACGGCGTTACCCCGCACCCCTCCTGTGAGAGGGGCAGGCCCAACCACCAACTACTCCGTTCAATACAAGAACAGTGCCCAGGCGCTGCCCCATCGCATTTAATGCGAAGTGAGGCGTGCCTGTCAGTGCTCATCATCACCTCTTGCCTGGCTCAGGAGGAGAGCAAAGTCTTCACTGATGACCGTGAGCTGACCGCGCGGTCAGACTACCCACACCCCTCATCCTAGCTGGTCACTGTCGCATTAAATACGACAGACGGATGCGTGGGAGAGAAAGGATGAGAAGCTGGGAGAGCTGTGTCACCCTTATTCCTGTTGGAGAGCCGTTGACAAGCGAACCCCCCTGGAGTAGGTAGGTTGACCACTCCCCGTATCGGCAATGTGACGGCTTCGTCGCCCATTTTCCCCAACGACTCCCGTGACGTGGCAACAGGACCAGGTATAAGAGAAGACCCCCGACAAGACAGAGTATGAACCACTCCCCGGAGAGGAGTGGAATGAATAAGCGCAGGACTACTGTGGTGTCCCCTTGGCCCTATAAAAAGAGGCCCAAGTCCATTGTAAAAGTGGTGGGTTCTCTCCAAGAAAATCAAAGGTCTAGCTCATACTGCAGCACGCCTTATTCATTAGCTCCAGCCCATCCCAAGGGAAGTGCTCCATCCAGGTAGAAGGAAAAGAGATTGGGAGAAGAGTCAAATATACTCTGATTATAGTGCAGAAAGATCACCATACCAAATCTTGTAATCCTTTATCCACCATATCAACAACAAGAACAGGAGTAGGGTGTTACGCTTCCCCGGCGGCCCGAACCTGTATAAACCTTGGTGTCATGTGTGCTTAGCTTATTTTTCCCTCCTGCCCACCTTCTTCTTCTCCTTAACTCAAGCCTCGGTGTACCGCACCCCTGTGCCGAACCAAAAAGGGGTCCTTAGGATCACTGCGTGTCGAGCGCACGCATCGACAGCTGGCGCGCCAGGTAGGGGGTTCCCGCTGCTTCAAGGTTTGAGTTTGTGGTTTCTCCCGCCTCTCGACGGATCTACTCGTCTCCGTTTCCACCATGGTCCACAAGTACGTCTTGCGGACCGCATCCGGCTCCCTCGCGTCACGTGAGCGCGACCTGGCCAACGACAACATCGAGGAGGTAGACACGGGCGAATACAAGCACAACTTCCGACACCGTCGTCGAGGCAGGAGGGCGGCCCCACCACCTCCTCCTCCCCCACTGGCCGCAACAGCGGCCGAAGCTTCATCACTCCCTCCTCCCCCATCAGCTGCAGCAACGGCCGGAAAACTACCACCTCCTCCACCCCCCGTCGCGACGGCGGGTGAGGGCAAAGAGGAACCGCCGCCCTGTGAAACTTCCGGTGCGGCCGCGGACTCTAGATTGCACCAGGGCGAGCGTGCTAATAAGCCGCGGCGAAGCGACGCCCACCGCTGTTTGGAGTTCGGCACGCCTGAGGGCGCCCTCCAGGCGGCAGAAACACTCCTGCGCCACCCCCCGGTTACACCGGGCGAAGAGTCCAACGTTAAGCGTTGGCTTGACGACGTGGCAAGGCTGGTCAGTACGGCCCAGCGCCAACTGGCCGCCGAACTCGCTTCTTCAAGCCACCGTCCACATGGTTCCCACGCCACGGTCAGCTCATCCTCACGGCGACGGGCGAGAAGGGCAGCAGCCGCTGCGCGGACCGGCGAGGTCCACCTGGCAGCAGCCCAACAGGACGCGCCACGTGACCCGCTGTACGCGGATCCGGACGCTCATGTCCGTATTGAGTAGCTCCGCGACGCACGTCGCGTTGAGCGAGCACAGGACTGCGCTTCCTCCACAGGAGGTGCGAATGCACGGCGTGCGGCCCTAGCGGCCCCGCCAAAGGGAGAGCCCTCTAGGGCACGGCAAGTGGCCGCAGCGGCCCCACCGCGCGCAGGTCCCTCTGTAGCACCACAAGAGGCCCCCCGGCCTTCGTTGTCCCCCGTCGGTAATGGCTGTCTTGCCTTTGTCCCCAGTCTCCGCAACGTGCACTGGCCCAACAAGTTTAGGCCGGCTCTTACAAAGAAATACGACGGCACGGTGAACCCCACCGAGTTCCTCCAGATCTACACCACGGCCATCGAGGCCGCGGGAGACGACGATTTCGTCATGGCTAACTTTTTCCCCATGGCGCTCAAGGGCCAGGCCCGTTCCTGGCTAATGAATCTGCCCGCTCAGTCTGTCACTTCTTGGGATGACCTGTGCCGGCAGTTCACCTCCAACTTCCTGGGCACATATCCGCGCCCGGGGGTGGAGGCTGATCTCGACATGGTGCGGCGAGGGGAGGACGAGTCCCTGCGCAAATACATCCAGCGTTGCTGCCAGGTATGCAACACCATACCGACCATCGCTGACCATGCAGTGATCTTCGCCTTCAGGAGTGTCGTATGCCACGACACTATGCTGGAGAAGATCGAGTCCAAGTCCCCCCGGACCACCACCGACCTCTTTGAGCTCGCCGACCAGGTGGCCCGCAAGGAAGAGGCTCAGGTCTGGAACCCTAGGAATCCAGCCCCGGCCTCCGCTGACGCTGCCCCGTCCAAGTCCCGAGAGAAGCGGCGAGAGCGGTGGCAGAAGCGAAAATCATCACGCGACGGAGAGGAGGGCCACGTCCTCGCCGCCGACAAGACCGAGAAGCCCTCTCAAAAGGGCAAGCCCACGAGCAATCGTGAGCTTACCCCGGACCCTCGCCCCCAGGGCCAGTCTGGGGACAAGTGGTGCATAGTGCACCTAACCTCCCACCATGATCTCTCTGAGTGCCACTCGGTCAGGAACCTGGCCGAGCGCGTTCAGAGGTACGAGCAGGAGAAAAAAGAGAGAGAAGGAAGTCCACCACAAAGGAAAGGCCCCGGTGGAGCCCACAGATAACCGGCGAGAGGAGGCCAAGAGCGCGGCCCCCGTCGGAGGCGCAGATGATGACCTGGGCTACCAAAACCCAAAGCACATCGTCGCCACCATCGACGGAGGGGCATGTGCCCAAGTATCCCGTCAGAACCTCAAGGCCATGAGGCGCGAGCTTCTGGCCGCCATGCCGTCCCATGAGGCGGCGAGCTCATCGCGCTGGGCGGAGGTGCCCATCACCTTCGACCAGACGGACCATCCGGGGAGCATCGTCCGCAGCGGCCATTTGGCCCTCGTGACCTCCCACACCATCTGCAACGTCAGGGTTGCCCGCGTCCTGATCGACGGGGGCGCGGCCCTCTATATTCTCTCCCCGTAGGCCTTTGAGGTAATCAAGGCTCCGGGGATGGTGCTCGGGGCATCCTACCCCATCATCGGGGTTACACTCGGGAAAGTGTGGCCCCTCGGGCAGATCACATTGCCGGTTACGTTCGGGAGCCCATCCAACTTCCGCACCGAGCGGATAGACTTCGACGTGGCAGACCTCAATCTGCCCTACAACGCCGTGCTTGGTAGGCCGGCGTTAGTGAAGTTCATGGCGGCTACCCACTACGCTTACCGCCAGCGTTGGTCAAGATGCCAGGCCTAGGAGGCCCCATCACCGTCCGTGTTGATGTGAAGACCACGCTGGACTGCACGGAAATACGCGCGGATGATATCGCGACGGCCGACCGCGTCGAACCCGAGGACCCCCAAGGGGACGCCTCGGGCTCCCAGGACCCCAAGAAGCGCATCGCCTCGGTTGATTAGGTGGTGATCAAGCCCATCCAACTGGGCGATGACCCGTCCAAGACCGCAAAAATCATCGGTAGCTTGGACCCCAAATAGGAAGACGCGCTTGTCTCTTTCTTGCGGGGCAATGCTGACGTGTTTGCTTGGAAGCCATCGGATATGCCCGAAGTCCCTAGGGAAGTGATTGAGCACCGACTCGCAGTACGACCGGACGCACGCCCGGTTCGACAAAAGGTGAGGCGACAGGCCTCGGAGCGATAGGCGTTCATCCGCGAAGAGGTGGCATGGCTCTAGGAGGCTGGCTTCATCCGGGAAGTGCTGCACCCAGAATGGTTGGCAACCCCAGTGGTTGTCCCAAAGGCCAACGACAAGCTACGCATGTGCATCCACTACACCGACCTCAACAAGGCGTGCCCAAAAGACCCTTATCCCCTGCCGCGAATAGACCAAATAGTCGACTGCACTGCGGGGTGCGACCTTTTGTGTTTTCTGGATGCATATTCTGGGTATCATCAATTTCGCATGGCTGTGGAGGATGAGGAAAAAAACTGCATTTATCACCCCAGTTGGCACTTTTTGTTATAAATCCATGCCCTTTGGTTTGAAAAATGCAATGTCAACCTTCCAACGTGGCGTCCGCATCACACTAAAAGATAAAATAGGGCCTAACATTGAGGCGTATGTTGATGACCTAGTAGTTAAGTCGAGAAACCGAGTGACCTTGCTCTCGGACTTGGCTGAAACATTTGATAACCTCCGGTCCTCGCGTATGAAGATGAATCTAGAAAAGTGCGTGTTCGGGGTACCGGCAGGCAAGCTCCTGGGATTCTTGGTCTCTGCCCGAGGCATTGAGGCCAACCCCGCTAAGATAAAAGCGATAGAGGAGATGCGTCCCCCCGGAAACTCAGGGACATGCAACACATCACAGGGTGTATGGCTGCCCTGAGCCGCTTCATATCAAAGCTGGGAATGCAGGCGCTCCCCCTATTCAAATTGCTAAAAAGGATTGGCCCCATTGTATGGACAGATCAAGCAGAGAGGGCCTTGGGTGAGCTCAAGCGTTATCTCTCTTCACCGCCCGTACTGGTGGCCCCTCAGGAAGTGGAGCCTCTTCTTCTATATTTGGCGGCAACCCCGTAGCTAATCAATGCAGCATTAGTTGTGGAGCGCGACGAGGCACCGGCCTTTCAGTCGCCCCCAACCTTATCCAACCAGGAGGCAGGAAGCCTCAGAACGGTGTTGGATGGAGTAGCCCCTGAGACCGGCGGAGGCTGATGGCCCCCCAAACCTTGAGGTGGCGACCCGCCCCTTGTCCGAGGGCTCCGGAGGCCCCTTCTACCCAGTGCGGCCCTAAAGGCCTCGGGAGGAGCGACGGCCTGGCAGCCCTGGACACCGAGGAAGCCATCCCCGGTACACTCGAACCTGTCGCCCCTGATAGCATGGCAAGGGCCCGCCCTAAGGTGCAGCGGCCGGTCTATTTTATCAGCGAGGCGCTATGGGACGCGAAGACACGTTACCCGCAGGCCCAAAATATGCTCTACGTAGTACTCGTGGCTTCTCGGAAGCTGCGCCACTACTTTCAAGCGCACCGGTAACGGTGGTCATGTCCTATCCTCTCAGCCAAATTCTGCACAACCGAGAGGGCACGGGACGGATGGTGAAATGGGCTATCGAGGTGTCCGAGTTCGACATGCACTTTGAGGCCCGCCACGCAATAAAGAGCCAAGCATTGGCTGATTTCGTGGCAGAATGGACGCCATCAGCCGACAACGATCAACCTCCGGGTGGCCCGGCTGCAAGACCCGGGGGCACGGCAGATCGCGGCCAGTGGACCATGCATTGGGTTAAGAACTTTGATGGGTCCCTCACCTTACAAGGGGCCGGAGCGGGTATCGCGTTGACTTCGTCGTCGGGCGACGTGCTCTGGTACATCGTGCGGCTCGATTTCCGAGCAACCAACAACATGGCGGAGTACGGAGGACTCCTTGCGGGATTACGGGCGGCGGCAGGCTTGGGCATCCTCCGTTTGCTAGTCCTCGGTGACTCTCAGTTGGTCGTGAACCAGGTATCCAAGGAGTACCAGTGCACCGACCCTCAGATGGAAGCATATGTTAAGGAAGTATGGCGTATGGAGCGCCATTTCGATGGCTTCGAATTGCGCCATGTGCCCAGAAATGACAATGCCCTGGCGGACAAGTTGTCTAGGATCACGTCCACGTGAGCCCCAACCCCGCCAGGCGCATTTGAAGAAAGACTCACAGAGCCGTCGGCGCGCCCCGAACCTTCCCATGGGCAGGAATCGGCCGGCCCCGACGTCCCGGACCCGGCGGGCCAACCACAGCCTGGCCCCGTCGAGGCCGCCACCTCGCGCCAGGTGGCCTGGATTTCAGAAATCCAGGCATACCTGCAAGATGCGTCATTGCCCGAGCAGCGTGAAGAAAGCGAGCGCGTTGCCCACATCTCCAAAAGGTATGTGTTGGTGGTGAGGACTCTCTAACAACGTGGTGCCAATGGAGTGCTTATGAAGTGCGTTACTCGGGAACAAGGTCTTGAGCTCCTAGCCGAGATCCATGAGGGCGAGTGTGGAGCGCACTCGGCCTCCCGAACCTTGGTAGGAAAAGTATTCCGCCAAGGTTTCTACTAGCCCACCGCGCTTGAGGATGTTGTAGACCTCGTGCGGCAGTGCCGAGCATGCCAGTTCCATGCCAAGCAGACGCACCTGCCAGCCCAGGCCCTTAAAACTATCCCGTTCTCGTGGCCGTTCGCGGTTTGGGGGCTGGACATCCTGGGCCCGTTCAAGTAGGCGCATGACGGATACAAATTTTTGTACGTCGCCATTGACAAATTCACCAAGTGGCCCGAGGCCTACCTAGTCGGCGTCATCGACAAGCATTCGGCTGTGCAGTTCATGAGAGGCATCACGGCAAGGTTCGGGGTCCCCAACAGGCTCATCACCGACAACGACATCTAGTTCACGAGTGAACTGTTCGGCGAGTACTGCGACGACATGGGCATGAAACTCTGCTTCTCCTCGCCCGCCCACCCCCAAAGCAATGGCCAAGCTGAGCGTGCAAACACGGAGATATTAAAAGGCCTCAAGACGAAGACCTACAACGTCCTCAAGAAGCATGGGGAGTCGTGGATTGAGGAGCTGCCAGTAGTCCTTTTGGCTAACCGGACCACACCAAGCCGTGCTACCGGGGAAACACCATTCTTTCTGGTGTATGGAGCAGAAGCGGTCCTCCCTTCCGATCTCACCCTGGGATCGCCATGAGCCATGCTCTACACCGAAGCAGACTAAGACCAGCTACGACGCGATGATCTGGACTACCTCGAAGAAAGGCGGCGTCGTGCGGCGCTCCGCGTGGCCCATTACCAGCAGAACCTTCGCCGATATCATCAGCACAAGGTCAGCCCATGCACGCTAGAAGTCAATGACCTCGTCCTGCGCCACGTACAATCGCGTGCAGGGCTGAGCAAGTTATCTCAATGTGGGAAGGACCATTCAAAGTCATTAGCACTCCGTGCCCCGGCATGGTTCGCCTAGCCACGGAGGACGGCGCTCCACTGCCGAACCCGTGGAATATTTCCCACCTGCGCAAGTTCTACCCGTAAGCCGCATGGTGTGCTGTACAAACAAAAGCTTAGGCCAACTAGCCACCACTATGTGTGCACCAAGTTGACCGGGGGCTCCCAACATATACATATGAACGCCTGAATCATCATCTCTGGCACGAACAATGAGTGTCCCCTATATTTCTTTTGTTATTTCCCTTTTGTAATCTATTAGTGCCGCTGTGCATCTCTCTCCATTCTGAAATATCTGTGTACATTGTTGTGTCCATGCGACATTCTAGCCCTGCCCGCCATAAGCTAAAAAGCCCTAAGGGTGTCGAGGATAGAACGACGCTGTTTACTGTGCCCCAAGGTGGTCAACGCCTAGGGGCTCGGGTGGACGTCCTGTCACGCCAGTCCCGATCCCTCCGTTGTACCGCCCCTGCTGGCCCTTTAAGCCCTGGCTTCTACCCGGAGCCCCGAGAAAGGCGTCAGCTGCCGGCCGATACACACTGCTTGAGCCCGAACCAGCCCCACAACATAGGACAGACGGAAATGAGAGGCCACGACGGCCATCTGCCCCAATTCAGCAACCTTGCTAACCAAAAAACAGAACTCATGTGCAGGGAATTGGCCAAAGAAATAAGCAAACTTCAAAACCGGCACGATGGGCCACCACAACGTGGACCCAGCGCCAAAAAGGCAAGTACATTAATAATATTGAAAAATAGTGCAGTTTTTTACAAGGTGCAGGGACAGAATCGTAAACAGGGGAGTCCTAAGCGGCCGGCGGGTCGTTGGGGGCATCCTCCGCGTCGTCCTTGGCTGGCGGGTCCTCACGGTAGGCGAGCTGGAATGCCACCGGGGTCCCATCGATGCCCACTATGATGGACTCGACGGCATCCGTGACGCGACGCCGAGCACCCTCCTCTGTACCCTTGCGGAAGTCCTCGGTGGGGATGAATGGGTTGAAGTCAGGGTCGCCGGCCTGGTAGCTCGCTAGGATCACGGTAGCAACCTGGCGGGCCAGGTCATACGATGAGTCCTTCGCCACCTCGTCAACCTCCTCCGGCACTCCCTTGATCCCTTCGGCCAACACGTCTACCTGGGTGGCCAATCCCCTAGGGTAAAGCTGGCGAAGGCATCATGGGGGCGTACCATCCCCACCTCCCGAGCCGCCTCATGAAGACGCGCGACGGATGCGGCCATGGTCCTAGTGCCCAAGTTAAGCACGTGCTCCAGGTCCGCAATCCGTTGGCGCACCCGCTCTAGGTCTGGCTCCTCTTCGCTGGAGTGCGGAGCCGGCAGGGGCGGTAGAGCCCGCTCCCGCTGCTCTAGCTCCCATGCCCGCGCATCTACGTCGCCAACCCCCTGCTCTCGGGCGGCGATGTCCCGCTCCCGCCACTCTAGCTCCTCCCGCTGATGACGCGAAGCAGCCGCGAGCTGCTGCCCGCGCTCCTCGATGGCCCTCAGGCTCCGGGAGACCCCCTCCTAGGCCTGTAGTACGGCCGCCTCTCGCCCCTCCACGGCGACCTCGCGCTCAGCGATTGCCCTCTCCTGTGTCGCCACATTAACCTCCCGCGCGATGGAGTCCTCCCGGCCTTGGCCACGGCAGCCTCCCGGTCCCCGACCGCCTGCCGCCCCGCCTCCAAGATCTTGTCACGCTCCACCAGGCCGTCCTCGTGAACCCGGAGCTCGACGTCGGTGTTGGCAGCAGTGGCCTCGGCATCGTGCAGGACGCGATCACGCCGGTTGAGCTCTTGGGCGCGGTCGTGGAGCTCGCGGGTGAACGCCCTGCGGTGGTGCAGACCCCTTCCTCCACGGCAACAGTTGTCAGAATTCAGAGGTCGATGGTGTGTGCTCAACGACGGTATCCTCGAGTGTCTCGTTGAGCTCAACCCATCGACGCTCGATATCCGTGACCTCGATCTCCCGCCGCGCCACCGTGATCTCTCTGGCGGCCAGGGCTCCGACCTGAACCTGAAGCCCTTCCAAGGAGACCGCATTGGCCTCCTCCAACGCCCAGGACACAATCATCCTCTCCCGCTTCTGTGACAAAACTAGAGGCTCCGTGTCCAGGGCGATCATGAACCCCGTTCAAGCGCCCCCAGATTTGGAGTCAGAGCTCGAGCCGAGGACCACCACTTGTACAGGGCGTGGAGACGAAGGTGCCCCATGACCGGAGCTACCCGCTACGGCCTCCTGTGCCATCGTCGCCTCGCGCTCCGACGTGGCCGCTCGTGGCGTCGGTGGATCATGATAAGTAGGCGCCGACGGTGTTGGTGACGGTCGGCGGGGCGACGGCGATGGATGGTGTGGCGCAGGCAACGGTGGGGGAGACGGCCGTGTTGGTTGGCTCAGTGGCGGCGATTGCTATCGCGGAGGGGACTCCAGGGATTGCTCCCCGCTGCCTGCTGTCGCCTCCAACTCCGCATTGGAGCCAGCTCGCCCCGAATCTGCTGACGACGAAGGGCCCCCGGAGTGTTCTTGGTGCGCGCCTGACACCTTAACCTCGGGGTGGGCCCCCTCATCAGGCCGTGCCGACCTCGAGCCGGAACCCACAGGGGGCGACCCGGGAATAGGCGGCTCCACCACCCCAGACCTCTCCTGCGTTCCCCCCGCTGAGCTGGAGGCAGAGCCACCCTTAGGCACAACCTTGGGGTGAAAATGCTGGTGCTCGTGGCTGGGAACAAGAATGAGCGCAATAAGGAACCAAGATGCAAATAACCTAAATGGAACGTAAGACTCGCGAGAAATGTATAGATATGTCCATGAATTGTTACCTCCGTGTGGCGTTGTAGTTCCATCAGACCCGGGAGATGGCCCCCTTCTTCGTGGGGCCACCGGAAGGGCTTGCTGGGCTAATGCCCGCGGACTCCGCCCCCACAGAGGTGCCACCACTAGCTCCCATCGTCTCGCCGGCGTCGGCCCCCACCGACGGTTCGCTTGCCACTGGCGTGCCCCCGGTTGCCACCGGAGTCGCCGTCACTAAGGGCACACTGGCCCTTGTCGGAGTGGCCACCGCGGCCGACGCGTTGGTCTCGGTCGGAGTGGCCGCCACCACCGACACGCCGTTGCAGCAGCCATCGACGCTGTGGCACTGCCTCCCGCTGTCGTAGCGGCAGCTCCCGCCGCCGGTGGGCCCCCGGATCCGCGGTGGGGAACAGCGCATTCCGCGCCGCTGTCGCATGGTGGCGACGGGGGAGGCGCGGAGTCAAACTCCGGCCTCTTCCTCTTCTCTTCGGGTCCGGGGCCCAAGGTCCGCTCCTGCCCGAGCCTCGGCGGCCTAACAACCCAATCGGCACGTCGTCGTCGGCATCGTCGTAGTCGTCATCACCGCCCTTCGGGGCGGCGCCTGGCGCCGCTGACGGTGAACCCACGCCGTCGCCCACCACCTGCAAAGCATGCAGGATCTCCGGGCGCGCTGAGTCCCGGCACAGCGGGATCAGCCCAGGGGGAGTTGCGTTAACTCCATCACATTGACATCGAGGGTGCGGCAAACCAGAACAGCAAGGTCGTTGTCGCTCCAATCGAATGGAGCACCGACATGGGTGCGCATGTCGTCATTGGAGTTCGTGTACATGTGTGCTGGACGCGGCCTCTCCTGTAATGGCGAGATTCGCCGTGACTGATAGTCCCGAAAGACGGCGTGGCTGGACAGGCCCCCTCTCTAGAGATAGCTGATCCGGTCCAACACTCCATCCAGCTCCCTCCCGACGCGCGGCCGTGCCCCCCAGTTCTCCTGGCTTGCTGGAATCCCCGTCAGGAGGCGAAGGCAGGGGTGGTCGCCTAGGCTGGTGTAGAACCAGTGGGCCCTCCAGTTCTCCCACCTTGAGCGGGGGTGTATCTCGATGAAGGCGGTGTCGACGACCCTATCGTTGCGTGGTTGGATCGTGACGTAGCCGACTGCCCCAGGGGATCCCGCCCTGCACACGCGAAAAAGCTGCTGGAACAGACGGAGTGGCGGCATCACACCCACAAACATCTCGCAGGTGTGGGCGAAGATGGAGAGGTAGAAGACCGCGTTGAGGGTGAGATGATGCAGCTGGAGGTCGTAGAACTCCAGCACGTCGAAGAAGAAGGAGGAGAAGGGCGGGACCAGCCCGACCATGGCGAAGGAGGCGAAGAACACCATCTTCGTAGGAGGCCGTTCCACCGGCAGATCGCTGCCGCTGCGGATACCTCGCGACAGATACTTGTTCAACATGCTCCGAGCGTCCGCGGTTCGAATCGCAGACTTGGGAAGCACGCTCCCCGGCTCCGGAAGTGCATCGCGGGTCATTTTCGAAAATTGCGCCGGAAGATGGAGAGGAACCGGCGACGGAGATGGAGCGAAAGGGCAAAAACACCGGAAAATGAAGAGGCGATGGTTGTGGAGTGCATAGAAGTCGTTCCCTCCTGTCAAGATCCGCTTTTATAGGCAACCGCGGCCCCCTCGCATTCCACGGCATTAATTCCACTCCACTTCGGATTATGCGCCCGCCAGACACGTTATGCAGAGCGGTAGGAGACAGCCGGTCAGGAGGGCCCCCACGCGCGCGGCCCAAGCGACACGCCCACCACCTGGCAAGACCTAAGCAAGTGCGTTCGGCCGCTACTGCATCATCATTCTCTCAGGAAATGTTACACCCAAATCCCCCAGGCCCCCTCACTAGGAAATGTGGCGTTAACTGCGCTCGAACCCAACTTCGGCCCCAGCCAACACCGGGGGCTACTGTCGGTGATATGTGCCCGGGGGAATACTGAGGATGCGACGCATGAAGGAAGAAACGCATTTGCATAAATGGTGCACAATAGGAAAATACTTGGATCGCCCAGCAGGGTTTGGGCCACGGGCGGCCACGTGGCCACCCCGAGGGGGTCTGGCCCGGGGGCTGCCCGGAGGCCGTTGCTCCTCAACAGAAGGGGTTCGGGAGCACCCAAACCCCAGCGGCGTTACCCTGCACCGCACCCCTGTACCGAACCAAAAAGGGTCCTCGAGATCCCTGCGTGTCGAGCATACGCATCGATAATGCCCTCCTCCCAAAATAAATCAACTTCTAGGGATGAATCTAGACATGTCTGCAATGTTAATATTCAATAAAATATGTTGATATCTTCAATGTTCATTCTTTGTGTCATATCTTTACTCAATAAATTTATTGAGTAAAAGTATGACACACACACATCCTCTATATATATCATTTGTTAGTTCGTATATCTGTGTCATACTTTTTCTTAATAAATTTTAGCTTGATTTATCTTGAAATATGTATATATATATAAGCAGGATTTTATGAACATATGTGCATCTGCATCAACATGGACGCGGTGACACGTGTCCCTAGTAGATTAGAAAGCATCTTTTCTGTACCTAAAAAGCGATCAAAAAAGTTAATATTATGATTATAATTTCGAAATATAGTTTCGAAAAATATAATTTTGAAAATATAATGTTCAGATTATAAATTAAAAAAATATAATGTTCAGATTATATATATAATCTTGAAAGCATTCATTTACTCGTTATAAGCTACACTTAACACCAACGGTCGAGATCTTGTTTGATCCCACCAATGATGCATATTGTTGGTGCACATAGTTCATAATATAAATGACCTCAAGTCATCCCCACATAATCTTGGTGTGTGTATGCAAAGGACTATCTCTTATATCTTGATTAAAAGATCGTTTTTATCTCTCTTTTATTAAAATATTATATGGGATATATATAGCCTATAGATACTCATTGGAGAAAGCCTAATTAGGATCAGTTCACTACTACTATTCTGGTTTCTTAAATGTCGAAAATAAGTAATGGTGTAAAATTGAAAAATATCTGGCTATAGATGCGATATCCTCATATAACTGGTAACAGAACAAAAACGAACTATATATGCATAAATTCCTGACTATATATTATTACATCAAAAATATATCCAGAAGTTGTCTTTGTAATTATGAAGTTCAGATCAAAGTAGAACATGGCCGATCTATAATTCCGGGATCTCATTCTCATATATATGACTTTCTGAGCTATTTCAAGTTGCTAGCCCGGCCCGCCAAGTGATAAATAATTTGATCTAGCTAGCTATGTAAAGAAGAACATTTTTTTAAAAAAAACAACTGACTGACTATTTCTAGCACCATCCAGTTGAATTGAATAAATATGTACATTCTTGATAACATTGATACATTGTATGAGTGTAATGTTCTTGTTAAAATCAATTATCTGAACCGATTAAAATAAAAGTATAAATTTATTAATAAAAAGGTGGTAGGATAGAGGAGGGCACAGACATCCCCTCATGCATGATAGGATATAGAGGAACAATTAGATGGTGAATAATTAATTAGTTAACCAATAAGGGGTTCACCCACATTGGAATAAACAAATAAATTAGACGGACTCAGAGATCTAGCTCAGAGACCCTTGTCCCTACCTTAATTAACTAAAACTATGTTTAGTGTGCAGTTCGCTTGCAGCCTCGATCAGTTGCTCAGCTCTAGTAGTTTCCTGTGGACTTCATGTGTTGTACTTTCTCTGATTTCTTATTTTCTTCCCTGTTTTTAATCTGTACATAAGCACTGTTTATAGCTGAAGACCCGCCGCAAACGCAGGCGATATATTCCATTAGATGCAGATCTTCTGCTCCGGAGATTAGTGTGCATAGCTGCATATACATTAATTGGTGCCCTTCTATCGATGTAAACACCATGCATACAATTCAGAAATTAACTATTTTCCGTGCATATTCCAACTTTCACGTGGGACAGTGGAAGAACCAAAAGAACTACTAGTAGTTAACACATATTTTCAGTGTGATTTTGCTGTTTGTTAACATGTGTAATTCATTATAAGTTCATTAGAAATTATCTTCTAGCTAGAGACATATCTTTAATGTTTTTAGGGTGACTTTTCATTATACAACATATATATAGTCCCTCGATTAAAAAAATGGCGTTTCAACTTTCATTGCTAATAATGTTAAAATGGTTGGATTATTATGATTGAAATGAGTAAAATACAACACTAGTATCACAACTTGCGAGATGCGTGTAATTTAGTTCAAACAAGTCACTTGTTGTCTTTTGGGTGCAAATCACACAAAACATGTGTCATGTGGCCGGGTTGCTTCCTACTTAGTTAGATGCCATATTTATTTCTTTCACAAACATGGTCACACGCAATCCGAAAATTAGCCAACGTACAATATTATTGAAGTAAAATCTGATTTAAGATCAATAATTTTGTTGTTGATCATCAGGCATTATATAACATTGCTCATCGAAATACTAGCAGAGAACAGACTTCATATCTTAAGATTTAGTTCCGGACAAAGTAGTGCCCGGGACTAAAACTATCTTAAGTCCCGGTTAGAAACACCAACCGGGACTAAAGATCCTAGCCCAAACGACTACTTCTGCAGGCAAAAGGTCTGGATGCCTTTAGTTCTACAGTCACGGTTGGTATCACCAATCGGTATTAACTCTTTAGTCTCGGTTGGTAGCTCAAACCGCGACTAAATGGGCCTATTTAGTTCCGGTTTTAGATACGAACCAGGACTAAAGGTATAGACAATTGTATCCATCTTCTTCTTCCCCGTGTTCAAGCCTATTCTTGCTCATTTTTGAAACTCTATTCTTGCTCTAGCTCGGCCGGCTCTTCTTGCTCATGGAAAATACTTCATTTAATTTCTCCCTCTATTTTTTGGTACAAAGATTAGGAAAATCTTCTCTCATTTTACATTACTATTATGGCTTATTTGACGGTTTAGCAATAGAGAAATTTGAGGTTCTTTAGGGACTACTTGTTTTAGAGAAAAACTAGCATGTTCACACCAAATGATTAATTCTCATCCAAAATAGAGGAAAGTTTTGCTTTTCTATAAGACGTAGAGAGAAAACATTGGAAATTTTCCATCCACTTCAGCGCCATCGTACTTTCGGTGGATTGGTTTGTGCATGCATCTCTATTCATCTACTTTGCTAGGACTAAAGTGTAAAATTCCTCTAATTATATTCACAATCTAACTTAAAAAAAATCCTCTAATGTTTGGCCACGAGGAATTTTGAGGAATAAAATTCATCTATCGTTAAGAAAAATTCCTCCAAAATTTCAAGTAGTTGACCAACAGTAGTATCTACAATGTAATTATTTATTCATCTAAGGATATTGTTTTTTAAATTCATATCAATTTAGCTTAAATTAATGCATTGGGTAAACAAATGTGGTACAATATTAAGTAACCATGTTTAACAATAGATATTTTGAGCTTGTAAATAATTAATCATACATGCTAACTAATATATGGATATTGGAAATTTCATGTTTTTGAAATACTCATGTAATGCAGATGAACCGGCAATGGATGTACATGGCTGACCGCCACTCATAAGAGTTCATCGATGGCGTGCATGATTTCATATGTGCGGCTGAGGCAAACAAACAGAATGATTTCATGTTTGCCCATATGTTCACAGAAAGAACATGAAGGATTATCCTTCCTCAAAGATCCTTCAAGCATACTTGTTTAGGTCGTGTTTCATGGCCGGTTATATAAGTTGGATCAAGCACGGAAAAAGGGGTGTTGTGATGGAAGAAGATGAAGAATAGGACGACGTAAACATTTATGGGTTCTCTGAGTATGGTGCTTTTGATGATATGGATGTTCAAGAAGCAAAACAGGTAGTGTGTCCTTTGGGATTAGAGGTATAGAAGATACATACATGTCCAAATGACTTTATTCTTTGAATACAAGAATTTGGATGCATCTCCCTTCAAGAGATTCATGGGAGTCCTCAAGAAATATATTCACAATCGTACCCGTCTAGAAGGAAGCATCGCGAAGGGCTACGAAACAGAGGAGGTCATTGATTCTAGTGTTGACATTATTCTTGAGCTTAACTCGATTGGTGTTCCGCAATCGCGACATGAGAGGAGGTTAAGGGAAAGGGAACACTACGAAAGAAAGCAATAATTGATACAGGTAATGATTCTTTCCGTAAAAGCACACTGCACGGTTCTACGGAACACATCATTGGTGGCTCCATATATCGAGGAAATAAGAACATTTTAAGATTTGATAACCTGGGTAAATCTGAGGCCTGAATTACGTGTCAGCACATGGGAACTTTCAGTGGTTGGCTGCGAAAAGGTGTCAATACAATTGATGTGCAACTGTACTTGTTGTCGAGGGAACTATATTGATATATCCTGACATTCCAATGGTCTATGATAAACGAAAATATTTTTTACACAATAGCCCAACATAACAAGAGCACCAACCAAAATAACGGTGTCCGCATAGATGCGACAAACCCGAATGAGAATAAGGAAACATATTATGGCTGCAAGGAGATATGGGAATTTGATTATAGACGACAATGATGTATATTAGTACACTAATAAAAAATACTAATTAAAACAAAAATAAAAAGAAACTTGAAAAGAAAAGAAAAAAGAAAAAAGTGACCTTTAGTCCCAGGCGTAGCTTGTGGAGGACCTAGTACCAACCAGGACTAAAGGCGGTCTTTTAATCCCGATTGTATAAACTGGACTAAAGGGGACCCATAATCCTGAATTCGGTGTCTTGATTGGGATGTCGGGGTTAAAAGGATTTCCCAACCAGGATGGTTCCACCTTTCTGCTCTAGTGAAAACATATGTATATGTGAAAATATAGTTGCTAGTTTATAATTTTACTCCTTAACTAAGAACTTGTAATCTTGTCTTGGTCGCATATGGCTCACAACTTCATTATGTTAGACTAATATGGCTTTGGGGGGTGGGGGGAGGAGTGGGGGACAGTTCATGTGATGTACTGTATTTGGTTTGATTTACACCACCAAAACAAAATTACTGACTCACCTTCACAATACGCAATACGAGTAACTAAGTCACACCCACATCGCAAGTTGTAAGATTACTGGTGTATTTTGCTGAACGCATATGCTTGGACTGCAACACATACTCTGGCTAGTTACTTCATCTTTTAAAAGAGTTATATTTTTATTAAAAATTGATCGAGTTTAAATATAAATGTGAACTGGTTGTAACTCAACCAGTTAGCCTCATGACTGTGAAGCGTGCCCAATCAGATTTATGTCCTTAGACTTGATATATGCTGTGTTTTATAGCTAATTATTCTTTAAGTAGTGGGTGATGTACCTGTCAACAACAAGCCACATGTGATGATTTTGTTAATCTCGATATCCTAGTGTAGTCTCTTTGGTGGTAATTGTAGTTGTAGAGGGTGTATAACCATTCATATATAACGATGGGGATGAGTGTGTACACTAGCTAGCATCATGTTTGTACTTTGTCTCGAGAAAAGTTTTAAATATGAAATAGTTTAGTATGACAGCGTTTGAGAATGGAGAAGTATATTTCGACTGGAAATAATAGCTAAAAAGAGCACTGCTAATTAACAAATGTCATCCTAGTCAAGTAGGAGCGGTACATATATATGCAAAAATCATGGATGAATTGTCTTGTTCTTTTTACAAAACATCAGTGATCTCAGTTTCTATTTTGAAGAGACCTCACATTGTTCATTTGTATACCTGGCCACCGTGATGTACTGATGGCAACGGTACAAGAAGGATAATCACCTTGCTAATATGTGCAAGGCAAGGATGAACTGTGAAGTGCAATCACTGACAATTTTTGTCGTACAACTCCCATCCCCATGTAATCCAAATTCAGAATCAGATAAAACAACGGGTGCCTGTACTCATCATGTGCAAATTTTGGTTGCATTCGTAGCTTGTTAGTTGTTACTTGTGTACGTATTTGTAACTTTGTATATTAATTAACATCGTTCATCAAAAAAAATAGAATTCCGTTGTTGAAACGAGTGTTCCGGGAGCATCTTTTTCCGTTTGAACATATCTGAAAAGAAGAAATCGGTCCAAAACAACCTCTGCTTTTCGACAAAAGTGCAGATTTCTCTTTGGTTAGCAATGACAGAACAGCCAACGTGTCCCATGTATATAGTCCTTGCCTCATGGGTGCACGTGCTTCGTAAAGATCATGGGCTGGCGGGCTGGCTTAACTGGGGGCCCAAATTTTCCACTTTATATATGCATTGCCAAAGTAGAGAACAAGGTGGATTTAACTTCAAATTAATGGCCCGTTTTTATTAATCGGTGGAGTGCAAAGTGCGACAAGTACAATCCATATGGACCGGACAGCGGACATTGTTAACAATTCAGAAACTGACTAATTTTGTCTATTTTATCTTTTCAACGGAGTTTTACAAAGGGGAAAATCCAAATACCTCTACAAGTTACAAGTTACTTGTTCTTTTACTTTCACCCCCACAACTTAAATTACATACATAAAACGCCCTATAAGTCAATTGCTCTTCTAAATTCACACGTCTATTAAGTTTTTTCATAATTTTTTATAGTTTACTTAATTTCTCATAATTTCTCATGCCTCGAGGCCTCTAACATGATTGATTCATTAAGTAAAAAAGTTGTCTCTATCCCTACGGAGAAAGTGCGTGTTAAACATAAGGTATTGTATCTCGTTAGAATTTCAAGGGTAAACATATCGAGTAGGCATGAATAAAGGCTTGAGCAGGCATAAAACATGAAGAAAAAAATGTATGATTTTGTATCCGAGGTGGTTGGAGAAAACTTCATCACCGTAGCGACATGACATAGGCCAATAAGGAATGAGGAATGAGAAATTCAATGCATAACAAAAAAACATAGCAAAAATCTTAATATAGGTGGAAAAGTGGATAAGAAATTAACTTATAGGGGGTTTATGTATGAAATTAAGTTATAGGGAAAAAAAAGACATGTGACTTGTAGGGGTATTTGGATTTTCCCTTTTTACAAATCCTTCTCTAATATAACAAATCCTTCTCTAAAGGTTTTTATTGTTATTTCAAATATATTCTTTTGGCCCTTGAACGGGCCATTGTTTCTATATATTTTACATAAATTTTCATGCATCTTATTACCTCTTTGCAAGGGTGAGATACCATGGAGATCTAGGATAACTTAACACAAAGAAATACAGAGTGACCCCCTACATTTATATATTTATATATGACGTTGCTTAGTTCACCAGTGTAAACAGAGGAAGAATGTGTCAAGAATAATAAAATTATTCTATTTTGTGGTACCTTAATGCAGAAGGCAAGAAAGGTAATTGCCCTAAAAAATGGTGGCATTTCGCTGAAGACCGTAGAAAAGCAAGATATTTTGCATACTCACGGAGATCAGTTCCCAGGATCTTTATTGGATTATCTGCAGTACGAAATTTTGATAGGAGCGAATGGGAATTAAAAAAAAACAGAGATCACTAATAAAGCTTCCAGAAAACATAAGAGTCGATCGAGTTTCCATAAGTGAATGGCTATACGTACTACCCATGTGTACGACCTGCGTCCAATTAAACCAGTGTATAACTGATTTTACTTAGGTGTCATTGATTGACAAGTCGATCGAATATGTAATTCGTTATACCTAGGGAATTCGCTAATAGATTAGTAAGACTAAAATATAGAGGAGAAGAGATTTTTATACTAGTTCAGATCCCGTTGGAGTAATAACCTTACTCTTGTTAGCCGTGAGGCCAGTTTTGCATTAATCAACACACCATGTGTATCGCTGGGTACAATGAGCCACTGCAGAATGGTAGTTTAAACAATTCGACTAGTATATAGGGGGTATATGGCTATATAGGTGTATATATGGGGCTAGTCGAATAGACAAGATTATCGACGATACATTTCTGAGGTCTTCGATGTGATCCGGCGGATTGCAAGTCTCAGAACTCAATTAAACGTGTCTATAGCCCTCATGGGTCCTCTAGATTTATATCCATGTGTACTCAAGGATCCTAAGTAGAAAGTATAGCAGAATAAAGAAGGAATATGTCTTAAGTTACCCGAATTGCATCTACTAGTATAGAAAGAAAGTGATTCTAGCCTTTCATAATCGTATAGTACATGACGTGTCTTTCTCCGTATATGTAAAGGTCTATGAAGAAAGCTCATCGAACAGTTCGAGCCGCCTTGCCCAAAGTGTCCGAAAGCACCGATCAATTGCTGTTGATCGCCGTCGTGCTCCACCTTGTGCCAATGTCTCCTCCAGACATTACTATGCGGGTTGCGCGGTGTGGTGCACCTCCATCGAGTCTCTTCCTTGAATCTCCCTCAGGCTCTGATACTACTTGCTAGAAAACCAGTCCCGAAATTGGCATCGGCAGCTGATCGTGGAAGCACAAGAAGAGCGCTATAGGAGATCCAAACGTGATGACGACACCGAGGCACAATGTTTTTAAACGTGGTTTGGTCAAACCTACTCTATGGGACACTGATTACGGGTGCTCCTCCACAATCCAGCATAATTACAATGTATCCGGGTATCCACGACCCTCCACCAGCAAGCCACACCCACACCGTTGCTAAAGTTGCCTTGCAGTTACCTCCGGTGTGCCCTCTATTTAAGAGAGAGTCTAGGATAGAGTCAACTCCGCTACTATCCTATAACCTATTACAACTCCAAGTCCTAAACTGTAACTGACTATGTGCACATATTCGATACAAACTCTAACAAGCTGGGACTGAAGCATATAAAATGTAGATAACCAAAATTATTAGATGGTGACTTAGATATGACTCCGGAAGAAAATTCCAGATGTATGCACATAAAACTTTGAAATCAAAAAAGAACATGCACACAACCTGCTAATTATGGTCATTCAAATGTTCACCAAAGAAAAACATAGAGCAAATTTCACAAACCCCAGGTTTTGGGGCACCTATAACACAAAATCACATATTTTACAATTTGTTTCATGAAACCCTAGGTTTTAAGGTAAAATATTTTAAGAAACCCGAGGTATAAGCTCATATCACCCATGTGGCTGAGGAAAAATATTTCAAGAAACCCTAGATATAAGCTCATATCACCCATGTGGCTAATATTTAGATCTATATATAAGTATGAAAAATATATGAGATATTATTGAGTATATATACATGTCACCAACTTTTCAACAAGTGTTTATCTTTGATTATTTGAGCATTTGTCTATATAGTTTAATATATTGTCATGTCAATTATATACAATTTCGATAGTGCATTGCAAAATTGGTGAAAAATACAAGTAAAATATGTGTATTTTGAATCAACTAATGTGAATGTATTTAAAAATAATTATGTATAGTAGTGAAATATAAGTATTTTATAGAAATATCTATTTCTTGTAACATTTTGTCCCAAAAGATGTGGTTTTTTTAAAAACAAATTACAAAATATATGGTTTTGTGTTATAGGTGCCCTAAAATCCAGGGTTTTGTGAAATTTGCTCAAAAACATAAGAAAAAAACCAGTTTTTTTTTTTGTTTAGCTCGGCTCTTTGAAACCGAACAAAGAAAACATATGGACAGAAGAGGAATGGCCTTACCTTGGTCTCATCGATATTTTTAAATCAGTATACTCCAAAGCTAGCTACCAAAAGGGAAGAACTTAAGATTATTACAAATAATTACCTGGGAGCAATGGGCATGACTTAATAGTGATCCTTTTTTAATTTTCAGTTTCACAACCTGGGCACAGGTCCAAACGATTCTGTAGTTCGATGTATGCCAAACAAAAATGATCCTCCCTGTAATTCCAATCAAAAGGTATAAAACCAGCAATTTACAACAAAAATTTTGAATAGCGATTTTTTGTACTAAAGTATAGACTAATAATGCGAATGAGAAACTGGTCTTATACAGCTTTGGTACTGAAACAAGAATGTCAATGAAGAAAAAAAAAGGTCAGGCTAACATTGGAGCATCTATTCGCTCCCACAATTCCATAAATAACCACATTGCCTTAAAATGAGTGGGCAAGATAAAATTGCCCACCAATTACATCTTCCTCTGTTACATGCATGAAGGATTAAAGCACTTAAATATTGAAGGTGGAGAGATTCCGTTTAATGTGTTTTAATTCTTACCGGTTACATGCGGTTACGTGCATTAGTAAATAATCATCATATAGTTATTTTGATGTCATCTACAAATGATGGGTTATCTATGCATAGGAGTAAATATGCATATCGTGCATGCGTGCAAGAATGAATGCTTACAGCCTGCATGTAGCCATTGGCTTGGCCGAATGCAGTCATGCAACATGCAAAGCACCAATGCCCAAGGTAAACCTTAGGACACTCAAGAGACAAATCACTTTTATTAGTGATGTTTAATTTTAGAATGGTGGGTGTATTGTTGTCCTTGGTCTTTATATCTTTTGCTTATATGATGGTCATTTGTAGAAGGAGGAAGTATTATTTAATGTTAGGTAGGATCAATAGGCTTGGTCCACACAACTTTTAATTAGTTGGTGTGGGCTTTGATTTGGTTAAGAGCCAAATCGACGGTAGTTGATCTAATGGCTTAGGTTTCATGTTGTGATAACGTGACTAAACGTGAATGCTTCTTTATGATTGAACTATTTAGGAAGGACTCGAGATTAATTAGCACTTCATGGTGGAAGGGTAAAGATCATGATGATCTAACGGAGGGGGCATTTAATCTTTTCCACTCTTACTAATAGCGTTTAACCCACTATCACTGATATATGGGTCCGGCTAAGTTACTAACAGCGGGCAGGTACGGATGGCATTCCGACCCCTATTACATCTAAAAAAGTAGCAAATAGTTAAATTTACGTGTAACGTGACACACTAACAAATTAAAATCAACTTATAGCCCCAAATTCCAGTAAATTAGACAATAGACTACTTCCTCCGGTCATAAATATTTATCATGACAATTTACGTAAATAGAATTTATTTTATGGGATATGTTTAACAATTAAAGAAAACTTTAAGAGGGACTTAGATTTTTGTGTTTTTGCATTAACTATATATGAATAAGATGAATGATCTAAAATTACAGTGAAAATTAACTGCGACAAATATTTATGACCAAAGTTAGCAATTCCTCACTGGTAAGGCTAAATTTGACAACAGTTAGAATTAATAGCTGGTGGACCTATTATTGACAGGACAAGATAGAGCTAGCAGTTGCCATTGGAGATTTGGTGGTCGAGCCGTCAAAACAAGAGGGACGACGGTCATGGGCTCGTATCTGAGGCAAAGTGGCGAGCCGAGGGTGGCCTTCGACCGAGAGGCGGGCACTTGGAGCAGAGTCTTGGCCCGATCCGTAATCCAGCCCAACGAAATAGGCCCAACTAGTTCGGGCTCTCGGAGAGCTTGCGGAGCTGGCCCAACCTAAAGCACCCGAGAGAGAAGTTATTGTTGCAGCTAGTGATATGACCAGGATTTGCAGAGGTGATTTCGGAGGCGATTGTTTGGCGATTCTTGCGTTCTCTTCGATCAATCTGGTCGACGATCATTGACGGCAACTAAGATCAAATCTCTAGGGCGTCTACCTTCCTGGTGAAACACTCGCACTTCGTCGGTGTCACAGGTGTGCCGGCGACCACGCATATCGACGGTTAGCCGGTTTGGGACTTTTTTGGGTGCGCAGCATGCTAAGCCTGTTGCGCCTAAGTGCCTGCCTGCTTTGCCGTCATGGCTGAGAGTGCAGATGGTATTCCGGTGAACCCGGAGGCTGCTGTCACTGATATGTTAAAGGATCTGAATCTGACTTTGGAGGAAGAGGAAATCGTGGCATTCAGTGATGATGAGGAGGAGTCTGATAATCTGCTGGTGGAGTGGATGCTTGTTGGCAAGGTTTTGTCGCCGACGACGGTGCATACCAATGCGATCTACAGTGCCATGGAACCGGCATGGGGCAATCCGGCAGGTCTAAAGATTAGATCAGTTGGACAGAAGGGTGACAATCTCTTTGTTGCCGAGTTTGCCTTCCAGCAAGATATGATTCGAGCGCTGGGAGGTTCACCATGGTAATTGGTAAGCATGCAGTTATTTTGCGTGACTATGATGATTCCCTGAAACCTTTAGAAATCAAATTCGACCGGATGGATATCTGGGTGCGGATTTTGGATTTGCCGCTAGGTTGGATGAATCAACAAAGGGGTGGAAGGGCTATGGGTCTGATTGGAGAAGTCAAGAAACTTGATGTTGATCGAGACGGGAAGGCTAGTGGTCCGTTCTTACGTGGCCGTGTAGCAATCGAGATCTCAAAACCTCTGCGCAGAGGGGTTCTACTGAAGACAAAGAAAGAGGGAGCACCTGAATGGTTCGATATTCAGTATGAGAAACTTCCTTTTTACTGCATGTCTTGTGGAGTTATGGGACATTCTCAGCTGGAGTGTGATAAACCTTTGATCCGAAATGACAATGGGAGATTACCGTATGATGTTAAGCTCCGCGTTCTAGATCCTAAGCGGAAGAAATTGCAGAGTTTTTCGGATGCAGCATCAGAAACTTTTGGTAATGGCTCTTCTTCGACTTCGGATTTCTCGAAGGAACAGGGGAGTCAGTCGAGTGAAAAATGTTCTTCGGAGATGAGAGGAAGTCGTGCAGATCAACAAGGTACGCAAGGACAGGATGATGGTGACGAGTTTACTTCACCTGCGAAACCTGTGAAAAAAGACGTTGCTCGCATAGATCTGGGTAAATCTTCACACACAACCAGGCAGCTTTTTAATGCAGGTAGGGAGGTGGTACGTCGTATCCCCAGGAAAAGGAAGTCCAAAGTTTCTGGCCCAGGTTCTGGTGTGCCGCCGGAAACAAATAATCAGCCTGTTGATCCCCTTGCCTTGGTTCCGACAGGCCTAGTGTTAGTTCGCACCAATCAAATGGACGGGGTCATGGGAGCTGGCAGGGAGATAATATCTGCTGAGGATTTGGCGAAGAAACAAAACAGAAACAACTCTATTGCATGTGCAAGATCGGCGGCGGCTGCTTGTGACAGCCCCCGCCGAGCACAATGAATTGCCTAAGCGTGAACTGCCGGGGATGTGGGCAGCCCGAGGCAGTTCAAGAATTACGCCAACTGGTACAGAGTGTTCGGCCAGCAATTTTGTTTTTGATGGAAACGAAAATGCATAGAGATCGTGCTCTGAGTCTAAAGAAAGCTCTGGGTTTCCCGAATGCGGAAGCTGTTAACTCGGAAGGACTTAGCGGAGGTCTTATGCTGTTGTGGAGGTGAGATGTGACTGTGGTGATACAAACACTGTCACGGTCTCACATAGATGTTCTGTTGTATAGTGATCAGCTGGGCGGTCGGAAGAGAATTACAGAAGAATAACTGGTATCTTCTTCACTTCTTGAGGTCACAGATGGATGTCCCATGGTTATGCATTGGGGACTTTAATGAAGTACTCGATGCAAGTGAGCAGTTTGGTGTTAATGAAAGGGAACGGTGGCAGATTGAGGGGTTCCAGCAAGCTGTTCATGATTGTGGGCTTATCGATCTTGGTTACTCGGGATTGCCGTTTACCTGGGATAACCGACAAGATGGTCATAGAAATGTGAAGGTGAGGCTAGACCGTGGTCTGGATGATAAGCTTTTTCTGGAGCATTTTGGGGGGACGACAGTTAAACACATTCCTTTGGTGGAATCTGACCATTGTGGAGTGCTTGTAGAGATACGTTTGTCTGATGCTATGAATGGTAAGAATAGAGGTAGACGGCGCAAGTGCTTTCGCTATGAAAATATGTGGCAACATCATGATGATTATGTGCCTTTTGTGGAGAGATCTTGGGATCCGGGACCAGATTGTGCGAGTTTATCTTCAGTTGCAAGGTCCCTGGCTACACTGCAATCGTCCCTAAGTGCTTTGGATAAGGAGATATTTGGATCAGTGAAGAGAAAAATAACTTCTATCAAGGATGAGATTGAGGTGGAAAGAAGTAATTCTTTGTACAGGGGGCCAACCCCCAGGGAAAAAGAACTTGTTGCTGAGCTTTCAGAGTTGCTCTTGAGGGAGGAAATGATGGAACGACAGCGCTCCCGAGTTGAGTGGCTGCGGGAAGGTGAGTGATGTAGACTAGGGTTCCCGATC
>CM002484.1:13195963-13238962 GCA_000325765.3 Leersia perrieri
AGCAATCTATTCTCCAAATCATACAAATAAGAACATAGGAACGAATTCACCTCTAAATTTAATTGTCGTGCGCGAGCTCTAGTGATTGGACCTTGAACATCCAACGGAGGTGTATTGTGTGCATCGGAAAGAGTGATGTCCTCATCAGTGAGCGTAACACAAACTACTTCCAATCGAAAGCGAAAGCAAGAGCGAGAGCAAAAAAGATCAGATCCCTGCGTGATGATGACGGAACAATAGACACGAAACAGGAGGATCTGGAAAATCTTGCCAAATTGTTTTATCAGAATTTATTCACCGGACAGGACAGTTTACAGCCTAATCTTGTGTGTCAATTTGTGCCACACAAAGTCTCGGTAGAAATGAATGATCTTCTGTGTAAGGACTTCACTCCGGAGAAGATTGAGGTGGCATTGATGCAGATGGGACCGTCCAAGGCACCGGGTGAAGATGGGTTCACGGCTGTTTTTTTCAGAAACATGGCAGCTTTTGAAAAATTCGGTTACGACGGTGGTACTGGGTTTTCTTAATGGTGATGATCTCCCGGATTTGATTAATAGAACATTGTTGGTTCTTATCCCTAAAGTGGAAAATCCGCAGGAGTTTACGAATTTTAGACCCATATCGTTGTGTAATGTCTTATATAAGATCTACTCGAAGACAATGGCTAATCGACTTCGTCAGGTTCTGGATGATGTCATCTCTGAAGAGCAGAGCGCGTTTATCCCAGGGCGACTCATTACTGATAATGTTTTGATTGCGTATGAATGTATACATTATCTCCAGAAGAAGAAAGGAAGATCGGGTGCTTTTGCAGTTAAACTCGATATGGTGAAAGCATATGATCGGACGGAATGGCATTACTTAGATTCAGTGATGAAGGCCCTGGGTTTTGCTGATCGATGGAGAACTTTGGTGATGAAATGCGTAACTTTGGTTTCCTTTTCGGTACGTGTCAATGGGAAACTTTCTGAACCGTTCAAACCATCTCAGGGGATTCGGCAGGGTGACCCGATCTCTCCTTATTTGTTTCTTCTATGTGCGGAAGGACTGTCATGCCTCTTGACAATGAGTGGGCCGGTGCATTTGTCAAGGGGAATACGGGTTGGTTTACGGACACCATGGATTTCACATCTTCTGTTTGCTGATGATTGCCTCATTTTTGGCCAAGCTAGTAAGAGGAATGCTGATCGAAATGCACAGGTCCTGGAGCTATATAACTTGGGGTCAGGCCAGCTGGTAAACAAGTCGAAACCGGCTGTGTTTTTTTAGTACCAATTTGTGAACAGGATGTGAAGAGCGACATCCTGCAATCTTTACAAATAACAACAGAAGCTCTTGGGGAACGGTACTTGGGACTTCCAACAACCGTCGGCAAGGTGGCAAATGGTACTTTCAATTATTCTGCTGACCGTATAAGAAATTTTGTTAATGGATGGGGAGAGAATGATTTGAGTTGTGCCGGCCGGGAAGTACTGATTAAGGCCAATGCTCAATCAGTTCCTACCTATCCCATGAGCTGTTTCAAACTGCTTGCACCAGTCTGCAAGAAAATGAAGATGTACATTTATAATTATTGGTGGGGCAGTGCTATGGATAGTCACAAAATCCATTAGCAAAGATGGTCAAAACTTACACAGCCAAAAGCAAGAGGCATGGGTTTTTGGGATATGCCGCTCTTCAATCAGGCTATGCTTGGGAAGCAAGGATGGAGGTTAATTACAGGACCTGATTTACTTTGTGCAAGGGTCATTAAAGGGAAATATTTTCCAAATTCAGAGTTTTTATCCGCTACACGGAGAACACGAAGCTCTGAAACTTGGAGAGCTATTTTATACAGGCGTGAAGCTTTGTACAAGGAGATTATTAAAATGATTGGGCCTGGTACTACAATTAACATTTGGGAGGATAATTGGATACCAGGGCTCTGCAAAATGAGACCTACGGTTAGACCGGCGCAGGCAAATGTGGAGTACGTGCATGAGTTATTCCTTCCAGGCACAAGGGAGTGGAATGTTACTTTCATCCGGGATAATTTCATTGCAATGGATGCAGAGGAGATTCTAAAGATACGGCCTGGTAATCGATTGGATTCAGATGTCATATGATGGGCGCATGAACGCAGTGGGCAGTACTCAGTCCGATCAAGCTATCGTATGCTGAAAAAGGAGGATAGCGAAAAGGAGGCGGCTACTGCGAATGAAGCTAGTGCCTCAGACGAGGCTGGCTGGTGGAGGAGGCTATGGAAGTTAAATATTCCGCCTAAGATTCGGATCTTTTGGTGGCGGGCTATATACAATTACCTGCCGTCAAAACAAGAGTTGAAGAGACGGCATGTAGCCCGGGAAGATTTTTGTGAGGTATGTGGTGTTGAAAGTGAGTCTCTATTCCATGTTGCTTTCAGTTGTACCATCGCAAAAAGTTTTTGGCAATCAGTGAAGGAGATCACAGGTGTCAAAGTTCCGGAGCTGCATCGACAGACTTGGGCAAAAGATCTGCTTGCCGGGGAATGTTGCTCTTCAGCAGATGCTTCACTGGTAATATGTGGAGTCTGGGCACTATGGTCAGGGCGAAATGCGAGACGGCACAGCAGAGATCGCTGGAACTCAGAAGCAATGGTGCGACATGTTGCTAAGATGCTAGAAGATCTCTTGTGCCTTGATACAAAGAACGGCATTGTAAACTCTCGGCCGGTTGGACGATGGGAAAAACCACCGGCGGGATGGTGTAAACTCAATACAGATGCAGCGTTTGTTCTGGACACAGGCAATGGAGCAAGTGGTGCAGTACTCCGGAATGAGAATGGCGACCTTCTGGGGGCGTTGAGCAAGAGCTACACCTCTTTATCAGATGTGTTAACAAGTGAAGCACTAGCTGCTCGGGATGGTTTGCTTCTGGCCAAAGATTTGGGAGTGGATCATATCATTCTGGAAGTAGATAATTACGCATTGTGTGCTTTAATCCGGTTGGAGGATGCCGGTAGATGTGTAATTGATGGGTTATGGCAAGAAATTCAGGAGCTTAGCAGGGATTTCAGTAGATTTAATATCTCTTTTATTCGTCGTGAGGGTAATAGGGTTGCTCACTTATGTGCGAGTGAGGCCTTAAGGTCAGGTTTATCTAGTTCCTGGACTGAGAATTACCCGGACTGGCTGATAAATTCGGCCCGAAATGATTGTAATCACCCTGTTATTTATTAATTAATGAAGCTCCCTTTGCCTAAAAAAAAAGCACCCGAGAGAGAAGGGAGCATTGAGAGAGGCGAGGGCAATCGCCGCCGCGGGCAGCCGTGTGGTGTAGATCCAGAGAATGGCGCATGCGTAGCAGGTTGCAGCAGCGGGTGAGCCGCTTGGCCTTGGAGGCTGGAAGGCAGGGCGCACCTGGCAGCACCCCGGTGAGGGCACTGGGTTGGGTGGCTACCGACTACCGAGTAGCAGCGGCAAGCATGCAATCAGTTTGAGAACTTGTTCCTTTATTTTACTCCTCCTTTTGTTGATAATGTCCAATGATTCATGGAACATAAGTATTGTATATTCATACTAGTTAGGTAGGAACAATAGTCTGTATTCTACCATTATTTGTAAGTAAATTATTTATCAATTATTACACACAAGTTAAATTACAGATATACCATTGGACAAACTACAAGAAGACAGATGATTGATAATCTGTGATTAACTGATTATTGTCTCCCCTTTGAGAGTTGAATAAGTAGTTAAAATGTTGAACTCTTATGTAGGCATACACCCCAAACTTGGATGAACAGAAATTAAAAGAGTTGGGAATGGTAGGGTTAAAATGTTGCTTCTCTATGTAGTGGTATATGTTAGATTTTAGTATGTGTGGAACATGGTGTGTGATTTTGTGTGTATTATATTACTATTGGATAAATAGTCTAGTTCTTCGCTTATATTTTTCCGCTGCTATAATTTATTCCTGGATAGCTGGATTTCCACTTAATATTTATATAGGGAAAACTGGTTTGATGCATTGAAATTTCATGATCAGCGCAAAAATTATCTTTTGATGGCCGACCTTCGTTTTTGTAAGATTTTTATTGCACCTGTGATCAAATGGAAGAAACATTGACGTCTTTATGCCACCTAGATAGGCAGAAAATTTATTACTCTGCCATGTTAATTTGCATTTACATAATTACATTAATATTATGATAATTTCATAACTTATGTGTTTATTACTTAAATATGCTCCCCTTTGTGTGACAATGCCATAGATGGCCTTGTCACATTGCTAAATTTGTGTATATTGTTGCGTTTTAATTCATTTTATTTAATTTCATAATAGACGACTATCTGAAAGAGGCAGATTTGATCATTTGAAATCATAGGATTACTTCAGTACATCATTTCCGCAGTAGAGTATAAATAGGATATATCACATTATTGTTGGGTAAGTAAAACTTGGACAGTGAATAGTGAAGGCAATTAATTAATCAACTGTGTTCCCGCTGATTTTGAAATTAGTTTGTACTCAAACTATTCTCATCCTTAATGCAAAAAAAAAAGGCTTTTGCATGTTCCCCCTTTTTTTTGAAATTAGTTGCATGAGGTCTTTTATCCGTTATAACCACGCAGGGATTTATAGGGCAAGCAGCTGAATAATCTTATTGAGAGGTGCACACTACTCGGGTATTAACCTGCAGTCTATGTAACCACCTTTTTAAAAAATAATTGTGTCCAAATCCAAAGCGAATACTATTAAACTCAATAAGGTGTCACGAAATCAGTTTTGAGCAACCATTGTTGTATGGCGTAACACTGTGACACGCCAGCTCTTGGTTGATGATAAGAACTTGATTAAGAAAGAGCCCTTGGCTGGTTCGGTTATTGTATGGATCTTTTTCCGTGATATTTCAATTATTCAAATAATGTGGCAAGTTCAGATATTAATATACAAGCTAGCCAATTATGTTCTCTCACCAAAGGATAGTTCAATGCAAATTCATTATTGCCTCAATGAATTGCAAGTAGCAACATGGGCGTAACCAATTTGTATTCCTAGCAAGTTGATGTCCAAGATGCAATTCTTCACTGTCACCGAGCTGTAGCTGCAGATTATAGGGCTCTTATCAGTTCTGATTGATCATATGTTTGTTTGCTTGTGTAGTCTGTGGCTGAATATCTTATCTGGTTTGTTCCTCCCATAAAAATGTATCCTTTCCCCCCTTGAGTTCATCATATATTCTGTTCTATTTTTTTGGACTGCTGATAATATTATGCCAACGTTACCAAACTGTTCTAGATTTCTAGATTTCTATTTGGATTCTTTTCAAAGTCTTGGAGAAGGGGAGCGCCGAAGCACTATATATTGTCTCCTTGGAAGCCCCTAGTCAATTAGTTGATCATGGTTGTAAATGCAAAAAATAAAAATAAAAATAAAATAAAAGAAAGAGTGTCGATAACGAGATATAAGCTTTTAATTTGTACTAGAAACAATAATCAGTTCCAAAGGTGGAAAATTAGAGCAAAAGACCATGGCAGAAAAACTAGAGAAAGGCTGTTAAATCCTTATTTTAAACATTGTAACGGATAAAACTTGACGTTCTGTGCCAAAACAGCTCCGGCGTCTATTTGAGAGAGACTAATGATTGCAGTATCTTTCGTTTTCTTAACCTCAATAATTCGCCAGACATGATACTCCTACATTTTGGAGCCTGTTTTGGCAGCCCGCCTGCCATTTGTAGAACTGGAATCTTCTAATTTGTCTTAATAATGTTCAGCTTCCTGTTAGGTTAACCATCACAGTTATTCAGGTAAAGCAGACAGCCACACTCGGGAAAATCTAGGTGTATATTTGTTTCTGCAAGCTGTTCTACTCACCCTCCGCAGAACCACACAAACTTCCAGAGAAATGTTTCAACGGGTGCACATCGCTGTTGATCAAATGGATTTCTCTACTAATTTCGCTCCAAAAAGCCATTTGCTAAACCATGGTGGAAAAAAAGTGAAGCATGGAACGGTTAGAATGCAACAACCTATTATTTTCAGCCTGAACAGGTGATAAGATGTGAGTATAAGTCTTTTCAACATCAAAGAAAGTGATAAGAAATGAGTATACGTCGATTTATTAGCTAGAAACATTTAAGACACGCAAATGATCATCGATTAATTAGAGCGCACCATGATTTTGTAATCAACCAGGTAATGTGATGATGTAGATCTCTAGTGAAGTCAAACAAGAGACACGTCGTCGTTTTGAAATCATTATTATTGAGAAACTGGTTGATGTGCTGCAAATATATGACATCAGCTAATCCTTTTTCCTTCTTCTGAGACTTCAACTTCAGTGGATGCTGACAGGTGTTTCTTTTTTTTTTCTTTCTGAAACTTCAGTGGATGCTGATAGATGTGTATTGTTTGAACATGTGGTTCATTCCGAGCAATGAACCATTGGTTGGTACACTTGCTGAATAATTTGTGGTTTTCATTGTCCTAGCTGTGCGCTCGTAGTTATACATGACTACTCTGATGTCAGCTAACTTCCAACAGGAGAATGAGTTGTTTAGCTGTGCGTAGGTTACTGCCAGTTTCAGAAGTGAAAACGAGCACACTAGTAACAGTGGTAAAATTCAGAAGGGACTTTTTGCTATGCTTGGAAAACTACAATACTGATAATTTGTCTTCCAATCCACATCGGGCATGCCATTTTCAGCAAGCTGCAGGGCAGAACATGTGTGGTTCAGCTTGAATACATTGGCAACACATCCAGATTGCCCAAACAATGTTACCAAAGAACAACGGGGCCATCAAGCAAGATTTGCTGAATCTGTTGTTCATGCCTAGATACCACATAACAAAAAGGAAAAAGGAGAAAGCGAACAAATGTCCAAACACTGAAGTCTTGGCAGAGATTCTTCTATGAGGATAAGTTTGTATTCGTTCAATGGTTTCAGAACAACACAGATATGTAAGTGTTGCCCATCCCATTTTCCGCACAAACTACTGGACCTTTCTCCTTTTGAAGAACTGCTCAATTTGTCTTTTTTAAGGAAAAGAAATAGATGTTTTTTGTTTCCTCAATTGCATATGTTTCCAGTGACAGGACTACAGGAGTCTACCTACCTTAGATCCATTTGAGAATCATAGAGGGAATTTGAAGCATATCAGTTCAATGTCACTGTGATATTTGCATCAAGACTCCATATGAAAAATACATATCAGGTAAGTTGGTATGATTACATATATATATATATATATATATATATATATATTCCAACATAAAGCATGATCCCTGAAAGCAGGGCAAAAAAAAATATGTCAGACAAGAAAGAAGCCAAGAACAGATGACTCTTCATGCTTCTACTATCTTCCATTGCATTGAATTGAGATTTGCTGTAGATGTTTGCGTCTTTGTGGCAAAGAACATGGATACACAGGAACAGATGGAATAACAGCTCATAGGCTTACCAATAGACAGTCTTTCCCAAATGTAATGCACAATTGCACAACCATGAGAACAGGGCAACAGCTATAACATTAGGCAACCTAATTAAACAGCAACAGTATCATGATACATTCAGGATCCACCACAATCACTGTCAAAAATTCTAAACTAGACTAATAAACTAAACCAATGAGTATAAAGAAACAAACAGTTTAAGATACCGGGATCATTCCCTGTTGCGCTCCACCCGAAAGATCAATTCTTTAGATCCAAGGTAACCAACCCATCATTGAGAGCTTTAACCACGCCGCCATGGCTGCAGCTCTCCACGGGAGGCGGCGGCAGCGCGTCGACGACGAGGCCGCGCAGGCCGGACTTGAGCTCGTTGTTGCAGAACCTTCGGTACTCGGCTGTGTCGCCGGCCTTCTTGCAGACCTGGACCATGACGAGCTCCGGCGTGAGCTCGAACACCTTGGCGGAGATGGCGAGCGCCCCCTTCTGGCCGTTGCGCGTCGCCTCGATGCTGACCTGGCAATCCTTTGTCCGCGCCGTGAAGCTGACCATCCCGGCGGCGATCTCCTCCAGCTTCGCGATGATCTCCGCCGCCGTCGCGGCCGACACGAAGCGCACCTTCTCGCCGCGCTCCTCGAACAGACCGGACAGATCGAAGCTTGAGGACGACGCGATGATGTCGAACGCGTTCAGGCTCTTGGGCCTCGGCATCCGCGGCCGGGGAGTTAGTGGTGGGAGAGAGGCGTTGTCGCCGCCGCCGCCGCTGCGATCGAGATCGGAGAGAGCCGGCGCGGACGCCGATGTGTGCATGCCACCGCCGCCGCCTCCGCGAGGCGTGCCGGACTCCGACGAGGTGGATGAGGAGGACTCGTGGGCTTCGGAATCGGAGTCGTAGAGCTCCGGCTCGTCGTCGACGAGGCCGTCGAAGCGGCGGAGGCGGTCGTTGTTGTCGACGTAGTAGCTTACCTCCTTGAATCCCCTCTTGAACCATCTCGTCTCCATGATCTCCGGTATGGTGATCCGGCGGTCGGGGTCAGGCTGGAGGAGGCGGCGGACGAGGCGGACGAGGTCGGGGCTGAACGACTGCGGGCACTGGAACTGGCTCAGGCGGATCATGCGGTAGAGCTTGAGGAATTCATGGTCGGGGAACGGTTTCCTGCCGGCGACGAGCAGGTAGAGCACGACGCCGCACGCCCACACGTCCGCCTTCGCGCCGTCGTACCCTCGCCGGTCGAACACCTCCGGCGGCACGTACAACGGCGTCCCGCACACGGTCTGGAGCGCCCGCTGCTGCGCCGCCGTGTCGCCGTCGTTGTCGTTGCCGGCGACGAGGGCGGAGAGGCCGAAGTCGGCGACCTTGAGGTTGCCCTGCTCGTCGACGAGGAGGTTCTCCGGCTTGATGTCGCGGTGGAACACGCCGCGCGCGTGGCAGTAGGCGACGGCGGAGACCAGCTGCTGGAAGAAGCGGCGCGCGTCGGGCTCCCGGAGTCCGACGCCGCCGCCGCCGCCGCGGCGGACGAGGTGGCGGTAGAGCGCGCCGCCGCGGACGTACTCCATGACAACGTAGACGCGGCGGCGGTTGGCCATCACCTCGTGGATCCGGACCACGTTCGGGTGGCGCAGCCGCCGCATCACCGAGATCTCGCGCTTGATCTGCTGCGTCGCGCCGAGCTTGACCAGCTTCTCCCTCTCCATCACCTTCACGGCCACCTCCTCGCCGGTGGCGCGGTGCCGGCCGTGGTACACCTTGGCGAAGTTGCCTTCGCCCAGCAGCCTCCCGAGCTCGTACCGATCCGTCGGCATCGCCGGCGGCGGCTTCGGACTCCCCATCGATCGGATCATGCTCGCGCTCGCCGGCGCCGTGGCGACGGCGGCGAGAGAGAGCGCGATTTTTTCTGTTGTTTAGAGGGGATCGAGGCAAAGGGGGGCGTAGATAGGAAGGTGGTTAAATACAAACACGCTCTAGGGTTAAAGAAAGGGTTAACACGGGACGGCGCTGCTCATGTTTGGCCCGTGAGTTGGAGGCGAATCACCAGCCGTTGAATTGGAGCTGGATCCCGGCCGTTCTTTTGTTTCGGTGGCTGGGATTCTCTGGCCCGTGTATATACGAGTCCAACGAATCTACAGACTACAGGAGTACAGGTGGCATCTAGGCCCATGACAGCTCCTTCACTTTCGTTGACAAGCGAGAGATTTTTCTTTCACTACGAGACGTAGAGTACTACACAAACAACAGATTTTTTTTTTCCCGTGCAATTTTACACGGAGCTAGGTTTTGAAATCATTGGATTGATCGATATATCAGTACTTAGCTTTTGATTTTGAAAACGATGAAGCGTGAAGGCGAAAGAAAAGTCCAGCAACGAACGAAGATTTAGAATTCGATTTTGTATACAAACAGATTTTAGAAGTCCAGTTACATTTGATATGGAACTCTTAGCTTATACTTCTAGAAAAACTGTATTTTCCATTTGAAAGTACAAGTAGAATTGGGTGTCACATACAACTCTCAACTAAAATAGATACTCCCTGGTCCCTAGTTGTAACAGAGGGAGTACATAGTATTTTCTATATAATTACTGCAAACGAATAATCGATATATTTATATTGTTCTTCAATTAATACACAAACTTTTGAACTTCTAGAGCAACTAATGGCTATTTTTCGAGCTATCTTTTCGAATAGACAGATTAGCCATCTTTTTTTTACAAAAGTAGTAGCAACTAATATTTCCTTATTGAAGCTATATTCCAAAAACTCAATATAAGATTTACAAGTACAGAGCTTATATAAAATAGGGATAAAAAATAAAGGTTTATTGCGGAATCAAACTTTAGTTCATTGTTTTTGCGCAGGAGGACAGCTACTCCCAAGTGTATCAATCAATAGACAACCCATTTGGAATAGTAGTTGGTTAAAACCAATCCAGTTTTATTCAGTTCTAATGTACAATTATGTTGCCATCAAAAACTCCTGCCAGTCGCTTTTAAAACAGCATATTCATATATATAGCCATCCTTACTAATTGCTTACTCCCTTCGTTTACTTATTATTTGACACTGGGATAACTAAAGTGAGATCTCCTAGCGGCTAGCGCCAAATAAACATAACATGAGTGGGTAGTAGACATGCATTCGAGAAAAATCCTTAGCTCCCTTTGATTCGCAACAGGAAAAACACATGAATTAAAGTGATATGCAACTCTAATACTATGAAAATTCAAAACACCGGAAAATATAGCAGGGGCCTTGATACAATCATAGAAAAAACAAAGCAATGTTCATAAAGAGATGAGGCTTTATGCTAAATTTCCTTTGAAATTGTACTATAGGAATTCAATCATATGAAATGGTTGCTTTCATTTTCGTCTAAATCATAGGAAAAATTCATAGAAATTTGAATCATATGAAAATCTTTTGCCAACCCTTAGAATCAAAGAGGCCCTTAGAGTTTTCGTGTTCCCTAAACTAAACTGTGTTAATAATTGTTGGCCGTGGTTGTATTGTGTATTTGTGTCTAAACTTATTGAGCACGCAAGGACAACGGAATGGATGGTAGTACAATATATTCATGCATTCTTTCCTGCCATGTCTGGCAGATCAGTGGCATACGGTGGACATGCTGCCCCTGGCTGCCTGTTTGGCGTACGTACGTCTGTCCTGGCGGAGGATCGACCAACTGTTTAGTGAAACACACCACCACCTAATTAATCATTGCATTGTGATTCTGATTGTAATCGATGACCATGATTGGATTTCTCACCAGGTGATTACAATTAATCGTCTTCATCATCACATGGACAAAAGAAAAATTATCCTAGCTTATAGGGTAGTACTACTAGTATAACTCAGGTAATTAACGAGGCGGCAGCCAACTCAACAGGCACGCGTACAGACAACTAACGCCTGGCTCATGCATATGGTCCACTCGTCGGCTTGGCCAGCGGAAACACACACCAAAACAGAGCACAGCACAGCTGGAGGAGTGTACTTACGAGTCAACCAGCTAAGCCTTTCTTCCGGAATGTTCCATCATCTAAAACAAGCGAAAGCTTTTCTTGTGAAACCTAGGACACACACGTACGCGTGCATTACGGTATATCACGTTACGACACCGTAAACCAGCAGGCTAGCGCTTGACCGCCCGTGCGAATGCGTGACTTTTGGTATAGGAAACTTGCCCGTGAACTCTGCATCGCCTACAGCGAATGTGCCGAGCCGTCCCGCGTACGTACGGTTTGCTGTTGTGATCAGTTGTGATGACACGCCCCGTCCGCGAGAGATTATTATTTTTCCGAGTCAATGGGTTGCGTGACACGCGTCTGGTCCAGTGCGCCGGTTTGAACTATTAAGCCATTTTTTTATTTGTTTCAATAGTTGGTAAAAACATTTAGAATTAGTTTTAACCGCGCAACATTAGTATGTGCCTGGCTCTCCAAATATCTTGTGGTCCAATATTATGAAGTGTACAGTACTCCAATATTCCAAAGAGGCAGTTCGCAACTTCGAACATGCATGTACGGAGACGGCCGCGTCGTTCAGTCGTCCAAACCACGATCGGTGCGTGCAAATCTCTTTTTGTGGCACGGGGACGGCGGGCGGGACCGTTGCTATTGCTAACACGCCGGGATGGCGCTGGGGTGACTCGAGCAAATATTTAATCATGTTAAAAAAAAGAGGATATCCAGTATCCTCCTAAGCTGGATGCCACATGATGGCTCCAATATTCGAGCGTACATTCGTACATATGCATGTATTCGCTGGGTACGCTGATTGCTCTTTTCCACACGTCATACGCAACGCAAAGCACAACGGGACCCACCGAGTCATGTGGCCCGCTCCAGCTGTGTAGCCAGATGCATGTTGATGGCGCCTACAGGAGTCAGGAGCATGACCGCGGCGGCGGCGGCGGCCGCGCGGCGACCGGCGAGCGACATCCTCTCCCCAATATGGCAATATCCTCGTGATATTTGCAGGCTTTTTCTCGGCAATGGTAACTACTCTCTTCTCCCAAAATATCATAGAAAGTGATATTTTATAGTACTCTGTCTAGATATATTGTTATATAAAATGTCCATATGGAGTAGCAATATTTTAGGATGGATATACAATTAAAATATATTTTTTTCATACAGACATAAACAATCTTTGCATAAATAGGGGTAGGTGGCCCGTTCGTATGTAACATGTTGTACATATAGCTATTTTTCATATGAGCTATGCAGAAATCTATTTTCACAAACAGATAGTTAAGCCACATGTATGTAATAAATTTTATGGCGAAAAAAAAACCTAGCCGACGTTGTCCCGTGGCACTCAACGTTGTCGCCGCCGTCATAATCACCGAGGCATGCTCCTGAGCCTATCAGCGGTGCACACTACATGTCGCCGCTGACACGCCTCGGCTACCGCCCCGCCGCAAACACTACAACGCGATCGCCAGCACCGGATCCGCCCTCCCTAGGGGCGCCTCGGTTGGATCCATCCCCGTGTGACCGCATCCTTCGTTGTTGTCACTCCCGCTTCTGTTGTCATGTGCTAGCTCTACTTGATCTGGTTTCCCTAGGATCGCCATTGCCAAATACGGCCATGTGTGCCCGCATTGGCACGTCTGCCGCCATCGGCCTACTCCTGCGCCACTTCGTCCGTCTGCCACTATGGCCTGGTATGTGTGTGTGTGATAGAGAGATAAATGAGTGGTCTGTGTAGATGACTAGTATCCAGCTTCTAGGAATCTACAAAAGCTCAAGAGCTCTACCAGTTTTCAATTTCTGACTTCTTAGTTTATTTTTTAGAATCTACAGCTAAAGATTCTTAGAAACTGGGCCAGAATTTAGATTGTTCATGAAGACTCTGGCAGCTAAAGATTCTATAAGAAGTTGCAACTGTTGGAAGCTCCCTTAAACATGGCCAAAGGGAGAGGAGGAGATGAGGATGACCAGGCTAGGAGAGGATAAGGATATCTATGTTTTAAGATGGTAGGTTGTTGCCGAGAGCCATTTTACATGTTCGCCTGTGAAAATAAATAAGCGGGCATGTTAAGTGCCCGTTCTATGAAAATTAATTTTTACTTATAAGCAGTAGCATCTCCCTGTGTCAATATTATTACGTGCAGCCGTCATTTAGGCCGGCCTACAATCTCATGGAACTGTGTATGAAAAAAATTCATTTCTGTAGCAGTGGGTGCGAGCAACAACAGCTCACCACGACCAATCTCGGCAGCTCAATACGACCAACGTCGGCGTGGAGAGCTGATCGAGATTGCAGAACACATCCAACTCAAAGTCATCGTCTTCACTTAGAGCTCGAAGGAGACCATGGTCCTCTTGAATCATGATATGCCTTGGCGTCGACGTCATCCACTATCTTCTTGATCTCCAATTGAAAATGGCTGAGAAAAAATTCAAATAAGATGCTTATATTAGAATAATACTTTGGCATTTTTATCTCTTTTATTATGAGACTGACGTTTGCAGGCTTTGGTTTAGGCAGTTTCTGTTAACTCCTAAAGTACAAACCATCCAAACATCCGCTAGAACAAATTGAAGCAGAAACGTTGTGCGGTAAAGGCGTAAAACAACACTGCCTCATTAGCAATCACCGTCCACCTTTGCTTGGCAGCCTGAGTCCAATCTTCAACAGCGACGAATCTTAGAAAAACATATTAGGAGGGTCTAGACAGAGATTTGACCCCCTTTTCACTAACAATATCTGACAAATAGTTTTAGAGGGTTTCGTGAAGGTTCCCATACATGCTACGGGCATAGCAGGGCTCAAGCCCCTGCTGCCCCATGCTAGATCCGCCCCTGACCTCCAGCCTACGGCAAATGGAGAAGCCTGGATCCAAATCAAGGTGTTTGCAACTTCTCCGTTGGCCAGAAGTACGCCATGTCGCACGGTGAGGGCGCCCGATTCGCCATAGACCAGCTCGGAGTCTCTCATATGCGATAGTTTGTTGCAGGTTAGGATAGGGTGGGTACGGTGAAGAGAGGAGCCGGGGCAAAGACGGGTGGTGTCGCTGTTGCATAGATTGCGCGAATACACTACATCATTGTAGATCTTGTCTCACAAAGAGAAATAACAACACAGATCTAGATACCCTAAAAAAACAACAACAACATACATCTAGAGAGATCGAATGGCATGTAACCAAGATGGACATCCTCATACGAGGATAAAAAGAGAAATGCTCCTGTTCGGTCGTCCGATCGGAGAGAAAACTATCGGACGCTGTCTGCATGCCCACACCTACCTATGCAAAGTTGTGCATATCCTACCTACCCTCTATTCCTCTTTCCCATATCCTACTCATCATGTGGTTGGATGGATAACCAATAGTACTACCTATGCAAAGGAGTAAATTTTTATCACAGACAAAAGAGATGAAAAATGAGAGCACTTTAAATTATTTTCTCCTCTAAATTATTTACTAATCAACGATATGATTTTATCATTGTATTGAATGTAAATAAATATTTACATCAAGTTCTCACATGATTTTGTTCTGATAAAAAATAATATATGTTTTAGTCATTAATATTTGATGTTTCATATGCGAGAAATAAATGTTTCATCTGGAATTTAATAATGTTACACTTTTTTTGTTGCAACGGATAATGTTGCACATCGTGTTATGTTGATGTTCTAGTAAGTAGAACTTGATGTTTCATTACAAATGTTGCATATGGATTTTCACAAATGTTTTTAGAAAAATGGTTCAACAGTTACAATTTGATGTTTCATGTGTGATATAAAAATATTTCAATCATAAATATAATTATATTTTTATCCTAATATGATCATGTGAGATCTTGTTGTAAAGGTTTAATTGCTACGAACATAATGGTGTAATATTTCTTTACGTGTTACACAGTATGTCGATGATATGGGCCCGGGGGTATGCTAAGGATGCGACGCGTGCATGAAGGGACGCATTTACGTAAGCGCCACACAATGGCAGAATACTTGAATCACCCTAGAAGGATCGGGCCACGGACGGCCACGTGGCCACCCCGAGGGGGTTAGGCCCGGGGGCTACCGGAGGCCATTGTCGCTCCAGGGAAGGGGTTTAGGAGTACCCGGACCCTGGCCGCGCCACCCCGCACCTCTCCCGTGAGAGGGGCGAGCCCAACTGCCAGCTGCTCAATTCAACGCAGGAATAGTGCTCAGGCACTGCCCCGTTGCATTTAATACGAAGTGAGATGCGTCTGTCAGAGCATCATCATCATCATCTTTTCGCACGAGACGGAGGGAAAGCAGGGTCTCCAGCCTGTGACCGTGAACTAACCTCGCGGTCAGAGACGCGCGCCCCTCATCACGCCCGGTCACCGTCGCATTTAATGCGTCGGACGGCTGCGTGGGAGAGAGGCAGAGAGGGTTTGGTGTATGATGGCACCCCTGACCCAGTTGGTGGCCCGCTAACAGGTAGGCCCCATGGGGGGTTAGGTAGGTTGACCATACACCTTATTAGCAGCATGGAGGCCACGCTACCCGTTTTTCTTCACCAACTATCGCAACATGGCGACATGAGCAGAAGAGGGGCATGACCCCTGACAAGACAAAGCAAGAGCTGCTCCCACGGTGTTAGCAATGGAGTTGGAAAATCCAGGACTACTGTGGTGTCCCCTTCACTATAAAAGGAGGCCCTGGATTTTCGTAGAGGATGATTTTTTGGAGGTTGGATCTAGCCAAGAAAAATCACAAGTCTACTCCATAACCCTTAGCACGCCTCAGTCATCAGCTCTAGCCCCACTCAGGAGAGAACTCCTCGTAATCCTTCGTCCACCACATCAACAATAAGAACATAAGTAGGGTATTACGCTTCCCCAGTGGCCCGAACCTGTATAAATCTCGGTGTCTTATGTGCTTAGCAGGATTTTCCTTCCTGCCCGCCTCTTTCTTCCCCTAACTCAGGCCTTGGTCTACTGCACCCCTGTGCTGAACCAAGAAGGGGTCCCCGGGATCCCTGCGTGTCGAGCACACACATCGACACAGTAACTTTATCATCTAGATAATATTTTTTTTCATCTACGAGCATATTAAATCTGAACTTATTTGCCTATATTTTAAATGGTAGTAGAAAGGAGGTGACCTCACCCAACTAAATACAAGGGATAACCATATGTCCAACCAAACAAAATCTCTTCTTAGCTTGACTCAATTGATGCAAACAACTACATATGTATCATCCCAGCCAAAGCAAACTGAGCCTATGTGAGAGATGAAACAGGCTAGAGAGATACGAGCAACCAAACACACCCTATGCCCATATATTGGGTTACCCATTTGCATGTGACCTAGTTATAAGAATAAATAATAATAGTTTCTCTCTCCTCTTATATATATATGTTAATTTGGTGGGACCAGTGGGACTGATAATGCCTCTTTTTTGTTATATACATTGAAGTAAGTGTTTTATATAATGCCTAGTTCACCTTATACCTCATATTTACCATTTACATTGAGGATGCCATAACAAGTTCATATGCATATGGGTAGTCTAGTATATGAGCATCTATATGGACCATCTCCATAATAGTGAGATATATATTATAGAGCTATATGGAGCAATTTTTTTCTATATTGTGGATGTCCTTGTGGTGTTCAAATTTATGATGTACAAGTAATAAATTTTGGTGTTCCTTTTTCTTACTTCTCATCTCTCTCACCCACGTACGCACACATTTTCCCCTCAAATTTGTTTGCGAGTGTTAACCCTAGCTTAGCTTCTCTTCTAGATCTGGAAGCTTTTTTCTTAATTTTGCCTTAAGCTTTAACCAAATAATAGTCACGTTTTGTTGGCTCCTCAAAGATTTGGGGGTATGATATGAACCCCCATGCCCCAATCCGCCCCACATATGTAGCATATCTCACCTTCTCGCTGTGCGGCACGCAGCTGTGCTCCTGTCATTTTTTCCCTCATCCTTCCAATTAAAGCCTCACCAACCAACATGGAGGAAACAAAAAAACGAAGAAAAAGGAAAAGTAAACAAAACAGAACGCCAGCCCAAAACTCCCCTTTTGTTGGCTCTCCTACAGAGGAAAGAGAGGAAGGAGGCTGGGTCGCGCCGCCGGGAGATGGGGGGCGACCTGTACGCGCTCGACTTCGACGGCGTCCTCTGCGACAGCTGCGGCGAGAGCTCCCTCTCAGCCATCAAGGTGAATTCCACGCGCTTCCTCGTTCCTGGCTCTCCCCCACTCAGTCTACACATCTATTCGTGCATTGATGCCTGCTTTATCTGCTTTGCTTGGTTTGGTCAGGCTGCCAAGGTGAGGTGGCCATGGGTGTTTGAGCAGGTTGACGCTTCCATGGAGGAATGGATAGTGGAGCAGATGTATACCGTGAGTCCCTTTTGGTTACTGCACAGCGGCACAGCTATGTCGGTCGTGTAGCTAGTTTTTATGGCTGTAGGATTCTAGCTAGTACTAATTAGCATATATATTTGCATCTTAATTTTGCTTCTGGTTTGTTTGTGTAAGTGAGCTTGGTTAAGGGGAGCGAAATGTTTGGAATGACAATAATTTCAATTATATTAACTAATCAACCACTGTCGGATGAATGATTTCTCACACTTGAAGGCAATAACACCTCGAAACAATAAGAAAGACTAAGATAATGTAATTTGTTGACTGTAGCAGACATGGCAAAAATAACAGAACCCAAAATAATTTAATTTTTTACATACTGCAACACTGTGTAATGCTCATTAGAGATGGAACAAAGCGTGTTCAAATGTACATTTTATCAGATATATCCTCTCTACTAACTTTACAACATGGAGTGGATTACGGCTTGCTGGAGTAGTTGATTTCCCTCTATTTTACATTGCGCTATCCTGAACAACTGAAGCCTTAATACATTTCTTGCCCGTCGTTCAATTGACATTATGGGCATTACATCTAGTTTATTTTAGGTTTTGATTTAAGAAACTAACCAATCAAGTATGATGAAAATCCCTTTCTAACAGTTGGAGTCTAGTGAAAGAACAGGAATTTCCTTTGTCAGAAATAAACGCTGGTGAAAATTCCTTTAAGAATGTTTTATCCACAGATTGCATATTGGTTCAGCAATAATTACGCAAGATTCTTTTTAATAATTTATCCACCACAATCCAATACTAAGTGAGAATGTTTTCTGCTGTTCAGCTTCGCCCAGTGGTGGAAACAGGATATGAGAATCTGTTGCTTGTCAGGTTGCTTGTTGAGATTCGGACACCCTCTGTCCGGAAATCATCGGTAAGATATTTAATACTTTGCTCACAGATGTGACTGATTATATCAGTTCCGGATAAAATGAATCCAGTGATACTAGTATTACACGAATAGGCATATATTTATAGCTTTTTTACCAGTTGTTTATGCAAAGGTTATATGTGTAAGGTTGCAGATGGGCTTAGCATCCAAGAAATACTAGAGAACTGGTTAAAATTGAAGCCCACTATTATGAGTGAATGGGATGAAGATAGGGACTCTCTAGTTGATCTCTTTGGAAGCATACGGGATGACTGGATTGAAAATGATTTGCCTGGATGGATAGGCGCTAACAGGTGGCTTTATCTTTACAATAATTAATGTTGTTTCTTTTTGATATGGCAAATTTATGAAAAATACTTCTCACCCAGTGTTTGCAATTAGAAGGGATGCTTCACTGTCGAACCATTTTGATGCTGAGCTGAGACTTGTACATTCACAGTCATAAGATCATAAACACTTGTATTGAATGTGCATGATGTGTTTTCTTTATATTGTTGTTCCTGATTGTTGTCCAAATTTAATTCGATAAAGTACCACAAAAAGTAATGCGATCCAAGTGATCTAAATAAATGAATTTCAATTTCCATATATAGAGTAATAATTCTTAGTTTTGCCTCCATGTCTCCAGCTCCTAGCTGTGGCTTTACACATGCAAGCTTGTATGTGCTTTGATGTGTACTGTTGCTTCTTTGTATATTGATACTTGAGCCATCTCAGCTCTATAATAATCGCACTGTAGCACTTGTGGAAAAAGTAAGTGATGAAACGATAATGAAGCCTTTTGACGTTAATGGAACTTTTCAAGAGTTCTTTATAATGGGTTCCTGGTTGAGTGTCATATTCATTGTGCATATTGAGTAATATGGAGCTAATAATTGATGATTGTACATAAAAGCAGATTTTATCCTGGAACAGCCGATGCATTAAAATTTTCAAGCTCAGAAGTTTACATAGTCACTACAAAGCAGGTTCGTTACTTCTTATCCTACATTTGGGAACTAACTTTAAATATCTGTTTTCTGCATCGTGCACTCTATTCAAAAACATATCTGTGGTTAGGGAACAACAGCATGCTGTGTTACGGATGATGCCTATTACCATCTTTCAAGCAAATATGTGTTATTTTAATTTTCAAAAGAGATGATCGCAGCACTGGTTGTTGATGTACGCAGTTCGTATATATTTTTCATAGTTCTCTATTAACCACTATTGGTTGTCTCTCCTAGGGCCGATTTGCTGAAGCACTATTGAAAGAATTGGCTGGAATAAAATTTCCCTCTGAAAGGATATATGGGCTTGGCACTGGGTTAGTGCAATACTTTTTAAATTTATAATTTTAACCTGTTAATCATATTAGTGAACCTGTGAGTTTATGCTCCAGTCCAAAGGTAAAAGTTCTCCAGCAACTGCAGCAAATGCCACAGCATCAAGGCCTGACACTTCAGTAAGCACCTATTGTTTTCTTGATTAATTTAGTCCCAGATACTATTTTCTCTTTGACGAACAATACCCCCCCCCCCCTCATCATTATGTCACACATACTTTGCTAGTTGGAGCTGTCCAGTAAAAACGTTTTCTTTTTGTTTTACTGCTTGAACTGATGGGCTATCCTTGTACTAGAATTCAAAACTGGTGAAAATTTGCTCGTTCACCACAAAGTTTAGTGTTTCTGTACATTTTGTTCGCTTTGCTGTTTTGCCACATAGTATGGTGACTGAAAATACTGCCCATTTGCGACGAAACAATGTTCAAATAAATTGCCCTCTTCTTCCCTTTGCCTTTTTCTCTTTTCCTTCTCTGGTAGTCCCGTGCCATCTTCTGCCCCCCCCCTGTTGCTGAGCTCTAGCCGAAATTGCACAAGGTCCTGTACATGAGCTCCCACCAGGCCATGAATGGTGATGGAGGGGCACCACAAGCTCCGACATGGGTCTTGGTGAGCAGTAATTGAGCCGGTGTCTGCTTACCTCAGGCTATGATGTGTATCAAGCTTCACTGTAAGCACATGACACCAATGGTCTTGTTTCTCTAATCACCACCTCTTCTTGCCAGGCCGAGCTCTGCCTCAGTTCTCTTCTCCTGGCTCAACCTCCACCCTGGCCAATCAGGTTGGAAGTGCATGGAAACTAGTGGAGGTGAGCTCCACTGGCTGATGGTTGTGTCCTGTGGGCAAGTGAACAAGAAGAGGTTGGGCACTGGAAGGTGGTGGAAAAAGAGCAAATTTGACATTTGCCTAGGGTAACATGTTCAATATAGTTAATGGACAGATTGGCAGACGTGCAAAGCAAATGATTCAATAAAGTGTGTGGCAAATATAAGTATGCCACTCAACCTTATGGTAAAGGAACATATTTCTCAAAAAAATTGTGTTCACTTGTAAGATTACTTGCTGAGTCGTGTTTTAACTGCCTGTATCTCTGTTGCCCGTAAATCATAATATAGCTACCCTCCCTCCCTCAGCTAGGGAAGTAGCTATATTATGGGACAAAGGTAGAGTTACATATTTTGTTTAAAATATAAAACGCCTGGACAATACTATCTTTAGTTTTCTTTAAAAATCAGAAGTAAATAACTACTGCTTCCTTATGCTGTTAAGCATTTGTTTTCTACTTCAAATTATTGTGAACTGTTAAGTAGGAATAATTTAAACTTAACAAGTTCATTCTTTCTGCTGCATGTTAACCAGTTTCGTGGAGGATCGTCTTGCAACTTTGAAGAATGTAATCAAAGAGCCAGCGCTGGACCAATGGAATCTCTACCTGGGTACGCTACGCCTTCCGTTATCCTATATGCTATATCATTTGTTCATTACTCCTGAACTAATTTCTATGGATGACATATTTCGATGCCATTTGGGGCAGTGAACTGGGGATACAACACGCAGAAAGAGAGGGAGAAAGCAGAAGGTATATCAAGGATCCAGGTCATTGATCTCCCTGGTTTCAGCCAAAAGCTCAAATAGTTAAAACTAGTGCAGATCTTCCAACTGTATTATGTCTCTCTATTAATTCCCTTTTGACTTTTTGTGGTTAAAAAGCACAAATACTTGATATTTTTTATTGAATACAATATTATTTACACATGACTTTATTTCCGTCAGACGAACATTCGTTTTCCTTACGCTCGTGAGAATCTATTAGTACATCCCGTGGTTGTTTGATTTCTTAAATCATTCTTGTTGGTGACCCGCTTTTCTGACAGAGATTAGTATCCATTAGTTGTAACTCTGCTGCCTTTCGTATCATTTTGTGGGTGGAAGTGTGGTGTGCTTGAATAGTTGTATACTGTTTTTCCTTGTTATTGAAAAACTAGAAAAAGAAAGAAATAAAGAAAGAAAGAAAGAAAGAAGTCATTTATTTGCAATGAATTTGCCTGTATTTCGAGCGTGAATGCATGATGAAGCTGTTGTGGCTGTCCTGAGGGCTTTTGCGACGGGCTTACCCGTCGTTATGCCTCAACTCACCACGCCGGTTGGAAGACGCTACGGAGCAAGCCTCTGCGAGGGCGCTCATCCCTTAGAGTGGGTGCACTAACCCTCGTTAGAGTGGAGGCGGGTCAAGGCGATGGGGACGGGAGAGTACGTGGTGTGGAGGTCGTGCCTCGACCGGTGAGTGCCTTTGTGACAAGGGCACTTGCTCCCATGCTTCCCCTGCACTCCTGTGCCGACGATGATGGCAATGTCGCCTCCAACCCTAGGGTTGGTAAGATCGGTAGAACTCGACCAAGTCGAGCGATCAAGAACCCGTGTCGTCAGAGCTCACCTTCGTTGCCTGATTTGCATAGTTGTGGACAAGTCCCACCTTCGTTGTCGACTTCGATCTGTCGAAGTTGCACCGCCACCGAGTTACTCGCCCCCATCCTACAAGGAGGACGATGAGAAGGACAAAGGGATTCTTCTGACTAGATCTAGTGAGAGACAGCCGGTGTCCGAGCTCACAGATATATCCGGTGATGTCGTCGAGCTTCAAGAGGGTTGGTCCTCCTTTTATAGCCTTCAAATGGTGGTTGGTATGGCGATTGTGAAGGTCGGTTCATCCACAACTGCCATTAGGGAGCCACCAGGAAACGTCACATGGAAGATGCAAGACATTTTAACTTTTTATAAGTCCAAATTTCTATATATATGATTGACTAACTTTATATAATAATGTATGTACGTTGCAACATTTATATTACTACATTTATCTATAATCGTGGTTACTAACATTAAAAATAGTCATATAGTATGCTCAAATATGGTGAATAGTAGAACTATGCATATAAATATCATTCGATAAATATATGCAAAGTTATGTATGCATGTCTGACAGAAAAATTACAGGTAGTATGAGCTCTCATGCAATAAATATTTCCTAACAAAAATGCAACCATCAAATATAAAATTTCAACAGAAACGACATAGCTAGTACATCTAGCTTAGTACAATTCTCAAGACATAAGAAAACACAAGGAACAACTGATAACCGGCATCATCCACGGTTTGATGCAGAATTGCAGAGTACACTTATTATTAAGGGTAACATGCATGGAAATACTTTGTATNACATATTAACTCCTTCTAAAAAGGTGGTCTTTCTGGTTGCACCTGGACGAGCAATTGTCTAGGAGCATAACCAAAATGTCACCTTTTGCGCCATCTGTCATGCCAACTAGAGCGTGAATCAATGTAGATCATGACAAGCATGCATGTCAAGTATAGAAGCTAAAAAATATAATATTATTATTCCTTTTATTTCTCCTTTTTAATAGCATTCCATTTTATTGTATGTACATGTACATGGAGCAAGTGTAATGTGAATGCTCCCAAGTTAGTAACCTTCCACTAGTGCCTATTAGCTGTGTAGCAAATGGATGACACCTAAGAACGTGTTCCCAGCTATATAACTCTTGGATGTATTACATCATATGTAGTAGCAGAACTAATAACTGAAAAGTCTAGCTATTTTGTTTTTAGTGTAACAATGGGATTTTCTAAGATGCAAAAAATAAAGTACAATATGCATTTGTACCGTGCATGGCACTCCTTGCTATGGATATTTACAACCAAATGCATAGTAACCATAGGCTAAGATCAAAAGCCATCTGTCACACAAGTGTGGCAAGCATTTTTGGTCCACACGCAAAATTACAGTATAGAATTCTTTATGTCTATTATTTTTTTAATATATATCTTTTTTACATTGAATGTAACCGGTGGCTGATGCACCGTATAACTAGTGGGGGCCTTAGGTCTATGATATTTAGGCCACACTCAACCTAAGGATGGAGGCACCAACTCCTCCCAATTCTCCTTCCTTCTCTAGCGATCTCCGCATGTGCGCCGTGGTATTGCCGTTGAGACATCTCACCTGCTCATAATCCAGTTGGAAATCAACAGTAAATCAGGATAGGGAAGAGAAAAATTGAAGCATCATAGGCCCACAAGAGAATTCTCAATCTTTCCTGCAGACTGCAACCACGTTCAAGATAGATGCAGTCATAAGTCATTCTAGTATTGCTGCAGCGCACTATTGCAACACGTCAAAAATGTGACGTCGGGTTTGGACGCATGATGCGACACCATGTCTCCCTTTGCCTGGCACTGGCAGCGTATCTCCCTTCCCACCATGTCACGTCACACATCATGGCTGATATTTACCACCAGCCACACCCTATCCCACTTGATGCAATTGATTCTTGAAGCTTGAAGACCTTCCTATCAACTGCCATATGTACTACTACGAGGCATTGTTTGGTTAAATTAGTGATTTTGTCTTAATCTTTAATCTATGCTCCTCAAGTTTGATTTGCTATATAAAAAAGGGATACATAGTTCAGCAACTACGAACACCAAGGAAGGGAGTTCTAGTGCAAATGCATAATGACCAATATCGAGAAACTTCTGCAATGCGTCAGGGTGTGTTTGAATGGTGGGATATGATTTGATAGGGCGTGGAGGCCATCTTTTTAGGGATGTTTGGTTTTAGGGCAGACATCGGGTATGGGTGATTTCTTAGGAAATATTCGTGCTAGATTCCAGATGCCAGATATCCATTAGGGAGTATTCGCCCCAAATGCCAAATATCCAGCTCCAGGAAAATTTCTCGAATGCAGTCGTCCACTGGACGAGGCGATGATTCGTGTCACCACTGTATTGCTCCCCACACATTTTCTTTTCTACCATCTCCTCCCTCATTCTTATGTCCCTCTCCCATTCTCAGTCCTTTCCTTCCTCTCCCCCACTACCAAACCCTGGCATGGGGACCTGGCGAAACTAGGTCTTGACAAGGGAGGCAATGAAGTGGCAACCAGCACGCGGGACGATGTTTGGTGGCATGTGAGGTGTTTATCAGCGTGGAGACATCTTCTAGCGGCACAGTGTAGTGGCGATTGGTTCTTATGATTTCTTGATTCCCCTCCTTAACCCTACCAAATCTAAGGTATATTATGTGTGATTGTTTAGTGAAGGATTCATTCATATCTAATTTCTTATGCCGATTTGGTGATTGCTATTCGGGGTGTACATAGAGCAGATACTATCCGTTCTAATCCGATCTGAATCCATACAAAGTGATCATGATAGCGACTTACAAAAATTTGACCGATATGATATCGGATGCAGATAGTGGGATGCGGTTGTGGAGCCAAATATGGTACCACCAATATCTGGCGGATGTGGATTATCCGCAAGTCAATTTAGCGGATAATCCAATATTTTCAACTTATAGACCACCTAATCAAAAGCCCTTCAGTTCATCTAAATTCTTCAAGATGTCCATGGCTCTTCTACTCCTAGATCCTGATCCCAAATTGATGGCAAGTGATATTGCTATTAATAGCTTATGATATTGTTATTAGAATTTTTGCACGTTGTATTAGTGACTTGATATTATACCGATCGCATATAAATGTCACATCTGATAATCTTAATCCACTTCTGAGATGACCACCACACCCGACATCCCAAATAATTCTAATCCTAATCCGAATCCACTTAAAAGATATCATTTAGGATATGGTATGGCTACTATCCGTCCGAATCCAATCTGTCACTCAGCTAGTAACATGCATGCAGCCACATGCCTGATGGTAGTAAAGTGATTGAGTAGCATGATATGAATTAAATTATCCTTCAAGAATTGGTAAAAGGATTCAAGTAAAAGGAAGATGATGATAGATTATCGTCTCAATCAATGTGAAGAGATATAAAAAAATATTTACTGTATGGACCATATCAATAAACACGTGATTTCTAGGATAGGCTGATTGGGAATAAAAAAGAGGCGGCTCAATCCATCTTGGTTTGATAAATATGCTAATTGGCTAGGGAAGAGAGGCAAGTAATACAATGTCTTTTTTTTGCATCCCTATTTAGTTAGGAACATCATAAAATGAGATGCATTTATCATAGAAAGGCTTCAACTCTTATGTCATGTCATAAAAAGAGGCGGCTCAAACCGTTTTTAGTGATATTTATATGACTTATGCTAACATATCTTTTCTCTACATGTGATAACTTTATTTGGAAGACTGATCCATATGTTACATTATAATTTAAGATAATATAATATTTAAAATTAAAGATATTTATATGTTTAAGCTACAAAGAGGTGACTTTACTATTACCTCTGTTTCATAATGTAAGGGTTTTGGCTTTTTTGCTTATAACATTTGACCATTCGTCTTATTCAAAAAATTGTGCAGATATAAAAAATATAAGTGGTGCTTAAAGTATTTTCAATAATACAGTAAGTCACAAATAAAATTTATGATATTCCATATTTTTTGAATAAGACGAATGGTCAAACGTTGTGACCAAAAAAGTCAAAACCCTTACGTTATTAAATGGAGGTAGTACTTCATTTGACTTTAATTTTTTTTATATACAAGTTATAAAGTTATCATTATAATTCTCATAATATACAGCAAGGCTACTGTGAATAAGCAAGATTAGTAACATTCTCCTAATGCTTTATTAGTTGCGTATCAAATGAGCGACACCTAGGAGTGTGTTCCTAGCTGTACAATGTTAGATATTACTCGTGAACATGAAATTAACTTAGTATTATTTATAATCTTGGTATATGCATGATCACCAAAAACTTATGCGGAATTAAGATGATTGACTGACTGGAGAGAATTGAAGCCTTAAATGCCATGTTTACCTTGTCGAGCCGCCCTGATGGGATTCGGTGTGGCGATTTGAAGGTCGTCATTGGATCTCCCTAAATGATCTCCCTAAATGATGTTATTAGGATTAGAGGGTTCTTGGTGTTCAACAGAGAGAAGAAGAGGAGAAAGACTCATCAATTTCTTATTTACCTTCTTTGCTTTTATAGCGTTGGGAGTTAGGGGCGATTCCGTAGGAATTAGATGCACTGCCGATCGTCGTGCTTCGTTAGCGAACGTGGGCAGCGATTCCTAAAAAAACCGCTCCTTTTGGTTAGGGAGTGCGGGATTTCTTGGGTGGACCTAGCCCTGCACGTCTTTTTGACTCGGTGTCCAAAGATTAATTCCAACATTCTCCCCCTTGATCTTTAGGACTAATGAGTCTAGTATTAGTATAACAGTAAACCAATGTAACCTGTCGAAACAACATTCAATTTGCCATTGTGACCTCATTACCAATAGTCTATTAAAATACCTCAAAAGGAATCAACTTTACTTTATTGGGTGTTGGTTGATTCTCATTCCCCTTGTGTCCAAAAGCTCTCATTTACACTTGTGCTGGCCATCAACTTAATTAAATATGAGAGTTTGATATATGGATCCATAAACAATAACTTAGTACTAATATTAATGATTTGATCGTGGGACATGTCTTTCACAACATAACCTTAATGTGTTGCGCAAGAACACATTACGTTGCCACTCGAATAGAAAATTGTGGTTCTCAGTCTTGGGTAATTTCATCATAGTAGTATACAAGAGTGGGTTAGAAAATTGTCTTATGACTCTTAGTTCCGGGAAAATAACTTTTAGTCATACAACCATCACCGTTTGTCATAACATGCCTCAACTTTCAATTGCATCGTCGACTATGCAATTACGAAGGTTTTAGTTGGAGCCTTTCCATGGATATTGATTCATTATCCGAAGATGAAACTTAGGTTGATGTGGATTTGTAGACATCCACACACCCTTAACCTTATGCATTATTTGCATCACGACAATGCAGATCCTATTATGTATCCACTGCCAATCCAAGCAATGGTTGATTACTCATCTGAGAGACTTAGTAATTGCAAGGTCATTAGATGTGTATTGCAAGACACAACGAAACCATATAATGAAGAAAACATCTACTAATGTGTATTACATGAAGGTACATTCATCTAAGGAAGAAGAGATGTAATGCATTACCCCCTCTTGTGTAAACGTGTATTGGATGAACGTACATTCATATAAGGAAGAAGACATGTAATGCATTACTCCCTCCGTGCATAAATATGAGTTTTCCTAGGTATGAATCTAGACACACGTGTCAGTGTGAATACATTAAACCTGTTCATTCTTACAGCATTCCCAGCATATACTCTATTCGGTCCTCCATCTACAAAAATAGTGTATGTGGGCATAAAATTCAGCTCCAGCGGATACGCTATCTGAGTATCCAAAGATAACGCGTGCGCTATCCCGGAGAGAGAAACACCAAACCATCCCGTAACTGTCCGTCCCTGAAATGAACCTGCGCCACCATCTGGATCAGGTCACTCCTCTAGGTGATGTAGTGGAGGTATCAGGTCACTCCTCTAGGTGCTGTAGTGGAGGTAGAGGATCTAGCTCAGAGGTTTGAGAATTATTGGCTACACTTGCCAGGTTTTATGGACATTGTACAGGATGCATGGAACAAGCCGGTGAGCAGCAGGGATGCAGTTAGAAGGCTGCACATCAAACTTACAAGAACATCAAAGGCTTTGAAAAGATGGAGCAGGACAAACATCAGACAAATAACACTGAGAATGGAAATTGCTGAAGAGCTCATCCTTCAACTGGAGTTAGCACAAGAAGAGAGAAGTCTACAACAACATGAGCTCGATTTCAGGAAGTTCCTCAAGCATAAATTTTTAGGCCTGGCGGTTCTGGAAAAAATAAGATTAAGACAGAGACTCAGACAAACATGGATAAGATTAGGGGATGCTAACACAAGATTTTTTTCAGATAAAAGCAAGCTCTTGAAGAAGGAAAATTTTCATTCAACATCTGGCCACAGACAATGGTTTGGCAGTATCTCATCAGGACAAGGAAACTGAGCTTAAGAATTATTTTAAAAAACACTTGGGCGAACAATTATCACGGAAAGCTTTTCTCAATTTTAGTTACCTTAACATCTAGCAACACGATCTTACAGAGTTGGAGGAGCCCTTCACTGCTGACGAAATAAAGAATGTGGTTCATAGTTTGGAGAATGAAAGGGCCCTCGGTCCTGATGGGTTCTCAGGTGCCTTCTACAAAAAAAGCTTGGGATATCATTCAGAATGACGTTGTACAGGCTATTAAACAGGTAACTGAAGATTCGCCCAGGTGTTTTGGGTTACTCAACATAGCTTATATTGCTCTTTTACCCAAGAAACAAGAGGCACAGAGAATTGGGGATTTCACACCCATCAGCCTGATTCATTCAATGGGAAAGATTCTCTCCAAGCTCTTGGCAAATAGACTTGCCCCCAAAAACTTCATCTACTGATTTCCAACAACCAAAGTGCTTTTCGTCAAGGGAAGAAATATACGGGACAACTTCCTTTTTGTTAACAACATCATCAAAGAACTGCAATCCTCCAAAACCCCCTCTATCTTCCTCAAGTTAGACATTCAGAAGGCCTTTGACTCAATTTGTTGGCCACACCTACTTGATATGCTCAGAGGACTGGGTTTTGGACACAAGTGGCTGTCCTGGATAATTGCAATACTTTCTACCTCCTCTTTGAAAGTGATTTTAAATGGATTGGCAGGACACAGTTTCTCAAATGGTAGAGGGCTGCGTCAGACGATCCTCTATCACCTATGCTCTTTATATTGGCCATTGATTCTCTATAAAAAGATTTTGCTAAAGCACAGCAGCAGGGGCTGTTGACACATGTGTCAAAACGCACGACAAGATTCAACATCTCCTTATATGCTGATGATGCTGCTTCCCATAAGATGTGATGAGCTGGACTTGCAGGAGATTTTAGCTCCTCTACCAGGGCAACAAAAATCTTTCCCATCTACTTATCTGGGACTGCCGCTGCACTACAGGAAGCTGAGAAAGGGCGATGCTCAACCGATAATAGATAGACTTGCTAAAAAATTACCTAAGTTGGGCGATCTGTCCTCGTAAAATCAACACTTTTTGCAATCCCATGGTACCATTTTATATAACAGTTTTTCCAATCAAGAAATGGGCAATAAAAAAGATGGACAAGATAAGGACAAATTTTCTTTGGGCAGGCTCCGAGGAGGCTAATGGGGGCCACTGCATGGTGAATTAGAAGCAGGTCTGCCAGCCTAAAGAAGGGGGGCATTGGCATCATGGATTTTGAACGATTTGGACGTGCTCTTAGGCTGAGATGGCTGTGGTTTGAGTGGATGGTGGAAGATAGGCCTTGGAAGGGACTTCTGGTTCCTTGTGATCAATCTGATCGGCAATTCTTTAGAGCTTCATCAAAAATCAGTTTGGGGAATGGTAACGATTCTGGCAACACCATTTGGCTAGATGGTGAATCTCCAAAAGAGATGGCACCGAATTTGTACAGGTTGGCATATTGGAAGAATAAAGAGGTACTGGTCGCTGTTACCTTTCCTAAAATCTTAGTTTTTTGGAATTTATTTTGACAGCTGTTCCCTGTTGACACCTTTATTGGAAAACTGTTCGCACCTCTCTCCTCGCCGTTTTTACAGGGGCTTCTTACTTGCTTGTTCAGGTTGTTTTTTTTTTTTTTTGAGGGAATGCTTGTTCAGGTTGCTGATTGTTGTTGACTGTTTTCCTGACCTTCCCTGTGCGTTGTGACTGCCTGTAGCCGATATTCCCTTTGGCTTGCTTGCCATCCGTGGCCTTTTTTTCCGGTTGGGTCGTTGCTGCCTCCTCCCGATTGGTGCCCGTGACGGTCTGTTCTTTTTCCTTGGCTTGACCGCCAAGTAGCCTGGCTGCGGCGGTGCCCTTACCCGCTTTGCACGGCCATCTGCCGCCCTATATATATGTTTCGCCTGGTATTCCTCTTCTTACATTCATTCTTTCTCCTGACTCCTGGTGCTGTTGTTCATGCCCGTGTGCCCCGTCCAGACCTGTCAGTCGCCTGCTTTCGCCCGTCCCGGCCTTCCGTGTGGCATTCTTCCTTCCTTTTGGTTCTTGCTCCGTTTTTACAGCGTACGTGCGTCCTCTTCCTTTTTCTCCTGTTTTTCTTTTTACCTTTCCTTCCTATACTGTGTGTTCTTTTTACTTTTAGTGATCTGCCTTTCCATGTAGACTTCACTTGCTTCTATGCGAAGCTTGGCAGGCCGCTATATACATACCTTTGTGTCTAGCAATCCTTAACTGGAATATTTGCTTGTTATCTGCTGTGCCGCTGCTCACTATTGCTGCTGTTCATGCTGCTGTGTTTTGTTTTTTCTTCGTCATCGGCTCGATCGGCTTCCTCCAGCTGCATTTAGTTTTCTTCACCCTTGTTTGTTTGGTTCTGTCTTCCCGTTGCCATCCGGTGTTTGCCTTGTGAGGCGACGGAGTGGGCGTCGGCGAGCCGACCAGGTGCTGCAGGCGAGCAAGACTGCAGCACGGGACAGGCCCGGCGGCGGGATGCGGATCCGTCGTGGTGGTGAGCCTGCAAGCTGCGGCAAAGGCGGAAGGAGCGGACCATTTCCCGACAAAATCTCAAGGCTATGCTGAATTTTCTTGAAGTTGTTCCGAATTGAACTCAGTGCTCTTCTTGTGCTTATTTTGGCTTTTGCTGTCAGTTCATTACCAAAACTTCCTTTTGCTGTCTCTGCCTGCAGTGCACTGAGATCAACCTAATATTGGTACTAATCTAACAATGCTTAAACTGACATGAACCATAAATTTTGTCCAAATTCTGTGCAGTTTCTCCCAAAAAACGTGTCAAACTAAAATATTGAATATAAGCCTGTCACTGTTATAGTTATAAGCTGTATGAAGTATGGGCAAAACACAATTGGCAGCCCCGCTCCTCCCGGCGTGTAGCGGCGAGGCCGAGGGGGATGCAGCTAGCGGCTCGATGAAGGGGAGCGCGGCCGGCGTCCCCGCTTCTCCCTATGCAGACGACAACGACGGCGAGGCCGAGAGTGATGCGCCGGGGGTGGCGAGGAGCATCCCGTGATAATTAAATGCATAATTAAATTTTTGTTTTTGTTTTTTCTTTGATCTCTGATTTTCACCGCTCAGGATTTGATACTCCTTATGTGATAATGTGAATAACTTTATCATGTAAAACCGTGGGGTAAATTCGGTATTACAGACCTGTGCTATTTGTGCATCTGTGTATCCACGAGCTGCTGCTACTGCTGCTGATGCTGTCAGTTGTACCAATAGATGACTGCAAACGATGGAGAAGATGAGAAAATTGGTTGCAAAATTTGTAATGCAGCCATAAAGTTTATCTGAATACATGGGGATTAGAAAGAAAATGAGAGGATAGCAGCAGAATTTGTTTGCTTAATTGCTTTGTGTATGTGATGGTATCGAAATGCATGTCGTCACACACGACGGCCCCCCACCAGACGCTCAATGTGGTAGACAGGTTCTGATCCACCAAACGAGGAATCAACTTCCTCAGCCATCTTCTTTCGAGAAAGATGGACCTTTGCGTTCACCGTTCTTTTCCCTTCGCGTCGCTGCAACATGCACGTCATACACTCCTAACAAAAAACACATTTCACAGTGCCGCGCGCGGCGTCGCGCCGCGCGAAAACTTCTAGCAAAACAGTAGCACAAGAAATCAAGGAAGGCAACTGGCTTGGAGCTATGAGAAGAATCAGCAACACGCAGGAGGCACATGAATTCTTTGCTTTGTGGCAGCGTATCCAACAAGTTCATTTAAACGAAAACACACCAGATACAATCCAGTGGAATTGGATGGTCTCGGGCGCTTACACTACAGAATCGGCTTATCTGATTCAATTCTTGGGTGTCATAAAGAACTCAAACAGCAAAGGCTGAAAACAAATGTTAAAAACAAGACTGATAAACTTATGATCAGAGGGCGGCCACACAGCCCGGTGTGTGTAATGTGTGGCGTTCATCTGGAAACTGCTCAACACCTTCTGATGGACTGTGCCTATGCCAGGCAAGTGTGGAAGGTGCTCTTTCAACGTCTCGGTTTTTCTCTTCCACAGATCGTGACTTTCCGAGGCAATTTCCTTTCCTGGTGGGCAGTGGCAAGAAAATACATTCTGCAGGAACAAAGGAAGTTTTTAGACGGCATCATAATGGTGGCAGCCTGGTGCATCTGGCTACAAATGAACAATAGAATTTTTAACAATCTTTGCAAGTCGGTTTTAGAGGTGGTCAATCAAAGCTTCTTTCTCTTTAAAGAGCGCCAATCGGCAAAGGCGAGTAGTTAGCCTTTGATCTCTTTTTTCGGTTGTAAAGTTGGGGAACAGTTCTCTGAACGGGTTCCCTAGCAGGTTTTCACTCTTTCTTGTAAACTCTTTGCTTCCTTCTTAATTGAAATGGCAGAGCTCCTGCCTCCTTCCGCGAAAATAAAACTATTCTCTTTGAAATGATTCTGACGAACAATATTCCCCCCCCCCCCCTCATCATTATGTCACACATACTTTGCTAGTTGGAGCTATCTAGCTAGTAAAAACGTTTTCTTTTTGCTTTACTGCTTGAACTGATTGGCTATCCTTGTACTAGAATTCAAAACAACTGGTAAAAGAATTATTAGAAAATTTGCTCGTTCAACATAAAGTTTAGTGTTTCTGTACATTTTGTTCGCTATGCTGTTTTTCCACATAGTATGGTGAAAATATGCTCATTTGCGACAAAACCATGTTCAAATAATTTGCTCTCTTCTTCCCTTTCCTTGCCTTTGCCTTTTCCTTTTTTCCATCTCTGCCAGTCCCTATTGCTGAGCTCTAGCCGAAATTGCACAAGGTCCTGTACATGAGCTCCCACTAGGCCATGAATGGTGATGTAGGGGCACCACAAGGCCCGACATGGGTCTCGGTGAGCAGTAATTGAGCCGGTGTCAGTTTACCTCAGGCTATGATGTGTATCAAGCTTCACTGCAAGCACATGACACCAATGGTCTTGTTTCTCTAATCACCACCTCATTTTGCCAGGCCGAGCTCTGCATTAATTCTCTTCTCCCTGGCTCAACCTCCACCTTGGCTAATCAGGTTGGGAGTGCATGGAAACTAGTGGAGGTCAGCACCACTGCCTGATGGCTGTGTCCTCTGGGCAAGTGAACAAGAGGAGGTTGGCCACTGGAAGGTGGTGGGAAAAGAGCAAATTTGATATTTGCCTTGGGTAACATGTTCAATATAGTTAATGGACAGATTGGCAGACATGCAAAGCAAATGATTTAAACTCTGTGTCCCACCTCCGTTGCCTGATCAGAGCTCACCTTCGTTGCCTGATCTGCATAGTTGTTGACAAGTCCCACCTCCATCGTCGACTTAGATCTGTCGAAGTTGAACTGCCGCCGAGCTCCTATCCGACCCCTGTGTCCTGCCACCGAGTTACTCGCCCCATCCTACAAGGAGGACGATGAGAAGGACAAAGGGATTCTTCTGACTAGATCTAGTGAGAGACAGCCGGCGTCTGGGCTCGCAGACATATCCGATGACGCCGTTGAGCTTCAAGAGGGGTTGGTCCTCCTTTTATAGCCTTCAAATGGTGGTTGGTATGGCGATTGCGAACGTTAGTTCACCCACAACTGCCATTAGGGAGCCACCAGGAAGCGTCACGTGGAAGATGCAACACATTTTAACTTTTTATAACTCAAAATTTCTATACGATTGACTATAAAAATATATGCAAAGTTATGTATGCATGTCTGACAGAAAAATTATATAATCATGGTTACGATTAACTACATTTTCCTATAATCATGGTTACTTACATTAAACATAGTCATCTAGTATGCTCAAATATGGTGAATAGTAGAAGTATGCATATAAATGGCATTCCATAAATATATGCAAAGTTATGTATGCATGTCTGACAGAAAAATTACAGGCAGTATGAGCTCTCATGCAATAAATATTTCCCAACAAAAATGCAACCATCAAATATAAAATTTCAACAGAAACGATATAGCTAGTGCATCTAGCTTAGTACAATACTCAAGACATAAGAAAACATAAGGAACAACTGATAACCGGCATCATCCACGGTTTGATGCAGAATTGCAGAGTACACTTATTCTTAAGGGTAACGTGCATGGAAATACTTTGTATAGCCAAGAAATAGGCTAATTTATTGCTCCCTCCCAAAATTCTATGCAGTTCGACAGAAGCTACACAAAACCAGGAGGCAAAGTCGGTTGATCTCCGGTACTCAAGGTCTTCTTGCTTTTTATGGTACCAGTATTCGACTTCTTTCCACTGGTAGGCCTACTTCCACCTGAATTCAAAATATCATGTGCAAAGAAAAAACTAACTTTGGTATTCCGTTCTAAACATAATTCTCCAAATGCAAATAATAGTAACATAGAATGACACGAAACATTCTAAACACATTTCAAAAAAACCAAGTAACAACACAGATTATGTTAATTAGCTCGTAAAATTTCAAAAAAAAAAGTATAGTTCTAATTCATACCACTGCCTTCACCACCGGAATCCATTGTTCTCTGCAAAGTAGAATTTAAGATATATCAAGCTTGAGATTCTACGTATAAATAATGATAATATGTATACAAGTATATAAAATATGACCTAGATTGATTTTTATCTAAATATCTAACTATACTATAAAAAGTGCCACTTTTGAAATAATACTTATATTTTGTATGAAGCAAATTTGTTCCAGGAAAGCATAAAAAAAATAAAATCAATTAATGTACTGATACATACACACATATAATTAGTATTAGCATAAAATAAATGTATGTCTACCTTCTTTTGTAGTTTGCGTCCGTTGAACATATTTGTCCCATCTATTAGGGTGGTTCTCATAAATAGTTTAACATGAGGCTTAGAGCGGAACTCTCTCTGGTATTTGCAATGTGTGTAGAACTGCAACAATTAAAGGTATTATGAAATTATATATTATAAGGGACACTAGAAGATCTAGTAAATTAACATAAAACAAAAATACAAGGAGATAAACACCAACATTAATCTAAATCTATCAGAAGAGAGGCTGTGATAAATGGAAAGGCAAAGTCAAACATCATGTTGTACTTGTTTGACATGGCTATATTGAAAAGAAAAGAAAAATGTAGAGAAATCTTGCCTTTAAAATAAAATCTTTTCTCGTAATGCACTCCCTATTTATGTGAGGATACAATATCAACTAAATTAGGATCAAGAGTGAAAAAATACACGTCAATGATTCATTTGAAATTAACTAGTAGAAGCTAGTGGGATATTTTGAGTTTACACTTATTTCATCTAGCATTAATTTTCTAGTGTCTACATTAAATTAGTGCAATGCGTATAATTTCATATTTCCCTATAATATATTTTTTTCACAAGAGAAGTATAAAATGAAACTTGTTTATTCGAAGGGGGTTTTCATTTTAATGCCCTTTGGTACTTGTAACCGGGGTTACCTTAGAAAAAATGGCACACAAGTAGATTTTTTAAGGGATGGAAGATTTTTAATGAATTCAATTTTAGATAGCTTAGGTCAACATCGTTAATCACTAAGAACTTGGCAGAAGAAAGAATAGCCTTTGAGGTTCCCTTTTGTTGCCAAAATTCCACAAGGGTCATGTAAATCAGTGCTGCCACTATAGCTAGGGGATTTATTTACAAATGCAACAGGAGGATGAATTGACATATTACAACTCTATAGTGTTGGCATTATACTTTTACAGGGGTTGTGTAAATTCCTCAACCACTTGAAATCACCACGGACCCATGTTTAATGGTTCAGTATACAGACATAACCCACTCCCAGACCATGTGTTTGGCCGCCAGCCAGCACGATGGCTTTTGTTACACTTATTTTGGCTATCGGTCTGAATAGAAGACACTTCTTTTGAAAAGAAAATCTTGGTATGTACACAGGCAAACACAATTGACCCTCTCTTTGTCTATCCACACATAGTAGTTTCTAAGCAAATTTTGGCATAACTGCATATAATCAAACATATATATAGTAGCATATGTCCTTATCAAAACATCCAACTATTTCTCATGGACACTAACAGTAATGGAACAAAAGAAATCTCCCACTTGTGTTGCTATATCTACCTAGTTAGCATGCAACTTAATCCATTGGAAAAATAATCAATAACTTTGATGTCAATTGTTAATAATATTCTATCTAAATCTTTTGTCTTTTTTGTGAGACTAGTACGGAATTAGCCATGCACCATGCTATTTGATTATTCTGTTTTTTTTTAATAAATGCATGTGTACTTTACTGTGCAATTAGTAAATACATGACAAAATTGCATTAAAGTACAAATGGCAACATTGCCATGACGTGTAAATTTCTCTGTTCCAATTTTTACACAATAATGCAGGAAAGCTTTAATTTCTTCCAATCATGCTTTGTTACATATTACAAAAGTGATGATATGTCAAGATTGAATTAGATGTAGCTCATAATCATTAGTAGATTGAGAAATAAATAAAAGTTACATAGAAGTCAATATAACAATTAAAAACAAAAAAATTACTAACTGGTGGTAGGTCATAATATTCTAAATAGTAAGAAGCATATCTTGAAAGAAATATGTTGTATATCTTGAAACAAAATGAAACCACAATCTTATTCAACAACATATCAATCATCAGTACTTTGGACATGTCAAATATAAAAAGAAAAGGTGAATCATATGTAATAGATTTGATAAAGAAAAGTAAAATTGCATCACTAACCCAATCTTTGTGTCCATTAACCCTTGTCTCACGGAAAGCTTTCCAGTCCCCAGATTTATAGTTATCGAGTTCCTTCATCCACTCAGGAATAGGAACCTCTTCTCTAATCGGTTTCTTGCATAGGTTTGAAGCGACCACTTGCGTGAAAGGAATCGCATTCAAGGGAACAACATCTAAAGGTGGATCTGATCCTTGCGGATTCAACATGGGGGACATAGCAGACATAGTTTCTTCCTCATCTAAATCAGCATCAATCACTGCAGGAGGAATCAGATCTAAAGTTGCCTCAGAGTCAGTGCTTGAGTATCCACTCATCACGGCAATGCTATTTGGGGCTCACTACAGAGGGAATCCAAAGAGAGAGATAGGGTACATAATAAGGGGGTTATGAGTCTATTTATTAGGTGAACTTGAAATGGCTCCAAATTGGTTAGTTTGCTTTTATGAATGCGTCATAGGTTGTAGAAATCCTTACACGTCACCTTCCAAAACAAGTTGATGACATATTAACTCCTAAAAAGGTGGTCTTTCTGGTTGCACCTGGACGAGCAATTGTCTAGGAGCATAACCAAAATGTCACCTTTTGCGCCATCGTCATGCCAACTAGAGTGTGAATCAATGTAGATCATGATAAGCATGCATGTCAAGTATAGAAGCTAAAAAATATAATATTATTATTCCTTTTAGCATTCCATTTTATTGTATGTACATGTACATGGAGCAAGGGTAGTCTGAATACTCCAAAGTCAGTAACCTTCCAGTAGTGCTTATTAGCTGTGTAGCAAATGGATGACACCTAAGGACGTGTTCCCAGGTATATAACTCTTGGTTGTATTACACCATGTGTAGTAGCAGAACTAATAACTGAAAAGGCTAGCTATTTTGTTTTTAGTGTAACAATGGGATTTTCTAAGATGCAAAAAATAAAGTACAATATGCATTTGTATCGTGCATGGCACTCCTTGCTATGGACATTTACAAACAAATGCATAGTAACCATAGGCTAAGATCAAAAGCCATCTGTCACACAAGCGTCGCAAGCATGTTTGGTCCACAAGCAAAATTACAATATAGAGTTCTTTGTGTCAATTATTTTTTTAATATATATCTTTTTTACATTGAATGTAACCGGTGGCTGATGCACCATATAACTAGTGGGGGCCTTAGGTCTATGATATTTAGGCCACACTCAACCTAGGAAGGAGGCACCCACTCCTCCCAATTCTCCTTCCTTCTCTAGCGATCTCCGCACGTGCGCCATGGTATTGCTGTTGAGACATCTCACCTCCTCATGATCCAGTTGGAAATCAACAACAAATCAGGATAGGGAGGACAAAAATTGAAGCGTCATAGGACCACAAGAGAGTTCTCAATCTCTCATGCAGCCTGCAACAACGTTCAAGATGGAAATCACGTTCAATAGGAGTACTCAGTCTCTCAGAGAAAAGCAGTCATAAGTCGTTCTAGTGTTGCTGCAACACACTATTGCAATGCGTAAAAAATGTGACGTCAGGTTTGGACGCATGATGCGACACGATGTCTTCCTTTGCCTGGCACTGGCAGCGTATCTCCCTTCCCACCATGTCCTGTCAAGCATCATGGCTAATATTTACCACCGGCCACACCCTATCCCCACTCGATGCAATTGATTCTTAAAGCTTGAAAACCTTCCTATCAACTATCAAGTACTAATAAGAGTCATTGTTTGGTTAAATTAGTGATTTTGTCTTAAACTTTAATCTATGATCCTCAAGTTTGATTTGGTATAAAAAAAAGGGATACGTAGTTCAGCAACTACGAACACCAAGTGAGTGAGTTCTAGTAATGCATCATGACCAATATCAAGAAACTTCTGCATGCAATGCCTCAAGGTGTGATTTAATGGAGGGATATGATTTGATAGGGTGTGGAGGCCATCTTTTTAGGGATGTTTGGTTGTAGGGCAGACGTCGGATATGGTGTTCCCTTGGGAAATATTCATGCTAGATTCCAAATACCAGATATCCATTAGGGAGTATTCACAACAAATGCCAGATATCCAGCGCCAGGAAAATTTCTTGGTTGCAATCATCCACTGGACGAGGCGTTGATTCATGTCACCCCCATATTGCTCCCCTCACATTTTCGAGTAAATTTCACAAAACCACATATTTTATGGTTCAAGTTGCAGAAAACTACATAATTTGACACTTGTCACTTAACTACACATATCGTGGTAGTAATGTTTTACAAAACTACACTAATTTTCACAAAACTACACTATTTATAGATTTTTTAATAGTGTAGTTTTGTGAAATATTTGTACCATGATATGTGTAGTTAAGTGACAAATGTCAAAGTATATGTAGTTTTCTGCAATTTAGACCACAAAACATGTAGTTTAGTGAAATTTACTCTTTTCTTTTCTACCATCTCCTCCCTCATTCTTATCTCCCTCACCTAATCTCAGTTCTTTCCTCTTCCCCACTACCAAACCCTAGTACGGGGATTTGGCGAAACTAGGTCTTGACAAGGGAGGCAGTGAAGTGGCAACCAGTGCGAGGGACGACGTCTGGTGGCATGTGTGGTGTTTATCAGCGTGGGGACATCTTCTACCGACACGGTGTGGTGGCGATTGGTTCTTCTTATGATTTCTTGATTCCCTCCTTAACCCTACCAAATCTAAGGTATATTATGTGTGATTGTTTTGTGACGGGTTTTATTCATATCTAATTTCTTATGCTGATATGGTGACTGCTCTTCGAGGTGTAATCAGAGAAAATACTATCCGTTCGAACCCGATTCGAATCCGTATAAAGTGATGATATGATAGCGACATATAAAAATCTGACCGGTATGATAACGGTGGATGTGGATTATCCGCAAGTCAATTTAGTGGATAATCTTATATTTTCAACTTATAGACCATCTAATCAAAAGCCCTTCAACTCATCTCAGTTCTCCAAGATGTCCAATTGGCTCTTCTACTCCTAAATCTTAATCCCAAATTTATGGCAAATGATATTGCTATTAATAGCTTGTGATATTGTTATTATAATTTTTGCATGTTGTATTAGTGACTTGATATTATATCGATCGCATATACATGTCGCATCTGATAATCTTAATCCGCTTCTGAGATGACTCTGCACCACACCCGACAACCCAAATAATCCTAATCCGAATCTGCTTTGAATCAGCTTAAAAGATATGGTTTAGGATATGTATGGCTACTATCCATCTGAATCCAATCTGTTCTTTGCTAGTAACATGCATGCAGCCACATGCCTGAGTACTTAATTTATTTTTACTGCTAATTAACTGGCAGTAAGGTGATTGAGTAGCATGATATGAATTAAATTATCCTTCAAGAATTGGTAAAATGATTCAAGTAAAAGGAAGAGGATGGTAGATTATCATCTCAATCAACATGAAGAGATATAAAAAAGTTATTGTATGGACCATATCAATAAACACGTGATTTCAAGGATAGGTTGATTGGGAATAAAAGAGGTGGCAGCTCAATCCATCTTGGTTTGATAAATATGCTAATTGACAAGGGAAGAGGCAAGAAATACAATGTCTATTTTTTGCGTCCCTATTTATTTAGGAACACCACAAAATGAGATGCGTTTGTCATAGAAGGCTTCAACTCTTATGTCATGTCCTAAAAAGAGGCGGCTCAAACTTTTTTAGTGATATTTATATGACTTATGCTAGCATATGTTTTCCCTACATGTGATAACTTTATTTTATAGACAGATCCATATGTTACATTATAATTTAAGATACTATAATATTTAAAATTAAAGATATTTTTACGTTTAAGTTACGAAGAGGTGACTTTACTACTATCTTCATTTCATAATATAAGGGTTTTGACTTTTTGCTTGAACGTTTGACCATTCGTCTTATTCAAAAAATTTGAGCAAATATAAAAAAATATAAGTGATGCTTTAAGTATTTTCGATAATAAAGTAAGTCACAAACAAAGTTAATGATATTTTCATATTTTTTGAATAAGAAAAATGGTCAAACATTGTGACAAAAAAGTCAAAACGAAAAGTATTTTGCACAATCTATCACAAAACTACATATTTAAGAACTTGTTTCACAAAGCTATAAGTATGTTGCAAGTTCTTAAATCTGTAGTTTTGTGATACACGAAGACACTAAATCTGTAGTTTTGTGAAACAAGTTCTTAAATCTGTAGTTTTGTGATAGATAATGCAAAATACTTGTAATTTTGTGAAATTTACTCAAATTTTTTATATAAGTTATAAAGTTATCATGATAATTCTCAAAATGTACAGCAAGACTACTGTGAATAATCAAGATTAGTTACATTCTCCTAATGTTTATTAGTTTCAACATTCTCCCACTTGATCTTTCAGACTAATGAGTCTAGTATTAGTATAACCATAAACCAATGTAACCTGTCAAAACAACATTCAATTTGCCATTGTGAGACCTCATTACCGATAGTCTATTACAATACCTCAAAAGGAATCAACTTTACTTTATTGGGTGTTGGTTGATTATCATTCCCCTTATGTCCAAAAGCTTTCATTTACTCTTGTGCTGGCCAACAACGTAATTAAACATGAGAGTTTGATATATGGATCCATATACATTAACTTAGTACTAATAATAATGACTTGATCCCAGGACATGTCTTTCACAACATAACCTTAATGTGTTGGGCAAGAACACATTATGTTAACACTCGAATAGAAAATTATGGTTCTTAGTCTTGGGCAATTTCGTCATAGCAGTATACAAGAGTGAGTTAGAAAACTGTCTTACCACTCTTGGTGTCGGAAAATAATTTGAAGTCATACAACCATCACCATTTGTAACATGCCTCAACTTTAAATTGCATCGTGGACTATGCAATTATGAAGGTTCTTAAAGCATTCCTAGTATATGCTCTATACTGTCCTCCATCTACATATGGGAGCATAAAATCCAGCTCCAATGGATACGCTATCCGGGTGCCCAAAGATAGCGCATGCGCTATCCCGGAGAGAGTAACACCAAACCATCCCGTAACTGTCCGTCCCTGGAATGAACCTGCGCCACCATCTAGATCAGGTCACTCCTCTAGGTGCTGTAGTGGAGGTGGAGGATCTGGATCAGATGTTATCGGAGTAGAAATGGCAGCGCATCGGCATCCCTCCGATGTTGTGCCGACCATGCTGGTCGTCGGAGGCATGCCATTCCAGGCGCCCCTTCCACACAGCCTGAGCCACGCCAGCCCTCTCTGCTCCTCCACCTCTACCCACGAGCATCGCGCCCCCCATCGGCTTTCTACTTCTCCCCACCCGGCGCCCGCCATGTCGCTCCACCCACACAGCCGCATTTGGGATTGGGGGAACGGGAG
>CM002484.1:13238992-13269162 GCA_000325765.3 Leersia perrieri
CCCCTCTTCTTCTTTTTTATCACTTGCTTTCACCATAAACAAACAAGTTTCTGATTAATTAATCATTGATATATGCGAGAGATTAATTAATTTTCGTGAAGAATATCGATAATGTATTTTTTTTAAAGTATAGTTCAGGTTTGGAAGAAAAAACATGTAGGTAGGAAAGTTAGTTAGAAGATATTATTAAAATATATTTTTAAAGTTAGTGACAAGAGATATGTACACGGTTCGTATATATTTTTCATAGTTCTCTATTATCCACAATTGGTTATCTCTCAGGGCCGATTTGCTGAAGCACTATTGAAAGAATTGGCTGGCATAAAATTTCCCTCTGAAAGGATATATGGGCTTGGCACTGTGTTAATGCAATACTTTTTCAACTTATAATTTTAACATGTTAATCATATTAGTGAACATGTGAGTTTATCCTCCAGTCCAAAGGTAAAAGTTCTCCAGCAAATGCCACAGCATCAAGGCCTGACACTTCAGTAAGCACCTATTGTTTGCTTGATTAATTTAGTCCCAGATACTATTTTCTCTTTGAAATGTTTTTGACGAACAATATCCCCCCCTCCCCCCTCATCATTATGTCACACATACTTTGCTAGTTGGAGCTGTCCAGTAAAAACGTTTTCTTTTTGTTTTACTGCTTTACTGATGGGATATCCTTGTACTAGAATTCCAAACTGGTAAAAGAATTACTAGAAATTTTGCTCTTGCTCGTTCACCACAAAGTTTAGTGTTTCCGTACATTACTAGATGATACCCCGCAGAGTTATTTGTGGTGGTTTCGGGTAAAACAATAGCCTCGTGATTTATGATTGATGAAACATATACAGTTATGAATAAGGTAATAAGATTTGCTGAGAAAACTTGTTTGAAGTTGTACATTACAATCGATAAGTTAACTAAGGAAATGAAGAAGTTACAGCCTAATCAGAAAAGCACATATGTGGAGGTTTACACAATAAGTTTATAGTAATTATAACAGGATTTGCTTGCTTGTGCTTGTTGCTGCCGCTGCCGCTGCAGCGGCGGCTGCAACAACTGTACAAGCATCACGAAATTCTCCTACACGGGTTGCAGCAGCTGCGGCTGCACAGATGCAAGAATCACTTCCGATCACCCCCACTGATGAAAATATTTTGTTAACAGTGAGGGGCGATGGTGGGCATGCGTGTAGTCATGTTGTTGATGGTCATCAAGTATCGGTTTCAACCGTCAATTATCTCAATAAATAAACAAAGACTAGCATTTCTTACACACATATTTGTTTTAACTACTAAAGTTTCAATTGTAGTTGGAAGATATTCTGAATGCATGGATCATACACAAAATGAAGAACTAATAGAGCCCACATGCAAATAAACACACATTTGGCTAATCAAACGTGAGTAACCAGATCGGAGGGCCCACAATTTAGTCCAAACCAACTTAATTTGGGCTAATCCATCATGCACCACCATAAGAGTCCACATGTCAGACTCCAGGAGAAGGTTGATAACCAGAGGCAATAGCTCTAGTTCGGACGTACCAGGGCCAACCTAGCCAGGCCACCCCTCGGCCCCCTAGCTTCCACGTGGCAACTCCTAATGGCTCCCAATGACGGATATGGGTGAACCGACCACAGCAACCGCCATTTGCAACCAACGTTCAGGACTATAAAGGATAAAGCCCATTCACTTCACAACACACACTCAAGGAGTAAATCATCCCTCCTAGTTGTATCATTATCTATTAGTGGAGTTCCAGCAATAGAAGTAATCTTCTCTTTCTAAGTCATCTCGGAGGTTCGGATATAGTTCTACCTTTCTCTTGTCTTCTTATATGACTATGAGCTATTTAATAAAGTTATCTTTTTTTTATTATTCGATATCCATGGTTTATATACTGCTTTGTTAAGTGTATGCTCCATACTTAGTTTACATCCATTCTATACATGTTACGTGATTAGGATAGTCGATCTATGGTGCCATGTCCTAGGTTCAATGATCTTAATGGATTGCTCAAGCTCTAACTTATCCATCTGTAGGGTGGGAGTTCTAGGGGAACTAGTAGTACTCCCACATCCCATAATATAGCAACCTAGGAGTGTCCAGATACATTGTCCTATGAGGGGTCATATCTCATCCTAGGTTACTATATATTTTGGGACGGAGGTAGTAATATTTATGAGTATAAGTATGGTGTTTAGATTAATTAAAAATCATTGGATATAGAGGTATGCAATAGGTAGTGACAACCCTATCCATCCACTCTAATTGTCCACATTGGATCATGACATAAGAGTCTAAATTTTATAACCACGCTAGCAAACCATCAGAAAGCGATCTATGGGTAGTGGCTGAGTGCATAGACAATATACGTGAATAATTAATGAGTGTATAACTAAATATCATGTGAATATAGATGTATGTGAGACCTTAGTTTTCTATTTTTGTATATCTCCATTAATCTAGATTATATTATTTAGAGATGATTCTCTTCTACGTCATACTACCTCAAAATCTATTTTTAACCCATGTTTAGATTCAGAATATGATTAAGAATATGTCAAGCATTCTTTAACCGACTTCCCTGCGGAAAAACAAATTTTGATAACCTACTCACAGGTGATGTGCTACAACAATATTTCATGCGTTTGCAAATTTATCTATGGCCATAAGAAATACCAACACTTGTCTAACGACTAACAAGGTTGATACATAAATGAAGTTGAGGGCATAATAAACAATTGTTTGCAATGCATATGCAGTGCCAATGTTTGAGAAACGATTTGATTAAACACAAAAAATAATTGCTAATTGATTTTTTATATTTGAATATCTATAACTCATGTACATTTAAAGTTTTAATTCACGATGGAATAAATTGTATTGAAAATATATGTACATACATATAGTAATGAAAAATAAAAGGGACAAAACTAATAAGTACCCAAAAAAGGATAGTGAATTTAAAATTATGAATGCGGTGGGTCATGCAGCTACCGTTAAGACAATATGTGTTCTTGGAAAGAAACTAATTCCAAGAGAAATATCCAGACACAGAATGCGTTTGTATGTGATTTGGCTATGATTTTTCCTTGTTTTCTATAGCACGCTTCCGAAACAGCTAAATGGTGTGTGTTTTTTAAAAGGAAAATTGTATACAAGTTTCTTAATAAAAAAACTATTTTTCAGGTTTATAATACTTAATACTCAATTAATATGTCTCCTTTTACGTGCCAAGATAATCCCAGCTTGAGCCGTGGATTCAAACTGAGCAGTTGTGCGATTCAAAATATGTGTATGCGCTGAAGTTATATGGTAAATTCTGCGGAATCTTCCTTCTTGAAAAAAAAAGTTCAGCGGAATCTTTTATTGGGAGTAAAAGATCTCAATTCACCGTTGGCATCTTCAGAGATGTATATTGACATATACACACAACTGATCTGAATTCAGAAGATAACAGAAAGAGCATGCCTCTCTCACCGGAAAATCTAATTGGAGACTGGTCACCATCCCGTCCTAACCGGCGCCCCTACTCCACATATGACACGTGTCCACGACGCGGTTTCCGTGCGGGACGGCGACCCCTTGCGTTGTGTCCCGTCCACACTTATCCACCCCAGATCTCATTTCTTTTTCCCCGCAAATCCCCTTCTCATCTCCTTGCAAATCCCTTTTCCTTCTCCCCACAAATCCCCTCCCTCTTCCCTGAATCTGGCAATAGCAATAGTGACCGCGGCGGCTGCGCCCCTCCGCTGTTGGCCCTAAACCTGAATCAACACACTCACGCGAGTACTGGACTAGCTAGCAGACGGCTGTCGAACACCTGGTGAGGAGAAAAAAATGGAGAAGATGATGAACAGTGAAAACAGAGTAGAAAAACAAAGCGAGTTTTGGTGCCGTCTCAATTACCGGCTTTTCTGGTTCTCTTCCTTTTATTCTCTGAAAGCAAGGACTTGGTCCAAGAGGCCAGCGACAAATGCGCTCGTCCACAGTTAGCGACAAATGCGTGCGACTCGGACTTCACCAACTTGGTCACCACGCAGGGCTCTCAGTTGGCTTAACTTGGTCGCTGCTCCGCCCCGTGCTGCCGGTCTGCCGGTCGCGCCGCGCCGCAGGGCCGTCGGCCGTGTTGCGCCGCCTCACGCTGAAGTACCCTTGTCACTTTCCTGCTCATCGTCGGGCTTCGAATTCTGGTTTGGGGCTTGGGGATTTCGCGTGTGGCGTTTTAGGATTTTGGAGACGCCGATGCGGCGGATGTGGAAATATGGATGCTACTGACTGCTGGCGGCTGGTAAGCACAAGGAAAATTGTTTGTCATTAGGGTGGGTGGGGAGATCCAACTTGTACATGAGAATCTCAGAATCCACGGTACAGTGCGTATGAATCTTGATCCAAAATCACTGTGCTTTATTCCTACTTCAACCAACCTCTCAAAAGATACAAGAACAATAGAAAAGTTTAAGCATAAATGCCTTAACGCTGGATTCGATGAGTTTCAGATACTGCAAAATGATCTGCATACAGGTTATGTTTGATCAATTCATGAACACGTCTCAATTGCAAATTACCTAAATAGCTTCGGGGCAGCCCACTGACAAGTTCATATTTTGACCGCAAAATGAAAGTGCCCAGTCAATTAAATACAGTATCACGTCCTAATGTAACTTTGTGTGATATAGGATGTAACTTTTTGTATTGTATAATGTAACTTTCACAGGGATGTAACTTTTTGTATTGTAGGATGTAACTTTGTTTGTTAAACATTGTAACTTAGCTGCTATATGATATAACTTTTTCCTTGTTCTGTATGCACCAGAATGTTCTGACAACTTTTTTTCAATTTTTTTGATGCAGTATAGAGCAAGAGGAGTTCCAGAGCGAGAAGAAAGCAAAGTAAATGGTGTCCATCAGCAGGTTTATAGAACAAGTAAATGATATAACATCTGGGATGCAGTGGCGATATAACTTTGGTTCAGCAGGGATGTAACTTTGTCTAACCTGGTTGTAACCTAATGCAACGTGGATGTACTTAGTTTACTAGTAGTTAAGGAGTTCATATGAACTAATGGTTCACATGAACTTATGGACAAGCAAATGATGCTGTATCTAGGATGCAGGGCGCTATAATTTTTTTTAGCAGGGGATGTAACTTTTAGCCGGCATGAGATATAACCTAGTTTAATCTAGATGTAACTTTTAGTCTAACCTGATGTAACTTAGTGCAACCTGGATGTAACATAGTTGAATTTGAGTCAGCATGGGATGTAACTTTTCAGTCAGCACAGAATGTAACCAGATTTCAATGTTCTCACGTTGGATGTAAGGACAAAAAAAAAATCATATATGGGATCGAGGCTACCAGGTCAGTCCCCTCATTGTTCTCAATTTTTTGGCTTCAAATTGGTGTTTTCAATCCTCCTCTTCTTCCATCTTCTTCTTCCTTGGATTTTTCCGAGATTTCCCCTCCCCGAACCCTCCTCCCATCGCTTGTCCAGGGTGGTTGCGGCGGCAGCGGTCGAGGAGGGGGAAGGCAGGAGGGGAACCCGATGCGAGGATGTCGAGGGGATTTTTCTGGGCCGATGGGGGAGGTTGCGTGCGCGGGGCACCGTTTCCATTTTTAGAAGCACACGCTCTTTCCTTTTTTTGGAGGGGTCACACCATAGCGCTATATGACGTGCGTTCTCTATCTAGTCGGGTCCCTCTCTCACACATCCTCTGTTATTTTAGGTTGTGAATTGCACGTACATTTCTGAGACCAAGGAAAAAGTTGTAAGATCAAAATGTCAGATAAGATATAAAAAAACTGAACAACTAATATAAAAACTATGTGAACAACTAAGATCAAAATTTGTGTTGGTAGCTACAAATTATAATAGCAGATATTAGCTGCTGGGTTAATATTAGGTAAATAATTGATGAACATGAGTACATGAAGATTCAAGTGTAAGCTTTTTTTTTCACTGACTTCATGTAAAATTGTGCGACTTCAGATATATCCATGCTATTATATACTGTTTAAGTACCAGAGCTTGAAGAAGACCAATCCTTCCTAATTCACATTTTTGTTGAAAAAATTTCTTTTGTAATTCCTCACATAAGGATTCCGAAAATACCAGGTCTCCGCCTACACAAGCAAATTGTTGATAAAACTCCAAAATAGCTTTTTCTTTTGACTCAATCCTCTTCTTCTCCTTAGCATTTGGGAAAGACAAGAAAATTTCAGGGTAGGAAACATTATCCAGAATTTCTTTTAGATTCGAACCCATAGCTGATGATAGAACTAGAATAGATATCTTTTGTTTTCTACTCACCCGAGCCCATATCCTTTCTTTTTTATCAATTGCTAATTCCGATCTTCCTCCCCAATCTGATATTATAGTCCCGGTGTAGATAGAAACTCCCTTATGGTCTAATTCTGAGCGGTAGTAAATACCGGGACTTAGCATTGTTGTATGTGTAAACGGTTGTCAACAGCCGGTATCCGTATACGGGGTATGTAGATGACGGAGGAATGTTGGCGTAAGGACTAATATAGTACGACATGATCAAGTAGCTAAGGCAAGGATATTTATACTGATTCGGGCCCCAAGAAGGTAATAGCCCTACTCCAGTTTATATGGGATTGCTGGTGGGATAAATCCCGATTACAGAGTACAATATATGAAATCAGGGATCCATCGAGACTATACTCGAAAGGGTCTAATATGATCTCGACGACTTGGGTGGCTAGGGCTACGGAACTATGCTTCTAGCTTCGGTGTCTTGATCAATCTGTAATCCTTTTATACCATAAACCACCAGCAGTCCTCATGTAGGACTCGGACTATGGGTTCTGCACGATTAAGGAAAGCCTTCGTTTCCCCGAGTTGGACTCCGTCCCTGTCTTTCCCAACGCGAACTCCTTCCGTATTTTTCTATGGCTTCCTTGTATGTTCCAGCCTTCTTTCCGTATCTATACCTTCCCTTTTACTTTGTTTTTCCGAGCAATGAGGGTATCCCTTATCCGTAATCCTGACAACGATCACTATCAAGTTTGAATATCTGTAATTCATCTGAGGACAATTTTTGTTACAGAATTTACCTGAAATTTATCTTGCTTTCAGACCAGCAACAATGGTGATATATAGAACAAAAAGATGTACATAGAAGTCCTTGGAGCATAGTTACTAAATGATTCACAGTATTTTCAGCAGAGTAGAACTTGTTCACTGCAAATCCATAATGTAAGTAGTATGGTACAGTATGGAGTATATTCCAAACTCCAAAGAGATTGTTTCGTATGCACAGACAGTTAGTTGGGCCGCGGCCTGCAGGAAACGGCAAGTGCGCGAGCGAAACGGGCGCGTCCAGTTGTCCAGATCAATTGGTGCGTGGAAATCTCAAATCGGTGGAAAGGCTGCAAGAGACAGCTGCTAAAAGGTCTGGTACTTTTATATTGTGTCCGTCGGGCATCAAGCATTTGTTAGGTGTGAATAAAAATCCATCGCTATATTTTTAAGGAAAAATCTTTTAAATGTAACTGTAGTTGTCGACGGATGATAACCGTAGACCGGATAAATAGGATATTAGGGTAGTTGGTGTAAAAATCTAAGCAAAATGTTATTGCACAAAACAGAGACAGGGATTATACTGGTTCAAGCCCCTAGTCGGGTAATACCCTAATCCAGTTTATATGAAATTGATGTGGGGAAATCCACGTAGTACAAAATAATAGATGAGTCTCGATGATGTCGCCGAGATTGTAGTCAGGGGAGTCGACTAATTATCTCGAGGACTCGGCTTCAATTGCTCCGATTTCGTAGATTATGGTGGATATGTTGGTGGTCTAATTCAATCCCTGAATCCTTCCAGGGTTTGCCCTTTAGACCGCAAGTTATCCGTGTCTTCAAATAGGACTCAAAAACATAGAACCCAACATGATATCTAGAAAAACCTAATATTCTCTGAGGACTCTGTAGTCGCCAGACCAGTGAGAATACTTCCTTCAATTCCCTAGTAGATTTCCTCGTTTGTTTTTGAAAACGAATCGCATACGTTTTTTTTACTCAAACGAATTGTATACATTAAGGTATATTATATCTGTGTATTCCATAAATCATAGTGTGAGGTATGTCTTATCCCGTAACTCTAATAATAGCCCCCGACTTCAACTTAAATGTACTTTTGTTGTCGACCACAACTTCACATGTCAATGTTCTATCATTCTCGCTTGAACGTTCTTAACAAGTGCCAACAAGACATGGAGTTATCGATAACATGAGGGAAGTCCAACAGTCCAATGGTGAATTTAAATTGAAATCTAATCAACAAACAGTAACGGATCCTAGAAATTCCTGGTGGTAATCTCTCCTTTCCTCGAAAAACAAACCGTCGTGCCGCTCGCCCATTGTTGGTATTTCTTACCGATATTACTAGAAATATAATTCCCAGCAATGGCGTAGAAATATTCATGGTATATTATGGTCACAGATTTAATTCGCAAGCGCATGGATATAGCATTGCAGCATTTCACCCAAAAGTATTTCAATGTATCGTATTTAATCATGAGGGAATATTTATAAGAGAGAACTATGCTAATAAATTTATATGTACTTGTATACATCAAAGTCTAAGCAGGGATAAGATAATCAAGAGGATAGAATGACACACAACAAAGGAATTAGCTTTCTCACATATTTTAAGAATGGCTAAGTGGAAATAGAATAAGAAATGAATTCATTCATATACTTCTAGTATACAACACCTTACTATATTCTAACTAGTATACAACCATGTAACATACCCTCTTTACAATGCCCTCCCGATGTTTCACAGACTATCCTGGTTTACCGAGTTCTGAATGACAATCTATCATAGCCATCCAACAGGAATTGGATATGGAGGTGTACCCAAACCAGGAAAGTTTTGTACTAGAGTATACTATTGCGGGGAATACACTTAATGAGCAATCACCATCAGCAGCCCACCCCTACTGACCCGTAGTATATAAGACCAAATAATGATAAACAATAATCTAAGCACCATGCTTATATTACTATTTACCACTATATAGCCTTGCAATCGGTATAGAGCAACCGAGTAATTGAACATTATACCCGCACCAATGCAAATCCCAGGTGAGTTGGCTACACAACTATTGCTAATCAAAAATATTGTAAGGCCGCTACTCATATGATAAGATTGGAATAAAGTACTGAAATAGTATAAAGAAGAATATTTCATTAATGATATAAGTCTTACAAAAAAAGAGGGAAAAGCTACAAGAGACATTACCGAGATCTTCCGAAGGACTAGGAAAACTATTCTATTTCTATTCCAATAGCACTATACTAATACTAACTTTGGAGAGAAACTTTCTTATTTGCTTGAGCGTGTGTGTTGGAGTGGAGAGTGCGGTCTCCTTATATAGGCCAACAATGACGGTTACTATGATGTGAATTGTCCACTCTGCCCCTAGTAACCATCATCAGCAGCTCATCCTGGATGTCCACGTGTAAGGGGAAGTGTGGGATGAGAGCTCTATTTATAGCCTCCCAATGACAATTGCAGCAGTTAGAATTGTCGATAGTGCCCCTGGTAACTGCCATTGGGGAGCAATCCTGGATGCACACGTGGAAGGGGAGGATGAAAGGAGGTAAGGTCGGTTTGGCCGAACCATGGGCCAGCCAATCAGCCTCGGCCTTTCTGCAGTCCTTGCCTAGTGGGTCCAATATGCCATTTCTTCATGCAAGAGCCTACCTTGATGTATTTAACTTGGGTTTATGGGCTCTACACTCCACGGACTTTACCGGAAAGTGTGACTTCCCTCTTTATTGTGTATTTGCTCTCCATTTTGATGTTGGATGTTTTATTATTTCTATTTTATGCAGGTGATGACGGCATAAAATATGTTGTTCACAGCCGTCAACCACGAGGATGAAGATGATGACAACGGGTCGCTTGGCGTTGTGGCTCACCCTCTGCATTGACGTTGTCGGCGTCGGTCTCATCGAGGATCAGGGGAGCAGGAGTTGCGACTTCGCCCATCGTCTCGGCTTTGTCGACTCGGCTCTCTGAGTTCGACCACTTGAGGTTGCTTCTCGGGAGTGATGGTAATCAATATCCCCATCTCCGCTTGGGCAGGAGGGATTGTTGACATGACGCCGTTCCTCGAAGTCGTAATCGCACTGTTCTTGTTCCTGATAAGGATTGGGCCAGACAATATTGATGTCACCGTGTAGACTGGGAAAACGACATACCGACTTGAGTCCACACTAGCGGCGCTAAGGTTCAAGATCACTACAAGAAACTTGTTAATCTATGGCAGATTTCCCATGACGTATTCAGAAAACATCTTTAACTATACACAATCTGTGACAATGAAATATCAGGCGATGTGGTCCCACTAGGAGAAATATATTGTTTCAGTCCCACTGGGCATGCCAATTTATGTGTTGACGCAAAATATCATCACTGGTTGTTGACTGCGCTGAAAAGATGTTGCCGATGAAATACACTGCGCATGGACACACGAAGGCCTAAGAGATCTGCTTAGCTCTAGTGCAGGTCCTAAATCTTAGAATGCGGGCATGCTAGTCAGTTTGATCCAGCAACTGATAAGATGATTGTATGTTGATCGTCAAAGAGCCTATTGTCTGACAAGCCGATGTGTAGTAGCGCCTCCAGTTGTTGTTGATGTATGGATCCAGGAGTCGATCGGCTGAACAACCGATGATGGTGTGCTTCTAGCCGATGTTGATAAGATATTGAAGACCAATCGGCTGTATGTTAGACATAGATCAAGAAATTAAACAAATAAGTGAGCTTAATAATAGTATCGGTTGTAAATACGATATAACGAGAAAAACTGATACATGACTTCGATCTAGTTATAAGATAACTCATTGGCTAACCCTCCGATATGACATTGTATTAAAACCCACAAACTTAATAGACATAAACCTATTACTAGCAATCTTGAGAGGTCGGACCCAACCAATACAGCATAAGATTGAAAGCAATAGGAAAACACTACTTAGCCAATAGATCTACACAATATGATGGATAAACCGATCTATCTAAAATAGCAGCGTATAGAAACACCGACTTAGCCAGAATATCAGATCTAACTGAGAAAGTCCTAACCAAGCCGATAAAACCCTAAACATGATGCCGCTAGAGATAGAATCGATAGATCTGATAGGCAACGCTTGTGTCAGTTGGATTGATATATTGTACCTAACTGAGAAAGTATCAATCATCGCCGATACAAGCGCAATTGACTGAACTTACTTTTTTGCCGGAAGTCGGACCCAACCGATGCAGCCCAACTTGGTAGCAAGACCCCAAACTCGACTTCTTTTTAGGGGTTCGGACCTAACCGATGCAGCCCCGAGCCGAAGCTAGAACCCGTCGAGTAGGTTATAAGGTGGCGATGCGCCGAAATTGTATTGATCGAGAGATAAAAAATTACAAGGACCCTGGCATACAATTTATACCCTTGGGTCAACTTGAGTCAATTGGCTTGCTATATGCAGCTGTTACAAGAAAGGAAACTAAGACTCCTAAACTTACAAAATTAGGAAACCGATTGGCTTTCCTTAGACTTCTTCCTAATTACATAATGAAAATAACTAACATCTTCCTAGTTAATAGATAGAATTAAATTAACATCCGTGGTTATCATGATTCCTTCCTTAATTCGATCTCTTTTGGATAATCTTCCATCAACTCTTTGCTTGACCGAATGTAGTACAAAATCGTCAAATTTTGGTGTCAACATCATGTTAGCAGCCATGTCACACTCGTGATGATGTGGTTATTCAATCTATGACGAATACTAGCCTACGTTTGTGATGTTTATTCTGTCATAAACATTGGGCTTGGGTTGGGCTACACGGGGTAAGGACTATTCTATGACGGTTGAGAAACATCACGGATCGCGTTCAATCTATGACAATTTTATAAATCCATCATGTGAGTTAATCTATGACGCACAATACATGACGGAATCTAAAAATGTCATAAACATTGGTTTATGATAGTTTCTTAGTGATCTATGACAGAATTTGTTTGTCATGGATTAAAAGGATTTTTGTAGTGGATCCTAGGATGAGTCTGATGTAGACACCATTGTCGGGATACCTTGAAGTCATGTTTGCTAAACCTTGAACACCAAGTCTCCTATCTGGCATGCCACTATCGATGGGTGATACCCGTAGACCGGATAAATAGGGTATTGGGGTACGTTGGTATAAGAATCTACGCAAAATGATATCATATACACAGAGAGACAATAATTATAATGGTTCAGGCCCCTAAGTGGGTAATACCCTTCCAGTTTATTTGGAATTGATGTTGGGAAAATCCACAGAGCACAAAGTACCAAGTATCTCGGCGACTTGGCTTCATGCACTCTAGCTTTGTAAACTATGGTGGATTTGCTGGGGGTCTGATTCGACCCTAAAGCCCCTAGGGGTTCACCATTTATACCGTGGATTACCCATGTCTCCAAGTAGGACTCAAGGATATAGAACTCAGCACGATATCTGGAAAAACCTAATTCTCTCCGAGTAGGACTCTGTAGTTGCTAGACCCATAAGAATACTTTCCTTATTGTCCTACCCATTTCCTTATTATTTAAGGAAAAGTATCGTATACATGATGGTATACCATATACGTATATTCCGTAGATCGTGGAATATGAGCTATGCCTTATCCGTAACCCTGACAGACACTAGCATATCTAAAGTTTTAGTCCCAAACTAAATTGAGACTGGGACTAAAAATATTATTACTAACCGGGACTAAAATCCACTAGGAGAGAAATCATCTTTACTAGGGTGAAAAAAAATCACATTAGTCCCGGTTCTTAATATAACCAACCGAGACTAAAGATTTACTTTTAGTCTCGGTTGGTATAAACAACCGGGACTAAAAATCAATTGTCTCAGTCGGCCACACTTTTTCTCTCTCTCTTCACCCTATCTTTATCACTTGTCCCAGCCTTCTTTCTCCATTCATTCTCTTCTAACTCTTCTAACTCCTCTCTCTTCTCTCTCTGCTCGCACGGGGGCGTAGCGACGATAGGGCCGGGCAGCGGCCCACGCGGCAGCGGGGTCAGGCAGGGGCAACGCAACGCAGGGCGGCCGCGGCGTTGGCCAGTGCGAGCGGTAGCATCGCGGGCAGTGGGCCGCGCAGTCCTCCCCTCTCCTCCTCTCCGTCCACGACGGTGGCAGCGGCGACGCCGGCCCGTACGGGCGGCAGCGGGCCACCCCGTCCTCCCCTCCTCTCCTCTCCCTCTACAACGACGGAGGCGGCGGGCCACTCGGGCAGTGGCCTGCACGGGAGGGTCGGCGGAAGGCGGCTAGCCTGCACGGGGGCGCCGGCGGAAGTGGCCTGCACGGGTGGGCGGCAGTCGGGCTTGATTTGGGGATTTTTTGACTTGGGGATTTGTTGATTTGTAATTTGTAGTTGGTGTAATTTATATAGTGAATCTTGGGAATGATTTGTTGATTTAAGGATAATTTTTGAATGATTTGTAATTGACTGTTGATTGTGGATGATTTAACTAACTATGAATTATTTGTGTAGATTTACAGCAAAAAAAATAAAAAATGAAAAAAAACTACTGGGATGTGTGCTATCTCTTTAGTCCCTTTAGTCCTGGTTGGTAGAATCAACCGGGACTAAAGATAAGCTTTTAATCTCGATTATTTTAGTCGGGACTAAAGGAACCCTTTTAATCCCGGATTGACTGTACCGGTTGGAAAACCGGGACTAAAGCCTATTCCTCTACTTAGTGAGAGAAATTATAATATACACAGAACTAATTATTGCAAGATCAAGTACTTCCTGCCCTTTAGTAAAGAGGGTGTGATTGATAGAGGGGTTGAGGGCACGGCGCGCTCAAAGGAGTATGTGGGTTGGGTTGTCGACTACATCAAAGAACTTGGAGTTCCGAGACTTTCATATGTTCTACAAGACGCAATTGAGAAGTGTGTGTTGGACGACGGCTATTATCCTTCAAAAAGAGCATGAGCGGAACTCCAGAGCTTGTCGAAGGATTGATAGAGATTTTATGCAGAGCTGTTATCCAAACAAAACCAAACCATCACACAGGCCATCATATACTTCCAGAACCTGAGATAACTCATAAGCTGGACCAAAGCCCATTTCTCGAGTCTATGCATACATCTTCTGGATCTTGTGATATGACCTTGAGTAAAACACGACGATAATTTGGAGAGGCAAGAACAGCGTACAAGTTACCGTAAAAAATTGAAGCTGACAAGGCTTAATGATAGATGCTTAGCGGCAGCGCGAAGGAACAATAATTCAGCATGTGATTCAACCAGGTGAAAACCCATGAGTGGGTTTAGTGGGAGCCTGAAAAGATGGTGTCCTAGTCACCTAATGGCATCATAATTCACATGCAAGGAAGCAACTTTTGCAACACATATGACGGTAGCGCCTGCCCTATTGACTAGTAGAAGTATAAATTAGAGGATCGGGAGTGCTTTCCATCTACAAAATGAACAGGTAACAAATTAATGTCCTTTTGCACCATAGGATTCTGGCAATAGTTCTCTTACTAGATGTGTGTAATATCTTGGTGGTATTCATCATATCACTTGTAAAATAAAACCATGTCGATTACGTACTACCAAATGAACAAAAGGAAGTAATACATGTCCAAATGGTACTCCGTATAATCAACACAACTTTAATCACCGACAATAGCACGGGTTGTAGAGTAACTGCATGCCATGGGATGATCAAATCATTGTCACCAGTAGGAAAAATTATAACCGTTAATGAAAAGAGAAGCATCATTACTTTGGGTCGAAGCCGATTGGTAAGAAGACTATATGTGTCTACTTGTAGTTAGTTAATTACTTACTTAATTGAGAGCTTTCTGTCCCGCGCCTCCTCTCCTCCGATCAATACAGTTCAAAATTTCGGCTTGATATTGCTCGTTAGTGTACATCAGGCGCCATATATTCTAAGTTTTGGGTCATGTATGGCCTTGCAAGAAAAATAAGAGTAAATTGTTACTCCTATTTTGCATCGGGTAAAGTGCACTATGTTTCACGTTACATTAATTAGGTTTAGCATACATTTTTTTTTAGATCAGGGCATATTAAAATAAGTTTCACCGTCGTTCAACTATACAGTCTATCTGGTGGAAAATTTATATCGTTCAATTTCATAAAATTTACAGAACTCAGTTTAAAATTGGATAGCTGATAGAGTATCGGAATAGGGCTCCTTTACGTACCCAATACTACTGTATACTAGTCAATTATATTAGTGAATAAACGGACGAGATTGAATATATACTAATGGTTATATAGTAGTATACATCTATAATATGCAATAGTATAGAGCTTTTGTATAGAAAGGACAGTCCTAACTGTGGTAACTTATTATGCAAGAAAATAAAAAAGTGATGAATTCACATTGGCATCCTAGTTAAGACGATGACGGGTGGGTAATTCCATAAGATAATAAATCAATTACTATGATATACATACAAATTAACGGATATATCTTATTTATACTAGTCATAATTAGTATTGAGTATCGTAAGAGAACCCTCGGAACATACTTCCATGTATGATTGAATCTTTCTATATATCTTTGGCCACATATATATTCCCATCCAAGCACACAACAATTCGACCATCCTTGACCTATCCATCACTATTCTTCTTCATGAAGGACAACATGTCATTCGTCAGCCCACGCTTAAGGCACTGCACCCCTCCCTCCCAACCCCTTGCACCTTTTCAAAGTGTACTGGCGAAAATGGATTTGGTGGATGCATCTAATGCAAAACACACACACAATCAATTACAAGGAAAACACAGGACTACACCATGAAAAAATGCTACCAAAATATCTAGCGGCAAACATGGCATTACTTGTGTTAGACATATGATCCGAATTTATACATCTCATGAATACAGATTATATTCCAAGTAGTTAAATTAGTTTCTAATTAGGATTCTAAGTCTCTTCCTATTAGGAATCATCTATTTCTCCTTTATATATCTCTTGTATACCGCACGAAAAGGATGCAACAATCAGTTCTATTCCATGTGTTTATATCGACTCCTCAATATTAATAGTTGCTCGTGGTTTTTCCCCACAATGGTTTCCACGTTAAATGCGCTATGCCTCAATTTTCCTTAATAACTTGACTACTCATCTGGCTGCAAAAATATTCCTAATAGTTTGGGCTGGTAAGTTCCACCAAGACAAGTCTCGGCGGCCGACAGATACGGTGGCACAACTATTTATTATCAGCAGATGATTTGGTGGTAAATATTTATTTTTCTTGGCGGGTGTCTGCCAGTAAGTATGCTTAGTGTCATGGTAGAGTGCCACTGACTTAGTATCATGGTAGAGTACTGCAAAAGACGTACTTACATCAAGAAACTTTTAAGTTTCTCGAAATAACCCAATAAATCTACTTAGACATACAAATAAATAAAAAGGTTCAACCCCGCAAAAAAAAATCAAAAAGGTTCAAGGACGGATACCATGATATGGAAGGTGAACGGACAATGAGCCCATGTCATAGGATCCATGAGAGGTCAGCTAGAATTCTCCATGTCTTATGTGTTGGGCTTCTTTACGGTACACAATATTATAATATTAGTTTATATTAGTCAATTATACCAGTGAATGAACGGTCAAGATTAAATTATACTAGTGGTTAGTATACTATAGTATACACCTATAGTACGCAATAGTGTATAGTATTTGTATAGAAAGGGTGGTCCTAATTGTGTAACCTCGTTATACAAGAAGCTAAATATCGAGGATTTCAAATTTAAAATCCATGGTGTGGTCGATAATTTCTTATGTTAATAGATCAATTTCTATAATAATCATACAAATTAAAAAATATACTTCATCTATACTACTCCTCACCTACAGTAGTGTTGGGTAACATAAGAGTACCCTATGTGTTTAATTGTTGGGCATTAATCCCTGTGAGGTTCTTGCTTCTTTTACTCAAGTTTCCAACTGTAGTCCAAGACATTGACTATGTCAATGAAGTTGGTAGTGGGTATCCATATCGATTTACTTTATTTAAGTGGAATGGCGGAAGTGTGTTTTTGCCTCTATGATATGTACTAAGTATAGTTTACGTACCCATTTATAAAAACAACATTTTGATGCTATATATGAAAACATTTTTTCGGTGTGTACAACTGATTTTTGTGTTAAAGAAATGTGTGCATATACACAATCAACGATCAACTAAATTTATGAAAATCGGTGTGTCAAAACCACCCCAGATCGAATTAGAACACCAGAACCACCCATCCAGATGACTCTGTATTGTAGTATAGATCAGTAGCATAGCAAGTCTACTCCCCCCACAATGAGAAAAAACCAACAACTCCTCCCTCCCATGTTTCGAGCAGAAAATGACACTAGAGATCTTACACCCATTGTCACTATCTATTAAACCATCTCATGTCATGATTCTCGTCACATTATCTCACGCTCCTCCCCTGCATCATCTTCACAGTAGCACTACTGTTCCATTCCTCCTAGTTAGTTTAGTTTCTCTCCCTTCTTCAATGCATCATCCCTAATCTCTCCTGCCACACGCGCGTAGCTACATGCTACAGCTGAACACTTCTCCCATGCCACTCCAATCCCACCTCCTCCTCCTGCTGCTGCTGGTGGCCACGTCAGCTGCTGACTCGGTCTCCTCCTCTTCTTGCAGCGGCGACGCGGCTGTCGTCGCGGCGGCGTTCCGGTACGTGCGCAACTTCCGGCAGCCACCAGACGGCGGTGGCGGCGGCTCGCCGGCGCCATGCCGGCCCGTGCGGGAGCTGCGGCTCCCGTCGCGGAACCTGACGGGCGCCGTGGCGTGGGCGGCGCTCGCCAACCTGTCCGCGCTCGCCGTGCTCGACCTGTCCGGGAACGCGCTCCAGGGCGCCATCCCGGGCGGCTTCTGGCGCGCGCCGTCGCTCCGGCGCGTCGACCTGTCCGGCAACCAGCTCGGCGGCGCCCTCCGTGTGGAGCCGAGCGCGCGGCTCGAGTCGCTCAACGTGTCGGGGAACAGGTTCACGGGCGTCGCGGGTGTGGACGGCCTCGCCGCGCTCCGCGTCCTCGATGTTTCGTCGAACAGGATCCGGGCCGTGCCGCAGGGGCTCCGCCGGCTGGCGCAGGTCACCCGGCTCGACCTCTCCCGCAACGCGATGCAGGGGAGGTTCCCCTCCGACCTGCCGCCGCTCGGTGCAATCCGATTCCTGAACGTCTCGTGCAACAACTTCTCCGGCGTGGTCGACGCCGACGCCGTGGAGAAATTCGGCCGCTCTGCCTTCGCCCACGCCGGCAATGCGTCGCTAGTCTTCTCCGAAAACTCGACGGCGCCGCGGCGTTCTCCGCCGCCGTCGCCACCATCTCATCTGCCGCATAAAAGCAGCAGCAGGAAGAACGATACTAGGACGGCGCCGGCGAGGAGGACGAGAAAGAGGAAGCATTTGAGCGTGGTCACCGTGGCGGTGGTGTGCGGCGTGGTGTCCGTGGCGATGCTGCTCTGTCTCGTCGGGTGCGTGGCGTGCGGCGTGCTGCGTTGCAGGCAGAAGAGAGGAAAGGAGGCGGAGAAGAAGGAGGAGGATGAGGAGGAGGTGGTGGCCGTGGCGGCGGCGAAAGGGGCGTCGGCGTCGCCGGTGGTGCTGTTCGAGAGGCCGCTGATGGAGCTCACGTTGGCGGACCTGGCCGCGGCCACGTCAGGGTTCGGGCGCGAGTCGCAGCTCGCGGAGCGCGGCGGTCGCAGCGGCGCCGCGTACCGCGCTGTGCTCCCCGGCGACCTCCACGTCGTCGTCCGCGTCGTGGACGGCGCCATGGCCGGCGTTGCCGAGGACGGCGACACGACGGCCGCGGCGAGCGCGTTCCGCGAGCTGGCGCGGCTACGGCATCCCAACATTCTCCCGCTGCTTGGATACTGCATTGCAGGTAAAAAATTTTCTCAAATGTTGTAACCTTTTTGCTTCTAATAAAGCTGTATTTTTTGTAAAAATAAGTAAAATACATGTTATTTTCATTGCTTATGCCAGTATGAAATCCTTAGCCAGAATAAAGTTTGCAACTGAGTAGAGTAACACATTTCATACATCCAGCCGGCATACTTGACCTATGAGCGCCTGTCTCCTCTAGTTGGAGCAGTTAGGTTAGGTGCAGGCTTTCAACTTCCACTGAATTATCGCAGCCCAAAATTTCAAAAATTACTTGTGCCATCTACACTCACTGCAACTTTTGAAACTCAAATGACACCATTTATTTACAGGGAAGGAGAAGCTTCTACTCTACGAGTACATGGAGAAAGGTGACCTTCACCGGTGGCTGCATGAGCTTCCGGCAGGACAGCCTGACATGGATGACAACACGGGCGGTGATATTTGGGAGGCGGCAGAGGACAAGCGATCAATCTCCGATTGGTCGACCCGGCATCGCATCGCACTAGGGATTGCACGAGGGTTAGCATTCCTACACCAAGGGTGGGCAGGGTCAGGTCGGCCGGTCGTGCACGGTCATCTGGTCCCAACTAACATTCTCCTCGGCGAAGATCTAGAACCTCGGATTGCTGACTTCGGCCATCCAAGCGATGCGACACCAGAGGACGACGTATACAGCTTTGGCGTGCTGATGCTAGAGCTCATGACTGGCCAAGCAGGGTGGGACGAAGCATCGGTAAGTTGGGCTCGAGGGATCATCCGTGACCAGAAGGGATTAGACATCGTAGATCCGAGGATCCGCGATGAAGCAGCAATCGGGCCGGAAGGCGAGCGGGAGATGGTAGAGTGCCTGAGGGTGGGGTACCTCTGCACCGCACAGTCGCCGGACAAGAGGCCGACGATGCAGCAGGTAGTGGGGGTGCTCAAGGACATCCGGGTGGCACCTGCCAGCAGCTCCTCCACTTGATCGACGGTGTGGCGTGTTTGTGTGAACGTCGGACACATGCGGCGTGTCCTACGGGGGCCCGCCATAAGCCTGAGAAAGATCCCAGTGGCAGCCTTTCCTGGTCTGTAGACAAGCCATGGTGGTCGGTAGTAGCAATACATGTGCATGTAACAATCTTTTCTCGCCAGTAAAACCGTTGGTTTCAGTGGCCTTTGTCTCTTGTTTACATGGAGGATTTATTGCGTTTGGCAGGAACCGCAACAGTTTTCGCACGGTATTTAATTGCAAGCTGCCATGACGTTCCCTTCCCCTCATTAATCACGAAAGTGTATAAGTCGAGAAGGCATTGTAGAACTTCATTGACTAGAACTGAGCCAAGTTCAGCCAACCTACCTGAAAAACAGGATCTTCAGACGGCATCATTTTTCGAAGAAATATACAGTAGAGAAATCTAGAAAAAATATTATACTAACTATTCTAAAATATAGCAACTAAAAGGAAATGTGACCCCTACCAAGACAATGTATCTAGAGGGAGTACTTATTTGAGCTATGACAAGGTACAATTAATTTTGATGTATAACATAATTTGGAATTATGTTGCTTCCTCTTTTACATTGCCGGTTTTTAATTAGACCACTAAGATTTTATCTAAAACTAATTTTATGTTGTTTTGATCATATCCTTTTGCTTATAAGCCAGAGCCATAAAATACGTATAAAGTTTTATAGGAGTCGCTAACAAAAAGTAAAGTGGACAAGATTTGATATCGCTCATGAGATGCAGTTGCTGAACAACTGCAATGTAAAACGTACCATCTTTATCTAGTGTTCATATGGTTTTTCAAAGTAGGAACATAGGAAGAATGGTACTACTCATGTAGACATGCTTTCCAAGCGTGGGGTTATATTTAGAGGATAATGTTAAACAAGTACGACTACTACTACTATAAAAGCGAGGGGAAAACAATGGTTAGTGGAGGGGAATGTGAGGTGGTAGATAATGAGCCTGTGAGTCAGAGATCTCACTGGGTTGGTTAGCTAGCTCAGCTCAGGGGACCTTTTTTGGCCTTTTAGGTTGGGAGGCCACACGGATACTGGTCAAGAAAAAAAGGGGCCTCCAGATCTTGTCGTCTCTTTGCAAAGCGTTTGTGGGGATGGTTTTGCGTTGTGACAGTTGAGTTGAGGTCAGCGAGGAGGGGTTTTGTAGGCTTGCTTCCAGCAACCATGCACGGCCGGGGCGGTGGCTGTACAGTGACCAGCGTGGCACCTCTCTGTCTTTCGGAGCTTTGCTCCGATCTCTGTCTCGCCGTGCATGTGGAAGTAGCAACTATTGATTGGATCGGATTGACATGTAAGAGATTGTTTTTTTTTATCACTTGAATATCCTTGTTTTGTCATCTGATGCAAATAATCATGAGAATTAAACAAGTCTTATAGAAGTTGAAGATGTACTAATATGAGTAATTGACATGCAACTTTATAATTGATCTATACAAGTTAAATAAACAAATATACCTATGAAAGTCCAATTTATTTGCATTAATTCGGAGTGATGCATCACAGTACTATTGCTATCTTTGTCAAATTTTATTTTATTTTATGACTAGCCACATGACATGAAAAATGAGAGAACGTAATGAAATAACATTTTATTTGTGATTTTTACTAACATGTTCAACATTTTTTTCCTTAAAAGTTTTTCATACATCCAAGAAAATCACACGGAGGTTGCCATTCCAGGCAAAACATACATAGTTCATCTCCCTTTACTTATTTCCAAGAGCCAGCAATTCCAGATTTGCACGGCATATTTTATCATTCTCAACTTCTGCCTGACACCAAACATCCAATCCTCAGCATTCCTGTGAGAAAATAAAAGGAAAAAAGAAATGGGAGCTAAAAACAAACAGCCTGACGAACGAAGCAGAGACAGGCTTTCTATAGAATTGGGAATAAGGCTGGTCCTTGTGATTCCTCTTGTAGAAAGATCACAAGCCACGCAAGACAAACCCCAGTAGTACGCGCGTAGCAAAGCATGCATAGATAGTTCGAAGCCTCCCAAAATTGGCACGGATTCGTAGCATCTTTTTATCTTACACGGGTTCTTGCAACCTTGCAACCAAGCAGTGGCTACAGGTGACACTGGATACAAACTTGCACACCGCTAGCAGTTTGCCTTTGCGCGCATGACGAGGTGCTTTGCTGCTGCTGGCTGGCTGCTTCGACTGCTGCGGCCATGCATCATGCATGAGCATGGCTACTTGGCTAGTACTGATGAGTGATGACCAACAGGCAACAGTCTCCAAATTGCGTGTGAACAGTAGTCAATTTCGACCGTGACATCGGAAAACCTTCAGAATTGATAGGAAGAAGGTTGTGGCTCGGTATCGGACTCGCATCTTTAAAAAAATCACATAAATGTAATTATTGTGTAAATACATCTAATCATTGTGTAAATACGTAATTCTAGTGTAAGAGCGGATATAATAGCATGGCTTAGCAAGCTCCAAAATAATACAGATCATCAAAATTCTACGTGGAAGGAAGAGAAAATAGGAAAGAGATGGGAGCGGACAACTTATTTTTTTGTCGGGCTCCAGCACACTCTTCCATATTCTAGCTTGCATGCAACTGGTGGAGGCTATTGAACAGACATTTTGTGGGAACAAGAACCAATCCATCTGAGCCTCTGTGCACATTCTTTTCAATCATGGCATGGTGACAATAGGAAGGGCTATAGGAATGGTGTTCATTCTTGATCAAGCATATTGATTCAATGCATGCATAATTTATTCTTTGATCATACTCCCTCCCTCCTCAATTATAAAGGATATTTCTTTTTTAGAAATATTAAGAATAAAGAAGATAGACTAAAATGCACTTTGTGCTAGTGGATGTGGAAGGGTAGGTGGGGATAATGTAGAAAAGAATTTAGTAAAGAGTTGATTGATATGACTACTAGTACTACCAAATACCCTATATTTGTGGATAAGGTTTGTGTATATTTGAATCTAAAATCCTCTATATACGAGGACGGAGGGAGTAACCCTAAGTTATTGTACTTCCTTTGTTCCTAAATATAGCAATTTAGGAGGGCATGTGACCCCTCCTAGGACAATATATCTATAATATATATATATGTGTGTTGTGTTAGATATATTGTCCTACAAGGATTTAAATTTTCTACTGTGTTGTTATATTATGGGATGGAGTTATTCTCTATTAGCTCTAGAGTTGCAAAATGACTTGGAAATTTTGGAGCTGATAACCGCCTATACTATTGACCTTGCTCTAATTACATTGGTGTGCTTACAAAGGCAATAACAGCAGCTATGTCGTCTGGTCATAGCCTGCCTGCCTCCAATCAAAGATTGTGGTGTTGATTTCCAACTTCCCATAACATCAGCACGGATTGCACTGTGAACCATAGGGCCAAGAACTCAAACTATGGCCAAGAAAAAAAATTGAATACTATAGGGCATAACTGTTTGTGTATTTGTAAATGGGTCATCTTTAGCTAGAAAGATGAATTCCAGTAGGAGGGGGTCTCTTGAAAGTTTCAAATGATCCAAGTTCATTAGGGAGCCATAACATGTCTTTTGAAGAGGCTAGCATGAGGGAAAAGACAACTGTTAATTGGAAGAAACTTCTGACCTAACGACGAATCCAGAACGTGAGCATGAGGGGACCAACTTGACAACTTAACAAGAGATTATGATCAACAACAACAACACCAGGAGCAGGAGGAGGTGGTGGTAAAGAAATGAGTTATAACCCATATGTCATAACCCATCATGGCCTCATGGGCAAATAAGGGCAAGGACGGACGAACGATAAATTTTGATTGGGGGCATCTATGTTACAAGAATTTTCTTTACAAGAGAACTTCTTATATTACGGCTCCCATCGTTTCACTTTTTGTTATCCCCGCAGCCAAATTTTTAATTTTCAACCTTAATTTTAAAGTCGATTTTGAGGGTTTTTTTATCGTAATCTTTTTTAAGCCTTTAATTTCATATCGTGAATAATATGGATGTAAATTTTTATCCATAAATTATTTTTTATTGTTTTGTTCACGTGTCAACCGCTTATTTGAGAAGGCTAAACAATTACAGCCTAAAAGTTGAAAAAACCGGTTGAACTCCATCTATCCAGCTTGCACATAAAAATGACTTTGCCAAAGAAAATATAGAGACATGTCTTCTCAATAATGTCACTACAAGAAATTTGATGATAGGTGACGTTCCATTTTCATCATAAACACGGCAAAATTCATCATATTTCATAATCTGTGACACTCCCGTGACGAAAATTTGTTCGTCACCTATCATGCGTCTCTAATCATCTTCTATGACGAAAACGAATTTTTTCGTCACAAATCTAGTGATGATCCTTCTTTCGTTATTAGTTTATGGCGCTTATTTTCGTCATTATCAAGCCTAGTAAACGTCATAAACGTATTGTGGCCTGCTAAGGGCCTAGTAGGATGCAATCTATTTATGGGCCAAGCCCAATTAAAAGCCTATCTAGATTTAGGCCTTGCCCAATTAGCATTTATAGATTATTTTGAGCCCAATAGTATTATACCAAAAATTGTCATATAGCAATGAGCCCATTTCAAACAAGCAGATGGGCCAAATATTTTTACCTATTAGCAATCATCAGATTTAAGCCTAGCCCAGTTTAGCCACAGGAAATTACACTTTTTTCAGCCCATTCAAATCATAGATATACAGTGCTTTTTCAGCCCATTTATATACAGTGGACCAGTTCAACTTTGAAAGCCCAGATAGGCCCAAGATATAAAGTACATGCACAAGACCCAAGATACAAAGTACATATACACAGATTCAAAACACAACTAAAAGGCATGCTGGCACTCCTTGGCTTGGTCTTGTAAGATACATTCTCACAAACCTAATTGGCATCATATGCAAAATATAAGAAATATCAGCAAATTAATCATGTTGCACATTGTGCACAAACAGATAGTGTTATATGTTACATTTGAATCAAATATTATTCTCAGAGCAGTAATAGGAGCAAAGCAGTAATAGGAGCAGTACAGAGCAAAGAGCAGAATAGGAAGGATTTGAGAAAATTTCAGTACAGCAGAAAAAGATTTCGGCATGCAACAATTTACCTAATGAACATATGAATATGAGAAATGTTAGGTTTCTTCTCATACATTAATATGATCCAATCAGAGACAAAAACCTGCATACTATATAGCCATTTGCACCTCAAATTAAAGAAATACATCAATATATATTAAAAACAAAGAAAATTGTGCATGCATTAAGCAAAGATATAAAATTGTGCTATAGCAGCCATCAGACATAAGTGCATACCACGGTACCAGCAGCACGCAACATATGATATCAGTAATAAAAAAAATCTGTGAGTGAAAAATCTCTGAGTAAGAAGATGCATATAGTTTGTGTTTTCGATGATATGATGGTTTACCTAGATAAATTAAGAGTATGTTGTTGCTGTTCTCATGGTGCCTATCAGGACAGATTAAGAGTGATACGATCAGTTAATAAATAAAAGATGTGTAATGAAATGTCTTGTATTTAAATCTTAACAGTACCTTTATTCATCCACTATCATGGAATCTTTGGTGGCGGCCAATTTTTAAGCACACAAGCTGCTCTTAATTGAATATTCTCAGTTGAGGAAATCAATATTGGGATGGATCTACATCACAATGACTCCCTACAGTACAACTTAGGCAACTGGAAGCTAGTTCAAATTTGGTAACATGAGCCATTGGCCTCAAAACAAAATTCCTTATGCAATAGGAATAGTACACAGAACTTAACCAAATTCTTGTAACAGAAAATACCAATATGGATTATCGATTACAGAATCGAGAAAGAAGATACCGTTGATTAACCTGATGGTGTGACACACTTGCACATATAACAGTATAAGGCAACCTACAAAAATTTGGTGGAAGGTTTAAGGGAAAGCAGTACATGATCCAAAGGGATGAAAACGAGTCTACCAGGAGATATTGCAGGTTATATGTGAGATAATTTCATGTAGTATCTTTGCAGAATTTAAAACTTCGTTTAAATGGGCATTGATGGTTTTGTTTCTCCTCAAACGCCGGTCGGGCGAATAGGCTGGTAGGCAGGAGAGGGACAGGCACAGGGGTGGGTGAGCTGCTGGAGTCTGGGGCCAGGCAAGCAAAGATCTCGAGGGTAGGGTTGGCTGCCCAGGTGGAAAAGCAGCACCCACTACCACCTTCTCGTCATCTCCATCATGTCGTTATAGTTCTCGTCGCCGCAACCGCCTTCTCGTTCCCAGTGCACATATAAAAAATACAGAGAGCAAATAAAAAAAATCAGCAAAGAAAGCTATGACAGTAGAAAACTCTCAGGGCATGGCAAAATAGGTTGATCAAAATCAATTGAGTTAGGCATACTAGCAAAAGCAGGGCATAGGCATAGCGGCAAAAGCAACGCATAGGCATAGTAAAAACTCTAAAAACTATTAATGGAAATCACGGGTTCCATAGTGATTGCAAATTAGAAACAGCTCCTAAGCATAGCAAAATGTTGGAGTTAGACATGGAGAGAGTTAGCAAAAACAACGAGCCTAGCATATGCAATAAGACATCAGAAACTAAGTGTACTGCTAGTAGAACCCCTCCCCGGCCACATCAGGCATGTATCATCTATGCATGTTTAAGGTTTTCACTTTGGACTGTTTTTCCCTTTTGTTGCAATTTGGACTACACCAGCCTATCTCTTTATTTCTCTAGCCTTTTCTTCACCACTGGACAGCCCTGCTGCCCAAAGGACCAACATCTAGCTACTAACTAGTTAAGTTCGATCAATGAGCAGTTAGAACTACAATCTATACAGATCCCATGGAGACCACTTGGAGACCAATAATCTTTCCAAAAATTGCATAAAAAAAGCACAGCTTACAGCATGAGCAACACCGGGGCGAGGGGGGAGGAAGCTAGCACCTAGCCACACCAGGGCTGCCGCCGCCCGATCTGGCCGCCATGGGCTCGCGAGCGCCGCCGGTGGCAGCTGTAGCTTGGGCACTCCAGAGCCCGACGGGGCGGAGACAGAAGCTGGTGCGCTGAGCGGGGAGGGGAAGGAAGCCGGTGTAGCGAGCAGCGACGGAGGAGGAGGCCTACGTGAGCCGCCGTGGGGCAACCGCCGCTCGATCTGGCTGGCTTGGGCCCGGGAGCGCCATCGGCAGCAGCTTCGCCGCTCCCTGGCGGCGGACACGGAGGCCGGAGCAGTGAGTTGGGAGGGGAGTAAGCCAGCGAGCGAGCAGCGACAGAGGAGCAGGCCGGCGCCGCAAGCCATCGTCGCCCACCGCTGCTGGCAGAGGGAGAGGAGAGTTGAGAGGTGTGGCGGCTGTGTGGGGAGGGAGAGAAAGAGATAGGGAGGGGAGATGGTGCAAGGTTTTTATATGGAGCTAAGGTTAGGGCACACGATCCTAGCCATCGGATTGATGATGGACGAATAGAAATAGTTCGGCCATTTGGGCTGCAAAAGGCCTAGTCACATTCCATCTGTAGTTAAAATTTTCTTTTTTATTTTTATTTTGTTGCACTATTGTAAAGTAACATACAAAAATAATTATCTTATATACACCAATATATTTTTTATATGTAATAGACTATGTATATATGTATATGTTGTTTTTTAGAATTTTCAAGAATTTTGGAACAGATTTACTATTTTCTATATGTTAAATAAATTTTTAAATAGTTATCAAAATTAATTCAACATTGAACTACATGTACATCTAAGAAGATTTAAAAAATGCACCAAAAATATATTTAGGCTCTTGTGTTTCATTCTAACCCATATCATGTGGATTGGAATAAAAATTAAGTTATCTTTTATGAATAATTCAAAGTTCAATTTCTAAATTAACACAAAATAATTACGATAATATCTAAATTTGGTCAGAAAATTCTCCAAATTGACATCACAACATATTTTTGGTCCATAAATTTGTCATAAAAAATTTAAATTGTTTTAATAAAGTGGGACCATACATTGTTCGTATTTGGATACATCCCTCATATATAGCTCCATATAACTCAAGTCAAACTTTGATATTTAAATACCTCATAATAATTTTGAACTCATAAGCACCTCAAAATTGTACATAATCTTATGTTGAACATAATAATAGAGAATATGAAGTTAAATTAGCAATTATTATTAAAGAAAACATGTTTTTTTTATTCTCTACTCAGGTGGAAGAAAACAAGCCATATAGAAAAACATCCAAGGAATATCAATTAACATAAAAAAATAGAATTAAATGAAATATCATGATTTTATAAAAAATTAGAAAAAATAACAATCAAATTTGGAGTTATTATGAGGGAGAAATACCGATTACAAATTTTAATTCCAGATTAAAAAGAGAAAGTTGAACTATTGCATGTGTTCTTCGTCTAATTCCACGTGGTGGGCTTCCCGTGTCAGTGGCTGCAGAGTCTTGTGTGGCTATAATTGGTGTGGTGCTCATCCGCGCGAAACTGGCCCAAAAGCATGGCCCAACAGCCCAAAAAGGAGGAGAAAGGGAGGGAGGTGATGATTGACCTCAGTCCAATGGCTAGGAGGAATGGGCCGAAATTGACCCATTCGTGATGAGAGAGATGAAAAGCTATTTTATTTTTATTTAATTGTTGCTAAGAGTTTTTAATCAACTTAAATTAGTTTAAATGCTATAAAAATTCCAATAATTTTTTTAAAGCATTTGGATGCATAAGGAACATATAAAAATATTCCAATCAACAAATTAGTTACTAAAAGATTTTTAATTAGGTTTATGGTTTTAACAATTTTGAATGCATTAAAGGGTGAATTTAATTAGGTAAAATTTCGGAATGTTTTACCTAGTACATGGATTATTTACTTAAAAATAAATATAACCATAATCACTTTAAAAAGTGAGACCAATTCCAATAGGTGAGCCATGGTTGTTAGTAAGTATCGGGTATCACTTTTTTCTCTTTAACTTATGACGAAACAATATTGTCATAAATTTGTGACGCTTGGTGTTTGGCATTCCATGACAATATACCAGTCGTCATGATACACCAGCAAGCTAGTTTGTGACGATTTACCGTTGTTCTTAGTGACGAACACTTAATTTTCGTCATTAAGCCATCCCGCTCCACCCAGAACGTCATAAAACGAAATGGCCTAATGACGAAATGTTTCAATGTCATGAGGAATTCGTCATAGAAGACCATATTTGTTGTAGTGTGTAATTACCTATAGAGACAACCGAAGGTAAACACAAGCCATATTAATAATTAAATATTACCAAAAATAGTAAATTTAGAAAGCAAATAAGGTTTAGAACAATAATCTCACCATACCTATTCATGTTGATTGGGATCTAACATCCTCTTTTCGTTTAATTGGATCGTGAGGGAACTTGTCTAATCAATCCGTTGACACATTGTATGATTTTCTCTTAGTATGTCTTGATGCATTTGCACTCCCTCTGGTGTTCATTGCTACTAAATTTCTTATCAAAATTTTATCCATCATCCCATCAAATCAAATTAGAGATTTAGTAAAAGAGAATGAATTAAATTTTTCACAAGCATAAAGTGTGACGTGTTTACTTAAACTTACTTGATCCGAGAGGTCAATTACACAGAGTTGGGATTGGGAGTTTAGGACATGCGTGGCGGTGGAGATCGGCCACGCCATGTGCGACACAATGGGCGGTGGAAAGGAGATGTAATGTCGTTGCCGGGAGAAGAGCTATCACTAATATAAATGTGTTTATTTGTGATGAAACATTATTGTCATAGTAGATGTCAAATTCGTCACAAAGAAAATTCTATGACGAACTAGTGACGAAATTGAATTCGTCTAAAACGGGGCGTCATGTTACTTTACTAATGACGAATATGACGATTTCGTAAACTGGTTTCATCAGTGACGAAGCTCAGTCTCGTCATAGAACATGCCGAATTTTATGACGAAGCAGAACGTCATAGAAACAATGATATTACGTCATAGAAATGCCCCAAAATCGTCGTTGACGTCGGTTGTCTTGCTATTATTGGAACACGTGTCAAATTATTATATATATATTATTATTATTATAGAAATAACATGCTCCATACACACAAAAATACGAAATGCATTAAAACTTTATGCTTTATTCAATCATTTACAGTACAATAATACAATAATTTAAAAAAATACAAGCCCAGCCTAGCCCACAAAGCCCAGCAGCCCGGCCCGGAT
>CM002484.1:13269262-13302280 GCA_000325765.3 Leersia perrieri
GATTTACTATTTTCTATATATTAAATGAATTTCTACATGATTATCCAAAATAATTCAAAGTTGAACTATGTGTACATCTTATAAGATTAAAAAAATTAAAAATATATATATTTAGGCTCATGTGTTACATTATAGCCTATGTCTTGGAGACATGTGAAAAAATAAATTTTCTTATAAGGACAATTCAAACTTTTTTCTCCAAATTACCACATAATAACTATATTAATATCTATAATTGATCGAAAAATTCTATAAATTGGCATGACAACATATTTTTGGTCCATGATCTCTTCATAAAAAATTTATATGATTTTGATAAAGTGGGAATATACATTGTTCACAAATGGAGACATCTGTGTTGAGTTATAAGAAACTGTGTGAGAGATGTGTCCATTTATGAAGAATGTACGATCCCACTTTATCAAAATCATTTCAATTTTTTATGCCAAGCTCATGGTCCAAAAAAATGTTGTCCTATCTATTTTCAAATTTTTTTGACCAAAATTATATATTATTGTAATTATTATGTATTAATTTGGAAATAGCATTTTGAATTGTCTCTATAAGATAATTTAATTTTTCATCTTTATCCGGAACATGGGCTACAATGGAGCATATGAGCCTAAATATAATTTTTCTGAAATTTTTGGAATCTTACTCAATGCACATGTAGTTCGTTTTGAATTAATTTTGATAACCATGTAAAAATTCAATTAATATATAGAAAATAGTAAATTAGCTCCAAAATTCTTGAAACTTTTACATGACAACCTGTATGTAGTCCATTAGATATTAAAAATATATTGATGTATGTATGGTAACTATTTTTGTGTTTTACTTTACAATGGTACAATAAAATAAAAAAGAAGATAAGATATATGATAATGATCATATGTTTAAACTTGTACACACTTCAAATTTAGGCACAACCTTTATGTTTCACATAATAATAGAGAATATGAAGTGAAATTAGCAATCATTATACAACAACTTCACTATTTCTATTCTCTACTTAGGTGGAAGAAAACAAACTATATGATAAAGATCTAACCAATAGAAATTAATATAAAATAATGTAATTAAATGAAAGATCTTGATTTTATAAAAAAAAATCATCAAATTTAAAGTTATTATGAGTGAGAAATGGCAATTACAAATTTTAATTTGAGATTAAAAAGAAAAAATTGACCCATGCATGTGTTCTTCATCTCAATCCACGTGGCAACCAACGGTAGCATGTTTCATCTGTGACGAATTTTCTGTATGTTCTATGATGCTGCTTTAAAATTTTGTCATAGGTGTTGGTACAAACCTCCCTCACAAATGGTCCATGACGAAACATAAAATTTCGTCATATATATCACCTATTCAATGACAAAAATGTGCATCGTCACGAGAAAAACGTTATAGATGAGCCCTTTTCTACTGGTGTATGGATGGAAGAAAGGATGTCGCCGCAACCCACTGGGTTGGATCCGCGGCCTCTGCACCGTGCCGTATGCGCGGGCTGTGATGGCAACAACGTTGCCGCACTGATGAAAAATTGATGGTGGATGAGGGCTAAAGTTACCATGTGACCTTAACCTCCTAAAGGTAGAGGAGCTAGATCCCCTTCATGCGGGGGCGGAATTGCTATGTCATTGAGCAATGACGATGGCGACGCACCTTGCGGCTCTGTGGCAACAACAAAAATTGACCAGCAGCTCTAAGACGCTTCGGTTTCTCCTTTCCCCACCATGAGTTGCAGTTGATTTCCAATTGGGTCGAGGGGAGCGAATTGTTTCTCAGCTGTGGCGCCTCGACGCACGCATGATGCCGTGATTATTGCGATCGAAAGTAACAAGAAATAAGAGAAGTGGGGTCTTTTTTCCCTGCTGCAAAGGGGCCCCATATGTCTCTAGTGTATTTGGATTATATTCCTAGTAGTAGAATTAGTTTTCTATTAAGACTCTTAGTCTTTTCCTACTAGGACTCCTCTATTTTCCCCTTTATATATCTCTTGTATGCCGCAAGGGAAATGTGCAACAGCCCTTTCTATTCCCTGTGTTTGTATCAACTCCTCAATACTGATAGTTGCCCGTGGTTTTTTTTCCCGTAAGGGTTTTCCACATTAAATTCATGTCTCCGTTGTGCCTCGATTTCTCTAACAATGTCATGGTCCTATGGATATAAGGGAGGAGTGAAAATTGATTGGGGTCCTAGGCCCCCACTGCCTGTACTTTAAATCCGTCCCTGAATGAGGGATCTTTCGAATTTAACCGGGCAAATAGAAATCATCATGGGTCAATGCACTCTATCACATGACCTTCTTGTATACAAATGCACCAATTATCCAGTTTTGTTGGTTTTTTCGTCATGTGGAATATGGAAGGATTGTGCTAGCTGGAACATGCTCTTAAGGCTTATGTCTAGATGAAGTATAGGTGCAAACTCCTTATTGGGTGAAAACATGCAACCTCCACCATAACCGTTGGATATCCATGTCGCACAAATTAAAATTTCTAGAAAACACCCCCACACAACCCTCCCACTAAGTAAAACTTTTACTTGCCCTTAAAACTATGAGTAAAAATGAGAGATAGGAGGAAAGTATGAGATCTCAACTGAAAATTCAACTATGAGTAAAAAGTTTACTCCTAGTTTTGAGTGTTAGTAAAATTTTTGCTTAGTAAAATTTCATGCATACAAAAGATATATAGCTAGCAATCATATGATGAGATAGGGTGACTGAAATGAAGTAAAATAAATATGACGCCTTACTTTTGACAAAATTGTTCAATCAATCATTTGTTGTGGTACAAATAATACAGAGCTCCCAACCATGCATATGAGATACACGGTTGCATCATAAAATTTAGAAAAACAAAAATTTTCAGCCAGCCTCCTCGTATCTTGGAGGCGTAGAGGGAACTATAGTAAGTGTTTAAATACACTTTTTATGGAGGGTTGACCGGCGATGATCTCTGATTGACCAATCTGCACGCATGTTCCCTCTTTGTTCAAAAAGAGAAGAAATTAAAAAGGTAAAAAAACGGTGGTGGTGGCCGGGTCGATGGATGTAGCGTGATCGAGATGGAGTTGATTAAACGTTCGATCAGAAGCAAGCGAGCTCCTTGAGGCAGCCGGTGGCAGTGCCCTTGGCGTTGCTGCAGACGGACATGGTCTTGTTGTTGGTGCCACTGTACTCGACCTTGACGTCGTTCATCTGGACGCCAGTGCACGGCAGCTTTTCGGAGCAGAGCAGGCTGACGGCCTCCGGCGTGGACGATGTCCCGGTGATGTTCTTGAAGGTGATGTCCTTGATGGTGACCTTGGAGTTGCCATTGGCGGTGCAGATCTTGTTGGGGCAGTACTTCATGTCGATGATGATCGGGTTGGCCACGTCCTCCATCTTGATGTTCTCGTATGTGAACTTGGATGCGGTGAGCGTCGACGCGGCGTCCTCGTACGACTTGATCCGGACGCCATTGGTGGTCTTCTTGAGCACGCAGTTCTTGACGGTGACGCCGGTGACGTCCTTCTCGTCCTTGTACCTGCCGAGGCTGCCCACGCTGATGCCGTGGCCCGGACCGCAGGTCACGCCGGTGATGTTGATGGCATCGCTTCCCGGGCCGATGGAGATGCAGTCGTCGCCGGTGCCGATCACCGTGTTGACAATGCTGATCTTGGATGAGTCTCCCATGTGGATCCCGTCCGTGTTGGGGCTGTCCTCCGGGGCAGTGATGGTCACGTCCTTGATCGTCACGTCCTTGCACTTGAACACGTTCATGTGGAAAAACTTGGCGTTGATCAGCGAGATCCCCTCCACGAGCCCGTTGTTCACGAAGTCAAGCACCAAAGTCTGCATACCACATCATCAATCAGCAAACGATCGATCACACAAAAAAAAAGATAGTGTGGATCGATCGATTTCTTATATATACGTTGGGGAGGATCTTGCAGTCGTATTTCTTGGCGCAGGAGTTCTTGCTCCAGACAGATGGGCCCTGGCCATCGAGCTTGCCCTTGCCGGTGATGACGAGGTTGTCGACGCGGAGGATTTCGATCCAGTTAGCCTTGAACAAGCTGAGATCGGTGGAGCCGAGCAAGTTGCCGTCGAGCTGGATGGTGATGTCCCCCTTGCAGGGCCCGGTGAAGTTGAGGGGGCCCGTCACGTAGTCGCCCTTGGGGACGAGGATGGTCTGCTTGCCGGTGCCGGCGCAAGCCTTCGCCCACGCCTCGTCGAACGCCTTGGTGCTGTCGGTCTTGCCATCGCCCTTGCCGCCCAGCTTCGACACGTCGAGGGTGCCGCTCGACCCGCCGGACGCCGACGCCGCCGGCGCAGCAGCCGAGCCGCCGCCGTAGGAGGCATCCTTCGCGGCTTCCTTCGCCTGCGTCGCCACGCACACCAGCGAGAGGAGGAACAGGGCCCGGAAGATGGCCATTTTCTTCGGTGGCTGTGTCTTCTTCTCTTCGATCGTCGCTGGGTTGGATGATTTTCGGAGGGTGGATGGAGAGGAGAATATATAGTGGCGTGGTGGCGCCAAGCGGCCAAGGTGCTATGTTAGGGCGCGCCAATTTTAGCGTTTGCTTTTCCTCGCGCCAAGGGGAAACCGTTTGGACGTACGGTGGCAAGACTATGCCCATGCATGTCCTCTAATCGATCTGATGGTCATTATTTTTCTTCCCCGGTGTCGTATGTACGTACGTATATCAGCTTCATTCAACATTGAACAGTTTTAGGGTGGGAAAAGTCTCTACGTCGTACTAAAGCGGCGACAGTGGAGGTGATTCTTGATACCTATACTCCTTAAAAAAAATGCAACATAATGTATATATATTTGACGTAAATTTTCTACCCAAAATTCTGACAAATATGAGTATGAATATGAATATAGTATAATCGTAGTGTAATTCTGAAAAATTACAATGTAAATTATATATGTAACTATGTATTTATATGTTAGTACTTTTGAACACTACGTTAGTGCACTACTTTCATTTAGTGGGATTAAATCCTCTGATCATACGTACATGTCACATCTAATAAGGAAATCTAAATCTTCAAATCTATGTAAAAGTTAAACTATAGTTAAATGAAAATTACAATGTAATTTCTACAATTTACGCTATAATTGTACTATGTTAAATTTGTCAAAGTTTGGAGTAGAAGATATGTAGCAAAACTGAAATGGAAACAAACCCCAAGCTCAAGGCTAGGTTTTTTTTGGCTGGGCTTTTTCCACGCCCATCCCAAAGCCCAGCCCGGCCTAGGGTTTGAACAGGCCTATTGGCGACATCCTGCATTAGAAATCAGTATAGGCACTCCTTAACTTTCTCTTCCCAACAGAAAATTTTGGATCCATTCAAATTTCTTCATATTGACTAAAACTCCATTTCAATTTAGTTCAAATTATTTCACAAATCAAATAAATGTTGGTTAATTTTTTCTTCAAAGTGCAAGGTACCTCGAGATATTGTCTAAGTTTTTGTGGTCTCATATTTCTCTCTAAACAGACAAAATTTTAAATTGCACATTTGTTAAATATGTTTGTTTGGACCTAAAAATCTGCATGTAAAAACCAATAATTCATGGCTTAACGTGTCGAATATCCTAGGGCCATATTATTCAAATTTCCCAAAAGGTAGCTTCAGCTATGCGCAAGATAGTATTTGCCTGATCAGCCATCCCTGGGTCGCCATACTGGCATGAGCATAGGCATCAGGCATGTCCTAAAAATGTTTTTTCTCATTTGTTTCCTTTGTTTTTTTCCCATTTTTTCATATTTTTCTCTAGATTTCCCTGCCTTTATTTTTAAAAAGGAAAAGTCTATGCGTACCAACTTTTGTATACTACGTATTAAATTCTTACTAACACACTGACATGGCACAACTGACATGGAACAAGGTAACAGAATCTAGATTTTCTATAACTACCATCCAGTTAATCAAATGGTTGGAAGCTTTGTTAGTACGAGTTTAGTGAAAAAAAAAATAGTACGTGTAGCAGCGCTCTTTTAAAAATTGCTCATTCTCCCTTATTTCCCAGCTTTTGCACTATTTTGTTTCCATTTCCTTTTGTCCATTTTGCGACTACTTTTCAAATTTTCGCAGGATGAATGGTTCGTCGTGCCACCAACTTTGTCCTAGGCTAGCATGGTATGGCCCATTAGATGTTCACCCGCGCTTGGGCCCGGGCACGGGAAGCAACTTTTAAGCTCTCGGGTGCATGTGTACCTATATGTTGCATGTCATCTAAATAGTTATAGAAAAATTTCAAAAAATTTGAGAAGATAGATTAATATGAAATATATCATTCCACGGACATACAAGATTAAATTTGATCTACACAAGTCATAACAAAAATAACAAATATGACTATAATTATATGTATAAAAGTACGAGTTCAATTTGTAATTTTTATTACAACTTGTAGAGGTCAAATTTAATCTTGCATTTTTTTTGGAGTGATATATTTCATACTAATCTATCTTCTCAATTTTTTTTGAAATTTTTTTCATAACTATTTAGTTGACGTATAATATGTGGGTGCATGTGCACCTAGGAGCTAAAAAGAGTCGTGGGGAGGCCTTCAAAACCTACTACTCCCTCCAGTTTAATAATACTAGATGTTTTGGACTGTACTAAAGTGAAACTGTTTAAACTTTGGCTATAACTTTAAAAATACTTATTTTAGCAACGTGAAGATTATTTGTATAGAGTAATCTTGAAAAGTACTGATAAAACTATATTTTTGTTAGTATTTCTATATGCTTTATAATAGAAAAATATAATCAAAGTTATTTTTTTAGACCGTGTCCTTGTCCAAAACGTCTAGTAGTATTTTAGAACTAAGGGAGTAGTACTGGTTATTTTGATGATTCGAAACCTCTAGCTTGTAGTAAAGAAATCTTAAGTATGCTCCTGTTTTTCTCATGTTCCTCTCCGAACAGAGAAGACTTGACGGCCATATATCATCTCCTGTTTTTCTCATGTTTCTCTCCGGACAGAGAGGATTTGACGGTCATATATCATTCACCAACAATCTTGCAAAATACATAATTTTGAATCGCACCTTTTCAAATCTGCCTGTTACAATCTAAAAGAAAAAACAGCCTAAAAGAAAAAAAATCAGAATTTCAACATTTAACCTCCCGTATATCCTACACCCTATGCAAATTCCCCCAAAACCTAGCGATCAATCGAGCTATGCACAAAAAAGAATCTCGAACACTCGGCGTCGCGCCCGCCGCGGCGTCAGAAGTCGACGCTGCCGTCGCCGGCTGCCCGGCACATGCACCCGGGCGTCCTCGGCTGGCGGTACACGCTCCGCCCCCTCGGTCGCGCGCTGACCCGCTTGTACTCCTCCACCATGTTCCTCACCCTCCCCGCGAACCCGCCCCACCCGATCCCCTCCTCCTCCCCCAGGATCTGCGCGTACCGCTTCCTGTTCGGGTGCAGCGTCGGCGCCCGCCCCCTTCCGTGGTACACCCGGTAACCCGACACCAGCGACGACAGCTGGCTCCCCGAGTCCGTCACCGCGAACACGTCGGACGACGCGCACGCCACGAAGTCCAGCGCCGCGAGCCTGGACGAGAAGCCCCTGAACGGTGCGAGCTCGGCGGGGGAGAGCACGTCCTCCTTGGTCACCAGGTTGGGGAACAGCCGCGTCAGCGGCCGGAGCCGCGCCGCGCCTCCGTATATCTGGGACCCGGCCACGTAGATGAACGTGTCGCGGCCGTAGCCCAGCGCCGCGAGCACGAGACCGGCCTCCTCCGGCGTCAGCGGGCACCGGCCCAGGCTGCGCTGCTCCTCCGCCGACACCGACCTGGCACCACAAACACAGACGTGTCAGCCAAACACGCAACGTACGTGCCACGCCGGCGACCGAGACGGAGGTGGACCGAGATTTTACGTGTTGCGGAGGCGCGTGGCGAGAGCCGGGAAGTGGGTCTCCCTGTAGGCTTGGAGCTCCTCCCTCTCGGCGTCGCCGCCGCCGAAGTCGCAAAGCGAGTACGCCACCATGTCCTCCTCGAACCGCATGTGCAGGGCGAGGAACCTGTTTGGCCCGGCGTCGCCGGTGACGGCGAGGGACGCGTCGTCGACCATGTTGCTGCCGAACAGCTGCTTGTCCATCTCTGTCCGCATCGCGGCGGTGCGGCGCAGGCGCTGGACCAGCAGGGAGCCTGCCCGCTGGATCTCCGGGACGAACTTGAGCGCGTGGAAGTTGCACCTGCATCGCAGCCTCTGCAAAAATTCGACGACGCCATGAGGAAACAGAGCATGTATGGAAAATTGTGCATTGCTCGTCCGGATAAGATGAATTTGATTGTGACCTGCAGATGGGCGGGCACGGAGTCGAAGCCGAGCCGGTTGCCGAATCCGAGGAAATGGACGACGCGATTCTGCTGGAGAATGGGGAGGGCAATTTTGATGAATTCAGACGGTGTAGCCTCCTTCGAGATGTCCATGTCAGTGATCTGTTCAGGAACAGAGAGATTGTGCAATAAGGCCTTGTGTTACATACAGAAATTTGCAGGAACCAACCAAATGGTCACGATCAACAAACTGATCATGGTTTCTGAGAATTAAGTATCACAAGTTTCAGAAACATGGTTGAGAGTTGAGGCACTAACTTGGCTACCAATTGATTCGAGATCCAGTGACTGAAGATGGGGAGGTAAATCTTTCACAATGTGTACATCACTCTTCATGTAGTTGATGAAGTAATCTTCCTGATAAATGTCACCGAACTGGCTGGTCCAAGGGAAAGGTACAGGAAGTATGTGAGATAAAATTTCTCAAAAAATTGTTCATTGGAAAAAAAAGAGATGCCAAATGTTACAAATTGACCCTTTTCAATTCCACAAGTTGATGATTGCTACTAGTATTTGTTAACAAAAGAATAAATTCAGTTCACTGTGCTTTTCTTACTACATAATGCAGTACTGTAGCTAAGATGAAACGATGATTATTACAAGCAAAAACGAAAACTTGTAGTTGCAAAAGGTTCATTGCATAATTGTATCAGAGTGCGAGAGTAGTTCTAACCTTGTGTCCTTCCACACGCTGCTATAAAGAAACCTGGGCAGCACTAGTGTAGCATTAAGCAGAGCTGCAACGACAACAGCATTGCACACCTGGAAGATAAAATTTATTTATTACCTACTGAATCTGAAAACAACGTAGTATCGATTTTGTGAGCATTTCAGCACTAGATCCTTACAGCCACACGTTGTTGGTTCAGTCCACCATTTGCGCTGATCAAAATGAACCCATTGTTGTTCTCCCCAGGCACTGTGAAAGCACAAATCCGGTGTCAGGGACGAAATAGTAGTGTGGAATTGAAAATCAGATAAGTACATGAAAATTTTGTGTTGAACCACATTTCTCACGTTTAAGAAACATTTTCAGTATGTAGTCATATGCTAGATCATGACTCCTCGCAAAAAAAAATGCTAGATCATGATGGTTAAGAATTCAGATGGCAAAGACTTCATGCATCAATATAAATGTGGCCAAGAATTTTATGTCGGTAAAATATGGTGATAGTATTGGTACTGAACAAAACTGTATCTGCTTAAGAAAAAAAAAACTTAACCTTCGTCAGGTAAACTGTGCTTTGCAGCACAGGGCTTCCATTTACGGGCCTGCTTGTAGGGTTCTTCCCATAGTGCAAAATTTACACTGTCACTATCAGACTCGTTCTGCACTGGCATGGAGGGAAATTTTCCACATGAGTAAAAGCCAAAGAAATGACGTCGTAAATACTAGTACTGTTGCAGAAGCTAATTTATACTGTACGGTTTATGATGGAAGAATCAAACCTTTGTAATAGCTGAAGTTGCCATTTGCAGCAGCCTTGGGTGCATTATCTGCTCTGCTTCCTCCGTCTTTACAGAATTCTGCTTCAGCTCCTTCATTCAGAAAATGGATTTATAAGGTCGAGTATTTCCACGAAAATATCTATGAATATATTAGAGATGATTTTATTTTAATTTTCAATAAGATTTACAATATGCGAGTCTGTCATACAAAATGCTGCTATAGCTCCTGATCTTGACTTCTACAGGGACTTCATTTGAATTGAAACACCGTGTTTGACGGGCTTCCATTCAGTTCTCGTTGCATTGACCATTAGGAACCTATTCGGTTCCAATTATCAAGCCAAATTAGTACATTTTCTTGTTTTGCTTTTGGAAAAAAGATCATGCAACGAGATTGAAATGATCGAGACACAATTTGAAAAGGAAAAAATATTGAACCAAAACAGAGTTAAGGATCAGAGAAGATGACGAAAACGCAATGCCATTCATAGACAATTTGATGATGATCAAAGCCGGGCTTAATCTGCCATGATGTTGATCATCAGGGAGACCGAATCGTACATACCTGAAGGCCCCTGAAGCCCCTGGAGATGGCGCCGTTCCTAAACTGCACCTGGTGAACGGCGGACATCATCAGCGAGGCCACCAGCAGGAAGCACCCCATCACGCCCACCACGCCGGCGAACACCCTCAGGTGCCACGCCGTCACGCCCCTCGCCACCGCCGACGACGACGAAGACGACGACTTTCCATGCCGCAGCCTCCCGATGTTAGTGGCGCCGATCCTCCCCTGCCACGCCGCCGCTGCCGTCTGCCCGGCGCCGCCGCAAGAACCTTCCATCGTTCCCTCCGGTGGCTTCCCGTCCCGATCAAGAAACCATCTTTCTTGTCATCGAGGAGAACCTCCTCCCCATCAGCTGCTCAGAAAAAGTCTCACGCAAACGCAACACGGCAACAACAGCCACGTCACGTCCGTGTGCCTAGCTGTTGAATGATTCGCGTCTGATTACGCCTCTTTCTTTTTTTTTTCTCCCTCTCTCTCGTCGTCCTCTTGTCTTGACCATTTCATGGAGACAACGTGGCGCCAGAGTAAAGAAACGGTAGGTCAAACGAGGCAGCACGACAGCCTCTGCTCCATCAGAATGCGCAACACAACCAACGGCTGAGCAGGTGATGATTCTGATCTGCGCAATACAAATGCAGATCGAAGCTTCGCCCACGCGCGGGACGGCGACGATTAAACAAATGTGGTCTCGCCTCCCGGCCAACGAGGAGAGACGATTAAAGATCGAGTTTTTGTGATAGAAAATGGTTAAGAATTCAGGGAAGGGAACAACCTAACGTGAGAGGGACTCAGCTGGACTGTACCAACGATGGCTTGATCATTGTCAGGTAGTAGTAGTACCGTAGCGGGCATCGATGGTGATGCGAGAGAGAGAGAGGCGTTTTGTAGAAGCAAAAGAGATGACATTTCGGTTGGGGATGCTGGTGGATTATTGATTGATGGCGAGTAAAGCAGGGGAGTGGGTAGCCGCCTAGCCGCTTAGTAGCCGGTTGGTTGGTGCAGAGTACAGCCTACTGTATCTTCCGTGGTTCAGAACTCACAAACACAAAGTGTACCGCTTAGCAGCTGAATGCTGGGGTAGTAGCTGATTTAGGTAGCTGAATACTAGCTGATTAGCTCAACTGTTGATTCCTTAATCATTTTACTAATCTGCCTCTGTCACCGACGGAACCGTGCCTGTGTTGCCTGTTTGGTGTGCAGCACTCGGTCGCAGGAAATTGCGTTGGATTGGCTGTGAACTGTGAAAGAATAATAAATCGTTTGATCCCCAAATGTGCTGCAGCCCAGGTGCACCTGCAACGGCGACCAGTATAATCGAAAGAGTAGCAAATCATCAAATCCCCGTATAAGATCGGCAGTTGATAACGCCGGGCCGAGTTGGATGACCGGAGCTAAAAAGGAAGGCACCTACCTACACGAACCGTGTTTTGCAGGTAGCAGCTTCGTTACGGTGACTCGTGAACAAACGACTTGGGAAAAAAGTCAAGAGCAGCGCGCCACGGCAGGGGATGTCACCTCACTGGTGAAGCAGATGGTGCAACGGTAAGAAATTGACGCAGCAAACAACGGCCGAAAGCTCTTAACCGATGGTGGTGTATCAATGGTTCTTCATCCGTCCAAAAATATAATCAGTTAGTTTAGGATTTAAAACATCCTAGCCTAATAAATCCGGACAGATTCGTTAGATTGAGATGTTTTACATCTTAGACAAATATGATTATATACTACATTCATTCTAAAATACTTGTCGTTTTATTAAAAGAAATTATGGGATTTCAATTTGTTTTGTTTATGATTTGCTTTATTATCAAAAGTACTTTAGGTGTGACTTGTCCTTCTTCTTATGTTTGTAATAATTTTTGAATAAGACGAATGGTGGTGTATCAATGGTATTACAACTATTTTGGGACGGAGGTAGTATTTCGAAGGAGGTGGTATTTGAAACTGGTTTGAAGATACTACCTCTGTCTCAAATTTATAACGTTTGATCATTGACTTTATTAAAAAAATTATGAAATTATCATTTATTTTATTTATGATTTGCTTCATTATCAAATATTTTAGGTGTGACTTATCTTTTTATACTTGCAATAATATTTTGAATAAAACGTATGATCAAACGTAAAAAAAAACTTTTGATAAGTATTTGGGACGGTGGGAGTATTTTATAACCAACATTAAAATTGAAACCAGAGACACAAATGTGATTGTCGCCACTCGGTTATCATATGTGAACGTATCCTATGCACACAGGCTTCTCGTGCACACTCCGTGTACACCAACTAACAAATGTCATGAAAAAATCTGAAAAAATATATACATTTGCTTACAAGTACCACACATTTCTGTAAAGTCTCATCTTAAAAATTATTATACATAAAGAGTAATAAAAAAGATAAAATTCTGACATATTTTTGGCCCAAAAGCTATCAGATTTTTTTTGTTACGGCTAGAATATTATGAATTTTAAGATGAAACTTTGCAGATGTGCAGTACTACTAAAAGTATATGTACAATTTTTTTTTCAGATTTTTTGGTGATATTTATTAGTTTGTGTGCACGGAGTGTGCACGAAAAGTCCTGTGCGTATAGGATATGTTGCTGTTATCATATCATATCAAACTTATTGAGCCGGTACAACTAATGAAACTAGTCGGTAATGACTACCAACTTAAATGGGTTTAAAGTTTAAACTGGTTTCCAAATTTAAATTTTCGGTAAATTTTGTCATGAATTTCTTAGGTTTGCATCGATAACAGAGCGATAGTCGTCATTGTTGTTAACAAAACACCCAGGTGGTAGAATGTGGTGACCGAACTGTGTAAATTCAAACACGGTAAACGTACCTCGGCACCTAGCAAAGTTTAGTTTGTGTCCGGCGGAAAATGGATCTCTAGTTTGTGCCGCCAGATACCATGATACCAGGCCGTAAGCCTTTAACAGAGTTACTACCCAACAAAAAACAGCCCAATATGGCCCAATATCACAGACAGAACTGGGCCGAAACAACCCATATCGCGCAGGAAAAAGCCCACCGGCCTAGTGACAGCTCCACCCGACGATCCATTTCATACTCCGCTCACTTTGGTCTCCCCTTCTCCCCACTAAAAACCCCAGCCGCCGCCGCCGGCCGCCGCCACCGCCACCGCCATGGCTCACCTCCGCCTCCTCCTCTCCCACTCAACCCGCCGCCACACGCATCCCCACAGCCTCCTCTCCCTCCTCCGCTTCTCCTCTAATTCCGGCTCCGGCCCAACGCCGCCGCCGCCGCCGCCCGTCAAGCCCGTCTCCTACGCCCCGAAGCCGCAGCCCCCGCCCGAGGAGGCCCCGGCGCCGGCCGTCGCGGAGGAGGCGGCCCCGAGCGATGGCCCCTCCTCTCAGCCTCCCCCGCCGCCGAGGAGATCGCCGCCGCAGCGGCAGTGGACGCGGGAGGAGATGCGGTTCGTGAAGGACGAGGTGCCCGCGGTCACGCCGGTGTCGTACCCGACAAGGGTCGCGCCGCTGCCGGAGGACCGGCCGGCGGAGGAGGCGCCCCCGGCGGATGAGGGTCTGCAGGGCGAGGGGGAGCGGATCGAGATGGAGGCGACGCGGGCAAGGAGGAGCTTCTTCAGTATGCAGGTGGAGGAGGAGGACCTTCCGTACCCGACGCTCATACCCGTTGATAAGAGGCCGCAGAAGGTCGCCATTGATCTCGTCGACGCCATCCGCGAAATCAAGGTCTGCCATGCCTTGCTCGTCAAATTTCTCCATGCGTTGGAATTGTCATATGTTTTTCATTTTAGTAGTTGAATTTATGCGTGTTTTTTTCCATTTAAGATATTACCCATAATGTGATTATGCCTTTTCTACATCCAACAGTGTGATGGCTAAACTTAAGTATATTAAAATGTATGCACTTTAAAGCCATGTGTTTTACACACAAAGAGTATATCACTGATAATCAACCAAAATTAGTACTCCCTCCGTTTCAGATTGTAAGGCGTCCTATCTCTCTAGTAGGGCGCCATACAATCTGAAACAGAGGGTATTAGTAATTAGATTACCCCTTTTCAGTCTACATCACTGCAAATGTCCGAGTGCCTGCCACCTGCAATCCAGTTCCTGTGTAGCTGAATATGATAAAAACTTTTAATAAATATAGTTCCCAAGTGTAGCATCTAATTTACTGTTAACATACCCTATGTTGAAATGTAGTTTGAGCTTTTCATGATGATTTATTTCATAAAACATGCAACAAGATGAACTTGCATCATGCAAGGAAATTTGAGGGATCTGTCTTTGGCTCCTTGACCATGCTTTATAAAATAGATAGATACCGGAGCTTTTAAAAACTTGACACTAGGGGAGAGACATCCCAAAGGAATTGTGTTTTGAGGTCAAGAAAAGGCCCCGAAAGCAATCTCTTGCTCATATGGGACTTACCACGTGCTACAAGCACATTCTCTAGATATCCGAACTTTACATTCTATCATCATTTCGGGACTAATGGTTAGAAAATGTCAGTATGAGCTAGCTTTGTAACATTACTATCAATCCAGAACTACATCAGCATGGAAGCTCGAATAGCATTTTAGTGTTTAGAGATATGAAGTTCAGTGATATGTAATCTTATACCAATTTCGATGATGAAAACCTGAGAAGATCAATGATGAGCACCTTTTCTGTTATACATGGAATGGTTACCAAAATAATGATTATGTCAGGATAGTACAACTTTCAAAACTGTGCATGTGAGAACAGCAACATTTGTTTACTTCTGAAAACACTGTGGTCCATTATAGAATTTGGTATTCTTGTCAAAGAAAAGAAGAGAAATTTTTTTTTTTTGGTGCAACCACCTCTTAGCTACGGGATGATGAAAACTTCCCACTCCTACAATCCTGCCACACTCCCATTATGATAAGTAGTGGATAGTGACATAAAAATAGACAAACTGCATGAATTTGATATTTGCACAGTCTTGAAAATTCTGGAAAATTATTCACTAAGCAATGTATGTTCAGAAGTTTTACCTCCTTATTTTCTTCATGGCTTCGTCTTTATGCTATTTGTAAGAGAGGTCTTTATCAACTATTGTTTTTCTCCAATGTTGATTACAGCCCTAGATATTTTGTTTATACTGTATTCAGCTGTTGGCTCATACATTTCCTGTTTGATGTTGCAATATACATGGTTCAATACTTTATTTGGATGATCAGACAAGTTAATTGAAAACCTAAAATAATCCCATAGAAATATTGGAGTTGGCAACTTTTTGTGTGCATTACTCTTTCTTTAAAAATGAAAACAACTTGTCCGGTTGAAAAGTCAAGTTTTCTTACTTTGTTCTCATCCTGTCTTCTAGACCAGTGCAAATGAAAAGAAGCGGAATTTTCTTGAAACAGTTGAAGCCCATGTGATCTTAGGTGTTGATCCACGTCGTGGTGACCAGGTTTGATGCAGCTGTTCATAAAATTTATAAAAAGTCACCTTTTGTACTGCTAAGTTTTATTGCATTCTACTCTAACATGGAAATGTAGTGTTGTCATTAGTCATGACATTGAATTGCTGACCACCAGCTTAATTGCTCTCTGTGCTTTCAAGACATGCTTGTTTGTCTATCTAGTTTACTTGCCATCTCTTTATACTCAATCTGACTTGCCTTTAGTTGAGCTAGTGGGTTTAAGAAAGCGATATACGCCAAGTGGGTGGCAGTAAGGTGTTAGACCATAGAGACACCCAACCAGCTGATTAAAATACTAGAAGTCTGACAAATAGACGCATTATTTTCAGAATAGACACATTATTTTCAGAAGAAGCAAATATCCAGAATTCATGTTTCTATATCTCCATCTTTTCATATCGAGCAATGTAAAGTTTATAGAATTTTAGCAGCACCGGCATAAGTATGTGAAATATCCTTAGGCTTTTTAGTGGCGCCTAGACTATATGGCGAAATTGCAGTCACAAGGTGGTACCTAGTGCCTAGGCAACCTCCTAGTAAACTTTTTTAGACCTATGTTTGTATGAACTCATTTCTGAGTCCCAACCATTAATTATGAAAACAGAAATGTAATGAAACGAGATGCTGATTTAGATAGCGTACCAGTTATGGCAATGGAAATACTTTAAGTCTGTTTATACGTTCATTCTTGCTGCGAGGACAGCGTTCCTCAAAAGGTGAAATCATGAGTTCATGACAGAAACTACATAAGTTATCTGGGATTCTTTGGAAATGCTGTTATGGTGTTTTGTTATTTCTGATGTGCCCCATCTTGTAATGGAAATGCACAAGAAGTGTACAGTGGTTTTGCGATGAATTATCCAATAGTGTCGATTGATCATTGATCAAACTTAATGATCCGTTTTCGGTAATGATTGTTAGATAACTCTAAACTTATAGTGACCATATTTTTCATTGGGTTACAGATGGTGCGTGGTGCAATAACTTTGCCTCATGGCACTGGCAAGGTATTTTTCTAAACAGAACGTTTAGGTTTTCTGGAGTGTTTTGTGCTGACATCTTTTTTACTTTTAGACTGTTAGGGTTGCGGTATTTGCAGAAGGTCCTGCAGCAGATGAAGCTAGATCTTCTGGAGCTGATGTTGTTGGTGGTGATGAGCTGATTGAGGAGATCCGCACAGGTACCTTAATTCCTTGTAACAATGCATGATATGTTGTACATTGTGGAACAAATACAGGACACAAATGTTCTTTTAATATAAAACATTGGGGGAAGATCCTACTGTTATAAATTTGTAATAGATAGATAAAGAAGTAAAGGTCACATACAATGTTTAGAAAAAAACATAAAATATTATTTTTATGCGCAAGGTTTCTTTTCAAAGAAAAGTTATAACTGTGATGATTGTCTGTTCAGTCTCTTATTACTTACTCCCTCCGTCCACAATTATAAGCACTTGGGCTGGGATGTGACAAATCCTAGTACATTAGGATGTGTCACATCCCAGCCCAAATGCTTAAATTTATACACGGAGGGAGTACTATATTGTACGGTTTTTTTTTATGCTGCTTTTTCTTAGCTCTGCATTTTCACTATTTCACATGATTACATCCTTGTTGATTGCAATTTTTATTTCACCTATGATTATCTTTGTAGGAGGTGGCAAACTGAGTTTTGACAAGTGCATAGCTACCCCTATGTTCATGCCTCGTCTTTCGAAGGTAGTATGCTGGCTTCTTAATGCCAATTTATTTTTCTGTTTGCTACATTATTAATATCTTCACTGCTTTGCTATTTCAGGTTGCTAGAATATTGGGTCCACGTGGTTTGATGCCAAATCCTAAGGTAAATGTCTGTCTTTGCTGTTTTTATGTGTGAATATTATGGTGAATGTTCTGATTTAATGTTTTTTATGGTATCATGAATTATCCATGCAACATATTGCAGCTAGGATCTGTGACAAATGATGTTTCTGGTGCTGTCAAAGCGGCAAAATCAGGCCGGGTTGATTTCAAAATAGATAAAACAGCTATAGTGCATGTTGGTCTTGGGAAGGTATGGAAGATCAGCATTGATGAAAAATTTAATGTTTGAATATTGCAACTTGATTGCACTGCTTATTATTGTTTGTGTTTTTTATAGGTAAATTTTTCTGATGAAAGTTTGCGTGAAAATATTGGTGCTTTTGTACATGCACTTCTACTTGCGAAGCCAGTGGGGTTGAAGAAAAGTAAGTGACGTGTTCGAGTGCTGACATTTCTTATACCAGCATCCTTAGTATTGTGCATATTTAGCATGAAACATGGCACTGTGACCAATATGTGAATGTTTAAGCGCATGAACTTAAGAAAACATTCTGAAAAGTTGAATGCGATTGGACATGAATGAATCATCCTAGTTCTTAACAGTTGCTGCCCAAATTTCAATATTTGAAATACAATGAGGTTTTGTATAAGAAAATTTATTTGATTTTGACATTTTGTGAATCCAATGGCAAAATGTCTGGAAATTTGTTCTAAATGGCTAATAATATTTCTTTTGATACACATTCTTGTTTTTTTAATTTGCATCGTTTCAATAGTTATATGTTGCTTCTCTGTAGAAGGTATTAACATTCTCCATTTTTTTTCAGCTTCAAAGTATGTTGGATACATGAAGAAGTTCACATTGAGTAGCACAGTAAGTCTTTCCCCTTTTTCCTTATAATGTGAAAATTGACATATATTGCATGTGTTTTTTTCCATTTATTGGGATGTCATGTAGTACATACTTCACACAAAATAATACTGTATGAAAATGCTAAATGTCTTTAGCCAGAGTTGTCGTCTTCTCATGATGCCCATTGTTCTATAGGGTGCCTGAGCAAGCAGTTGATTTAGTTTGGTTCCTGTACTGTGAAATCATATGACTATGAAATAAAGTCAGGGTTGAAGACACCATGAAATTAAAAAAAATGTGTTATCTGCAGTTATCGCCATATTAGGAAGGATCCTACTAGAATTATTTCATAACTAAAATAATGCTTGTAAAGTAAGATTCAAACCTGGAGTCTATTTAACCCTTAAAACATCAGAAATATTCACTTTCCAACTACTGTTGTTTGCGTGAAAGTTGTCAGACATTTTAAGGATAAGTTATGGAACATTGTTCAAAACAGTAGGCATATACTGAAGATATGGATATATCAACTACTCTATTGGCTACAAAGGGTAGGTGTTTCTCTCTGGTGGGGGAGAAATGTGGAAATACTGCTTCAGAACATTACTATCTTTTTAGCAACGTTACTAATTGTTGGGATCTGGGTTTCTGCATAAGTTATCTTGACATGAACATGCTCCACACATTGGTTCTATCTGTAATCTCCAATGGAGTGTATTCATAAACACAACTTTTACGGTGATCTTTGCCTGTAGTACAAATGATCTAGACATTTCACCTTATTTTTTCATTCAATGTGCCATAGCTGTTTATGCTACTAACTCAATTAATGGCCGTAGAACCAAGGGGATTATAATTGTCCAATGAAGTGAAATAATTCAATGACTTAGATAACTTCTAATTGTAGTATTGCTCAGTACAGACCACTGTGAAGTACTCATGAAACTGCAGTGTAGCCTTGAATGTGCTGGAATGCTTGGGTTTGTATGAATTAGGTTAAGTTCCAGTTAGTAACAAGGTAAACTAAACGTTGGGCTGCTTTTGGTACTTTCACATAAGAAAATTCATGCGTAATCGTAAGAAAAAAATATCCTTAGTAGTTTTGTCATCTTCAACTGCGATCTGTATAGTTGTGTGCGACAGTTTGCTTTCTGCAACTTTTACTTGAAATGCTCTTATCTTTTATGTCTTAATGGAGGAACTTCCTTGCAGATGGGTCCTGGGTTTCATGTAACCATACCATCACTATCCGCAGCAGCTGATCATTATAACAAGGTGCAAGTCAGCTAACTCAACATAATCACGTTAAATTGAACCTTTGTTTTTGCACAAGTGAACCGCGGCTTGCAATTTGTGGATGGTTTGGCAATGGAGCATAGATGCCGCGCGCAGTTAGATGGATGGCTGTTTTTTGACACTGGGATGATGATTTTGTGGACAAAAACCTTCCAAGAAACATTATCTCGTTCAATCACCCCCATTCAATGGGATTCGTAGTTTGTCCTCAGCTCTCAGTAATTATTTGATTGCGTTAGCTGAGCCACCTCTGCATTTTGTTGTAAGAAATGTAATCTTGAGTTCATTGCTTAACAAGTTTGTAGTTCTAGCACTCGGGAGATAATAAAGGTAGAGAACTTGAGATATACTGCATTCTATGACCCAACAGAATGGCACCCGAATCGAAGGACTATGAATATTTTCATACGTGACATTATAATTGTACTACAGGATAACGACTCAAGTGGGCCTTTTGTTTTGTGAGTGACGTAACAAAAAAAATCAATACAGTTTGTTGGGCAGTAGTAGAGCTAGTATCATATTAGCGCCGTCATCTCATCTGGCCGGTGCTTGCGGTGAGAAAATGTATTGTTTGTCATTTCTTCGATTGTTTTGTGGACCCTTCGGGCAACTTCTTCAAAGAAGGCGGCAACGTTTATGCCTTCTGCTTGATGGGCTACCATGTGAGTACTAGTCTACTACGTGAGTAGTGACAGCCCATCTCAAAATAAAGAAAAGTGAGTAATGACAAAAGGAACAAACTTTTTAACAAGGATAATGCAACCTTCAGATCAGCTATGAAACAAGTGCAATATGTCTACCAGAATACAATTATTAAGTATATAATTGGTCAACTAATTAACCTTTCGTTCAACTTTTTGCGAGCGTTGGATGCGTACCAGAAAATCAGCCGTGTGCTGGCTGGGACTTGGGAGTGTGGAGGGTGTATGGCCACACCCACACAAGTGTCGGGACACAAAGGGAATGGAGAAGAGAAGTTATGCAACGGTCCAACGGCTGAAGACACACAAGCAAGCTGCATCGCATGGCCTCGCATATCACAATCTCGGATTCAGGTTCAGGGTAGGGATGGTCCGCAACGCAAGCGATCAGCGCCAATTGCAAAGCGGCAAAAAAGCGCATGCTTTTGGTGGCTAGCTCGGGGCAACGGCAACACGGCGGGAAGCCGCGCGCGGGTTGGCAACAACGACGTCTCGTGAAGCGATTCGCGAAAGGAACACGGCGCGGCGGGAGGGCAGCCACCAGCTGAAGTGGCCAAAAGATGACACGAGTACCAAAAGCAAACGTGACGACCCAGGAGCGCCGTGCGCGCGCGAAACCACCGGGCCCCGCCCCATGCTGCCGCCATGGAACTTGATCCATGTATGTTCGATCCGTGTGCCGCTACTTGCACTAAAATAGTGTCCTGGTCTTGGAGGCTAGCTAGCACTTGATCACTGGATGGGGAAGATCCGGGGAGATGCATGTGTGTTATCTTATCTTTGCATGCAGCTGATATTTCTGTTCGTGGACAGGGACGGATCCAAGAACTTCCTAGTTTCCTAGCTAAGGAAAAAGAAACTGTAACTGGTTGTTGGCGCTCTCTTAAGTCTCAAACACTAGTTCTACAGTGTGCTAGGCTGCTGCTAGCTCTATTGAGTGAGCTGTTTTCAATTGAGTGTGTGATTGGATGATTTCAGTTTTGGCAAGAAAACATTTTGTCAACAATTTATCATTACAATTGAGTGAGTGTGACTGGCTGGGGTATCATAAGATGATTACAACAAGATTATTAATTCCTTTAAGGAATAATTAAACAGATTACAAATAATTAATCCAAAGGAGCAGAAACAGCCATCTTGACTGTGCTAACAACTCCAGTTGACTTTAGTTGACCTTCCTACAGTTCAACCTGACCTCGGTCGGCGTCCCGGCCGCCGGCAGCAGCGCACCCATCTTCACCATCGCCTTGGCGAAGTCGGCGGCGAACATTCCGCCGTTGCCGGCGTACTTCCTCACCAGCGCGTCCTGCGACCCGCCGTTGAACAGCTCCTGGTCGGAGTGGAACAGCCCCTGCTTCTTCACCAGGTTCGCGTAGTACGCGTTGTCGAACTTCTCCGGCGTCTGCACGTCGATCGGCGCAAGCGTCGCGTCGCCGCCGGACTGCGGGCACGTCTGCTGCCGGAGCGCGGCGAAGGCGGCGTCGATGTTGCCGACGTCGTTGTAGATTCGTCCCCGGAACGTGGCGCACCGCGCCTGCCCGACCGTGTGCGCGCCCGACAGCGCCGTCATTTCGCGCGGCGAGAAGCCCTTGTTGCCGAACATTGTGACGAGCGTGGCGAGGTCGGACCCCGGACCAGGCAGGTTGCTGTTCGCCGCGCTCTGGCTCGCCGTCTGCGCGTCGCGCCGCCCCAGCTGCACCGTCCACGTCGGCCCGCCCAGCTGCGTTGTTGCGTTGCAAAACTTATGTAAGAACTGCTGCATTGCGTTGTGTACTAACTTGTGATTAAGATTTGGTCGGTGCGAACATGTAAATTATTACCAGGTTGACGGCGTCGCGGGCGGCGAGGGCGAGGATGTCGGCGCAGGAGACGGTGGCGTTGCAGGAGGCCTCGACCTGGGTCTTGATAGCGTCGATCACCTCGTACCCGCGCACCGAGTTGGCGTTCGGCCCGGCGTTCTTCTCTCCAGTGAACGTCGCCGTGTCGTCCAGCAAGATGGACGCGTCGCACCCCTGCACACCATAAGAAAACCACAGATGATCTAGTAAATCTCAGCAACCACACGCTGACACGTACAAAAGTCAAAAACAACATAAACATCGCAACAATTAATGGCAAGCAAGTCGGCAATGCGATCGAGCTCACGTTAACAAAGCAGTCGTGGAAGAACAGGCGGAGTATGGAGGCGCCCATCCGGGGCTCCGACGCCACGGCCTGCGCCATCCCGGCTCGCACGATGCTCTGCACGTTCGGGCACTTAATGTCATAATACTTCGTCGACAACGGCCCACCGGCAGCGCCTCCGGCGAAGAGAATGGCCGTCACAGCAACCGCCACGAGCACGCGCCTCAGCAATTGAGTAGCCATTGCTGGCTGACACACTGATCACCACTAGATCACAAGCACAGTTCAAGCTCGTGAGGGAGCAGAGCTAGTGAGTGACACACAACAAGAGGAATATTGCAGACTTGCAGTGTACCAGTGGTTGATGAGAAGGGAAGCAGAGCTCACCCAGTATATATAGTGTGCGTAGCTAGGTTGATAATTGGTGCATTGCATGGGCAGATGCGCTGGGAAGAGAAAATATTGTGGCCGAACTCGCGTGAACTCGAGCTGGACTGGTTGACTAATTTGCATAGCTACTCTGGCCAGATTGCAATATGACGACACTGGTTGGGTACGCGCATGTTTGCATGCATATTCGTGTATTTATGTTTGTAAATTGCAAGTAGGGTTTGACAAAATACGTGTTAGACCGGTTCACAAATTGTTTGTTTATTTGTTTTGATTATATAGATATATTTTGAAGTTTTAAAATTAGACCTTCTAGTCCCAAACGTTCGCTAATTCATACTGCGTCTTCAAAATTATAACCTTCCATGGCCTATAAGTTACTATTACATTTTTTTCTTAAAGAAAGTTCCCCACCAATTATAGCATCCCCCTCTGCTAAAATTTGTCCTTTTAATGGATTTACCTTGCGGAACCCATGTTTTTTTTTCATACAAGTCATTTTGTTATAGTGCTGATGGATTACTAAAGATTTACTTATAGTCTTCCCACTACTTGATAAAAGTATCTTGTGACTATCAGTGGAAATGATCTTTCCCTCGCGTTCGGCTATAAACAAAACCCATAAATATAGCGTTGTTTGGCATTCCATCTGTAAAAAAAATATTTGGTGAAATTCTTGTTGTACCATTTGTAACAAAAAAAAAATATTGTCGCGCCATGGACGATGAGCGACTTGTTACTGTAGAGTCACTTTTCATGGCATGTCAGAACTCGGTAGTGAACATGCCATGATTTTTAACCTGAACATTCTCTCTAGCAAAACAATTGCATTAGGTCTATTTGGAATGTGGGAACTTTTTTTCTGGATTCACCACAAATTTTTCATCCTAAAATGTTGAAGAAGAAAAGTCTGTATGTACTAATTTTTTGTACAAAACTTTTACTAACAATGATATTATAGCTTATGAGTAAATCAAGATTTTTTAGTTTCCATCTAGTTAAATTGAAGTATTTAGATCTTGTTATTAAGGATTTATTTATTTAGTACGTGGGTTCTCCTACGGTACCCAATACTAGTACTACGTGGGAATAGTATAGATGAAGTATATCCATTGATTTGTATGATTATTATAGTAATTGATAGAAATTATACACCACATCATCGATTTTAAATTTTAAATTCACGATATATATTTAGCTTCTTGCACAATGAGGTTATACACAGTTAGGACCGTCCTTTCTATACAAATGCTATATACTATTGCATACTATAGGTGTATACTACCATGTACTAACCACTAGTATAATTTAATCTCGACCGTTATTCACTGGTATAATTGACTAGTATACACTAGTATTGGGTACCGTAAAGAAGCCCTAGCATGTGTAGCATCCAATAGTAAAACAGGCCTTACAAGAATCTTTATAGCACTACTAATGCCTTCAATTTTGCAGTCTCGTTGGTTCACAAAGTCTACTGTCAATCTGTAACTGAATGTTCAATCAGATCATCGAGAATTTTGCTGAGTCGGAGCACATCCAACATTTATCATTATTTTGTATCACTAAACTTTTGCCACCATCCAAGTTAGGCACGACCACGAGTCAGTGAGCCACCCATTTGTGTTAGAAAAAAAAAAATACAAACTGTGTTTAGATGTGTCCAAAGTGATCCAACTTCGCTCATTTTCCGAGACAAAGGATCGAATCACTTCTGCAAGATTGCAAGCCCAGCCTATCAAGACAAGACTTCATCTGCATCCTAATCGCAAATTATGCTTCCGCCGTCACCTATTAGCAATATACAAGTACGTTTCGCTGCGGCTGATGAGCTGTTAAAGTTTGGTAAGCTCAATTGTCAGCGCCTAAGCACTGTGTGCGAGTCAATGAAATTGGTGCGTACAGACTTATGGCAGCTAGCTTAGTAGCGTATGCTCTATATCTCATTTGCATCTCGGTACTCTTGCTACATCGCTCCTAGGGTGAAAACAGAAGGGATAGTTTTTGAATGCTCTGAAGAAAAACGACTACACACATATGATCCGGATTAGATAATCCTTCCTTACGAACTTCAATACTTGTGTTCCTACAATATATTCGCTTACACCCTTCCATATACTGATGGATATCCTATATAGACTACCCTGACACCTTATTACGTGGAAGCGAGACAAACATATTAAGAATGAGACATTTTATGATCCTTAAAAAAAAGGTACCAAAAACTTTTAGTATAAATTTGGTACCTTCTAATACGAGAGGTTTCGGGATGTACCAAACTTTACACTAGAAAATTTGGTACTCCCCCCGTCCTATAATATAAGAACTTTCGGGTTTTGAGTTGTCCCATAATATAAGAACTTTTAGCTTTAAGACAATTCATTTTGTGGGCCACCTATCTAGAAATACTTTCATTTTCTCACTCCTTATCATTTATTCTAGATCCAAAACACTTAATTATGACATGTAGAATCTAAAAATTCCATCTATCAAGAGAAAAATAAGTGGAACACATGTATTAATAAAGGGTATTATGGACTTTTTACTCTATCCTTATTATTTCCTAAAATGGCAAAAGTTCTATATTATGGGACGGAGGGAGTACCTCTTAATACCTACTCAAAGGCTGTAAAATCGCTCATTAATGATACAAAACTTGTTTTCCCTAAAATCATCTTAAAACTAATTTTGTCAAAACCATTTATAATACATAGCATCCAAACACCCAATATGTGCTTAATGGTCTATATATTACGCAGTACTGTGAATAAATATACAAGCAATATAATCATGTCTACCTAAAAGATTTTCATGTGCAACTTGTGTGGAGGTAATTTATAAAATATTAGGAGTGAATTTGATGTAAGTTCTTGCTTTACTATTTCGTACATACAATTATATATTATATAGAACTATTATGATCAATCCGCATCGTTATATTTTGGATCGACCTAACTACAATCTAAAGCTATCTTCTTTATATATATAATTTCTAGTGATTCTTTAGAGCAAACATGATGGCTCTTGTTTGCCCTCCCTTAATAATAGTTAGATACAGTTGTTAGCCACGAAGGCACAGGGATGTCGTATAGAGATAAAAAAAAATAAATATACTGTAATAATACATTGGTTGGAACATTGTGTCTTAAAAATATCTCCCTTGTATCCTTTCGCCTCTTTTTCTTTCTTCTAAGTTTCTTTTAGTGTGTACCCTAAGGGGCACACTCGTGGATAAAAGGGGAGTGATTCAAATTTTCTCAAGCCTATGTTTCGGATCAACTAAAAAAAAAAGCGTATGTTTCGGATAGTGTAATGTATGTTGCCTTTTAACTTCTCTTTTTCCTTGAAATCGAAATGTGAAATGTAACTTCAATATGTAAATTTAGTCTTATGGTCTTAGGACTTTAGGAGTACGGCTCTACAAATAATTGCTACTTTTTCTTGTTCCTGTTAAATTTTTTTATTTATTAAGTCGACACTTGAGAGCGTGTCCTTAAGGATTGGACGTGTGGGTGTAGCAATTATGAGGTGGCAATCCGCTGATTAGGAGTCTCATAACATCAATGTTCTACGATAAAATCAGCACTGTCACAAGGTCGGGCATCTATCGACGTCATCGTCCGTTAGTGGAGACAAGATGTGAAGACTGAAGAGCACGTATTGCTCACAGATAGATTCTTGCGTTCCAACTCCCAGCAAGTACTACTTGCCCAGCTGATTAGCAGGGCATGCATACCAAATGAGGAAATATGATTCTACAAATCCTACGCGCACGTCTCCATCACTATCCCACAGAGGGAAATTTTCAATTGAATATACTGATCATCTTAGCTACGAATAATCTTCACGTACGTACGCACGTAACCATCATTAATTATCTCCTTAGTTCACCTTCCGGCAGTTCAACCTGACCTCCGTCGGCGTCCCGGCCGCCGGCATGAGTCCGCCCATCTTCACCATCGCCTTGGCGAAGTCGCCGGCAAATATGCCGCCGTTGCCGGCGTACTTCCTCACCAGCGCGTCCTGCGACCCGCCGTTGAACAGCTCCTGGTCGGAATGCAGCAGCCCGCGCTGCGCCACCAGGTTCTTGAAGTATGTGTTGTCGAACTCGTCAGGCGTCTGGTCGTCGAACGGCGCGAGGTTGCCGTCGCCTGCGGTCTGCGGGCACGTCTGCCGCCGCGCCACGGCGAACGTGGCGTTGATGTTGGTGTCCCCGTAGATGCGGTCACGGAACATGAGGCAGCGCGCACGACCCACCGTGTGCGCCCCGGACAGCGCCGTCATCTCGCGCGCCGAGAGCCCCTTCGCCGCGAACGCCGCCACGAGCGACGCCGCGGTGGCGCCTGGGCCGGGTAGGTTGGCGTTCGCCGCGCTCCCGCTCGCCGTGCGCGCGTCCTTCCGTCCCAGCTGCACGTTCCACGTCGGGCCCCCGAGCTGCATGCGAACGCACGGTTTCCATCAAGAATTCTAACATTTGGACAGCATTGCACACCGGCACACGGCACGAGTACGTGTACGTGTACTGACCAAGTTTACGGCGTCGCGGGAGGCCAGCGCGACGATGTCGGCGCAGGAGACGACGCCCTTGCACGCGGCCTCGAGCTGCGTCTTGATGGTGTCGATGACCTCGTACCCGCGCACGGAGTTGGCGTTGGCGCCGGCGTTCTTCTCCCCGGTGAACGTCGGCGTGTCGTCCAGGAGGATGGACGCGTCGCACCCCTGCATATGGACGAACGCGCGCATCAATGTCAATGCACTTGATCTCAGCAGGAGAATATATAAAACACGCTGACTCACGTTGACGAAGCAGTCGTGGAAGAAGAGGCGAATGATCGACGCGCCCATCCGCGGCTCCTTGGCGACGGACTGCGCCATCGCCGACCGCACAATGGTGGCCACGTCGGGGCACGTCTTGGAGTAGAACTTGGTCGAGAGCCCCTTCGCCTGGCACGGGGCCAGCACGCAGACAACAACGAGAGCAAGAGCAACAAAGCTGCTCCTGGCAAACAAGAACCCCATAGCTGAGCTACTCCTCGTAACAATCATGTACCGATCGGATCGGATCAGTTCAGACGATGGCTGGGATAGGGATGGATCGGCACTTGCTAGCTATTCGCGTACTTATAGTACGTAGCCCAGTAGTGCAACTATGAATGGCCATCTGATCTGCTCTGAAAAGTGAAACATACCCGGTAGTGCAACGTAGTAATGTGTGCCGCACTTGGTGATTGGTTGACGACGCGCGCTGCGCGAATGGCGCAGGGCGGGAGGCCTCGAGGCGCACGTACGTACTTGCGGCGTTGCCGGTGGTGGTGCGCGGCCCACCATGGATTGATTGATCGATCGATCGTGCCTGTCATCCACGATACCGGAGCGCGTCCTCGCTTTTGGGGAACAGAGGGGCACCCATCTATCGCGCGCGCTTTCCTTTCCTTGGGTCTTTGCGTGCTGTGCGAAGGTTCGGAACATGATCAAAAGCGGCCGTGTCTAGCTAGATTGGGCTCTTTTTTTGCTTGAAACAGTATGTGTGTATGTTAGTGGAAGCTGGCTCTAGCCAGGGGGGGTGATATTTGTGATGCCACATGGGGAACAGGAACAGATTAAAGGCAACTCAAACCTCAAATGGCACACTGTGGTCTGGCCCGCTAGTTATACCCATATCAGAAGGTTTCTCAGGTGGCCCAGGTCTCACTGTATACACACGGTTTCAACTCTTAAGTCACACTAGGTCATTAACTCAAACCACAAGTTCAACCTAATAGGAACTGCAAATACTACCAGGTCTGGTTAAGACCCCACTATGAAATCCACAAGACAAAGAGATTGTAAATTTAAGCAATTCGAAAAATAGCTCAATACAGTTATGAGTGGGCCTCCTCTCTAAGGTAGAATAGTATCTTAGGTCTTGGTTTCATCAAACCTACAACACAGGCCCAACAAGTGCCATGGCATGTATTTTAAAAAATGGTTAGTCTACTTGTGTGCACTTCCTGCGCTTCAAGTATACTCCCTTCGTCCCATAATATAAGGAATTCTGACTATTCACTCGTAATGTTTGATCATTCATCTTAATCAAAAATTTTGTTCAAATATAAAAATCGATAAGTCATTCTTAAAGTACTTTTGATAATAAAGTAATAATAAACAAAATAAATAATTCTTCTATTTTTTTAATAAGACGAGTGGTCAAACTCCTCGAGTAGGGGATAGTGGGACCCCCCTTTTAGAGTTCGGCCCAGGGTGCGGGTAAGGGTTTGGAGAGCGAGCGAGCAAGAGAGAGAGAGATATTGAGGGCCTCGGGCCCTACGGAGCCAACAAACAAGATCGACACATCAAATTATACAGGTTCAGGCCGAACGAATGCGTAATAGCCTACTCCTTTTTTGGTGGTTTGTGTTGCTGACAAAAATGAAAGTAAACCTCAGGAGTTGTTCCTTGGGTCTGATTACAGAAGTGCCCTGTTCTAGTCTGTTGTCTCTTGGTCCCTTTCTATAGGGCTTCTATCTCTTTTTATAGCTCAAGGGGTAATTACATGGCCCTATCTTTGAGACCTAAAGATGTACACTGGGTAAAAGGATGGAGGGGGCGCGTGAGCCGCCCTCTTCTCTAATGCATGTTGAGGTGTACATGATGGTATGGACCTGTTCTGATGTAGTACATACGGTGCGTAGGCGCCCACACCTTGCTCGTGTGCATACCATCATTCCCCTTTCTTAGTGTAACAGCTCCCAACTGTTTCAAATGGGCATGGGGGAGGGAGAGACCCTGCTCTCTTTTTCATCCCCACTCGTCAGCAACAGCCGCCATGGAGTTGGAGGCGTGAAACCTCATCTCAGATAGGCAAAAAGCATACATTTATGGCGTTTCGATGGGGCAGGCGTGGGCCACGTCCCCTTGTTAGGAGCGGCCACATGGACACAGGATTCCATCCTATGCCTGTCCGCCGTCACATCTATCACCCTTGGGTTGACCGAGTCGCAACTATGTGTGCCTACTTAGCATTAAATGCGAGACACGTCCCGCTGACGGCAAGGTCATAAATGCAGTGGTTGAGCGCTGGTGGCGCCCGCGCGTGTATGCGAGTGCCACGTGTCCTGCTCCACGTGCTCGGTTGTGGGGCCGGGACGGCCCGACCCCCTTCTCTGGAGGCGGCTGCCGCTCCCGCCTCGGGCTCGACCACCTTCGGAGGCACACCCTAGGCCTTGAGGGCGGCCGCTTCCTTGCAGTGCGGGGTACCTGGGCTCATATCACCAACAAAGGGAGTCAAAATCCCTTATAAGATGGGACAAAGGGAATAACATTTTGACCTTTTAAAATCAAACTTCTTTAAGATTAATTTAAAATATCTAAGGAAGCATAATAACATTTAAAACAATAAATTAGTTTCATTAAATATATTTTTGTAGTATATTTGTTTTGTTTCAAAATAGTGCTATAAATTAGTTTAAAGAAAATTTAACTGAAAAAATCAAAATGTCTTATAGTCTGAAACAAAGAGATTATTTCCTCCATCCTAATGTATAAGATGTCTTTAATTTCCAGTAAGTCAATGTTTGAAAGTTTTGATTGGTAGTTAAACTAACAATATGTTTATTGTTATATGTGCAATATCATTAGATTAGTATTTTAATATGTTTTTATATGACGTAAATTTCATAATTTTTATATATCATACTCCAGAAGAACGAAGTAAAACATTGAAGACCGTGTATAATTGGATACATCTTATAACAGTACATTGTGCCATATCAGAACCAGTTGGTGACATTTCAAAAGCAAAACACAATATGGCGGACGATCGACACCGATATTAACAGGGGCGAGGCCAAGTGGGCTGGGGGATGCCATGGCACCCGGGTCCAAAAATAATTTTAGTTATTACCATCTACTATCCACCATATGTGCACCCCCTTAGTCCAACTTGGTGCACCACCCAGCCTAGAAACTAAGCAACAAACAACCCAAATATATACTGAGATCAGGTGGCTACTTAGGCCCAACCAAGCTGTAGTAATAGTCCAAATGCACATACGCATTGCCACATTGTACTGGCCCAAACGAAGCAGGCAAGCAGCAGCAGGTTGACCTTTTCTTTTCTCGATGCCACACACAAGTAACAAACCGACGATTCATCTGCTTCTTTTTTTCATCGCTGCTTCCATGCCATGCCGATTCAGCTAGCCGCGTGACGAGCTGCCGACTCCATCTGAAGTCTGATTCCCCAATTCCCACATCATCGTCTTCGGTACTGCGACCGACGCCGCCGGACGAGGCCGCCGTCATCGCCGTCGCCGGCGGCCACCTCCCGCATCTAGGCTCCAGCCGCCTACTCCATCCTTTTGAAGAAAAATAGGGAACCAAGTCACAGGCAAGATCCTTTTGCCTCTTTTATTCTATCAAATTCTTTAGCTGTTAGTTTGATGGTTTCATTTAAACTCTTGTATTTGAAAGATATGGTTTGGATTATATGCATGGTTTAGTTAATATTTGATAGTATGTTCAGATTATATGATACCGGCCTTTTTGGCTAGATAGGGTTTGAAATTCTGATGTAGAGAATTTTTTTCAAGTGCTGCATAATCTCTTATTTTTTTGGGAGGAAAATTGACTCTATTTCTATATGTAATAGGTGAACTTTATTATGGTCCCCGTTGCAGGCTGATGACTGATGAGGACATGTGGTGTGATTACCAATATCAGTATAAGAATGTGAGAATATAAAATTGGGTATGTACCTTTTATCTTTGCTAATTGCACTTATGTTTAATGGTAGATGAAAAATAGATTACCTACTATAAGATTATACGTAAACTTTATACATGTCATATACTCCCTCTGGTTTTTTATATTTGACATTGATTAGCTCAGAAATAATCTAACGTCAAATAAACGAGGAAGGAGGGAGTATATATATAATGAGGTAGTGCACCCCTCAAACTTTCCCTAGCCTCGCCACTGGATATTAATTTGTCACCCTGACGCGCACTAAATGGCTCCATATCTTATCTCTATCCCAGAACTCCATTAGAACGGAAGTACCGAACCTCTCCGGTTGTTGCCACACAGCTTTCCATCGGGAGCTAGCCGAACACCGTCCGGGCAAGCTGGGACGAGTGCAGACAGCAGAAGTGCAGATGGGTGGCGGGATCCAGGGTATTGATTTTTTGGACGGATGCCAGTATGACACCACGCACCGAAGCAAGCAGGCGTTTATACCCATATCACGGTATCGCCGCTTAATCCGCGTGCCCCCGGTGGATGGCGGGCGGCTTGTTACCGGCTTAGCTAGCTGCCTAGATCCGCACCAGCGGCAGGCGGCGGCGAGGCGCGCTGGCCGCATACAAGCCCGCAAGGCCGCAACCACACCAAAAGCGACCGTTCTTACCCGTACGCTGCGCGCGCATGTGCCGATACACGGAGACAGCCGCCGTGCGCTTGCTTCTGCTCCACAACTCGACATCGCACCAACCTGACTGGTTTTCCGGTCTCGGTGCGGTGCACTGCTAGGTGGCGGTCATACCGTCACAGGCATGGCCCCGCCCGCCTTAACCTGCGGGGGCCGGTTGAATGAAGCTGGCTGCACGTACAGAATATGTGGGAATAGTGACAGGCACTATACTTCGTTTCGTCGGTGAGGTAATGGGGTTGACCTCGCACGGAGCGAGGTCTATGCGTGCCGTGCATTGCATTGCACTGCGCCGGGCAAGTTGCGAGCTGGTTAGCTCGCAGAGCATCTGGTTGTTGTCGGAATACTGTACAAGTTGAACATGTTGGTCGTGTGTCGGCTCGGACGCCGCATGCACAGTTGCCGCATTGAGGTTGAGAAAGGCCATATGTGGGTGCACGATGAGTCGAACGAAGGGACAGGCCAGCCGCCAGCGCTGTATGCCGGTATTCCCTCCACCATGCCTTCATTGTACAAGTACAATTGACTGCAACTCTGCAACCAGCAACCCAGCAAGTAGGTAAAAATGTACGTGTGACGACAGATATTAGCTACCATGGCCATGGGTGAAGGAACTAATATATATA